>OX463838.1:59993211-60338211 GCA_949825065.1 Odontocerum albicorne | reverse complement strand
GAAATAGAATCTCAGTTCGCTCGCTTTTTTTCGGTCAGTAACTTTGGGACTTTCGTGAGGTTTTGTGAACGTCGTCCGATGTTTTTTTTTCATGTTTTCAGCAATTAAATTTCAATTATTATCACTGTTGACTTCAAATTGAATTAATTTAAGCGATTGGCTATGAATATTCTTATTTTTACGATTTAAATCGCTCATTTTTACATATGTATTGAATATACACAGCACTGGAACGCACGGATTTTTTTAGCACAGGAAGAGAAAGGTTAATAAAACGGGGTTGCCGGTTCGATTTCTGTTGCACCCATTTTTTACAGAAAGGGTTTCAATCTTTTTTTCTTAAGTATTAAACATACAATTATCCAAAACATGAATCTTGATATTTGATCCTAATCTCTTAATGTTAATTATCTTCGTCTACTTGTTACCCTCCGATAGTCGGTAAAAGCTTATTACCCTCCGATAGTCGGTAACAGTTTATTACCCTCCGATAGTCGGTAACAGCTGGACAAAGTTAAATTTAGCAAAATGTTTACATATTCATTATCTAGTCTTCTGTTTTTAAAACATTTGTCTAGATTTAAATCCATTAAATACGTACTAGTATTTTTTAGTATTACAACTTGGTCTTTACCCTCCGATAGTCGGTAAAAGCTTATTACCCTCCGATAGTCGGTAACAGTTTATTACCCTCCGATAGTCGGTAACAGTTTATTACCCTCCGATAGTCGGTAACAGTTTATTACCCTCCGATAGTCGGTAACAGCTGGACAAAGTTAAATTTATCAAAATGTTTACGTATTCATTATCTTGTCTTTTGTTTTTTAAATATTTGCCTAGATTTAAATCCATTAAAAACGTACTACAATATAATTTTTTAGTATTACAACATGGTCTTTAATTGGAAATTATATTATTCCTGTATCGTTTATTTGAGAGTAAATTTTTTTTTATATAGTTGCTAATTGTATCGATGTTCGCATGAATATGTTTAATACAAATACACAACATTTAATCAACGATTCGATTTATCATTTGTGATTTTTTTAGCTTTTCGAGGACGATCGAATTATCAGAAATAAAAAAAGGATTATAATAAATATTCGTGAATAAGGCTAGGGGTGGTTTTAAGTAAATCTTCTCGAGAAAAGTATGAAAACTGTTTTGAGGTTAGTCAATGCTGACTGAAAAAAAAATTATGATACATTTTAATTTTTTTTTGTGTGTAAAAGACACTACTATATTCTGCTTTTGCTCAGAATTCTGCCATCTGGACAGTACTGGGCGTTCCAACAATCAAGTTCTCTTCGGTGCAAGATACCTGGTTCCTCTGGTACTATAGCAAGTGTCACATGGTCTGCTTCTCTCTGCAAATACAAAGAGTCGATTCACCATGTAGCATTTCCCATTATAACACACGCTGGTCCTTGGTTCTCCCATTTAGATAGATAAATATGGAGAAAGTAGATCCATGCAGCGACCCCTACGGGGTCCTCGAGGGAGTTCTTATGTGCTCCCCTGATGATGAGGTGGAAACCTTGAAACTGGTAGAGCTATACCGTTATATGGAATAAACGGTGTTGAACTAAACAAATCATAATGTTTTTAAACCTCCACAGTGTTAATGCCTTAACTATAAATAACATATGTTGTTTATACAATAGTTAAGGCATTAATTAACATTGTGGAGGTTTAATGACATTGTAATTTATTTTTATCAAAGACTGTTTATTCCACTTTTTTGTAACGGTATAACCCTACCGGTTTCAAGGCTTTCACCTCATCTTCAGGGGAGCATAAACAAGACCGAATTCTGTTCGAACTGGTACCGATATACACGCTTCAACGCTTGGGGGATGAGGGGTGAGGGGAAGATGCAAACTCAGCAGACACACATGACACGCATGGCAACTAATGAAATGTTCACCATCCCTAGAGTTAAAACCTCTTTTGCCCAAAGGCAATATGCTTATTTGGCTCCCATTACATACAATGGCGTGCCGACTTCAATAAAAGTAAAGGTAGGAAAACCATTTAGACAGTCGATCGGAGCGTGGTTGTTATTGCGACAGGATTTTGAGTACTTGGGCTTTCAGGATGAATGACGAGTGGAAAGGATTTATGTGAGCTCCTGAGTGTGGGTCTCTTATTGTTGTTTTAATTTTGGTTGTTTTTGTGTTTCTGTGTGTTTTTCTTTTTTTTCTTCTTTTTTTTTGTTTTGAATTTGTTTTGATTTTTATTCTTATGATTGTGTGCGGTATATTGTGGGATGAATATTTTTGCTCTTTCTGGAGTGATAATGTGTGAGGAGTTGAGTTTCGCAAGATGTTTCCAGTTGTAGTTGAGTGTCACTGTTTGTCAGGTTGATGAGAGCGTGCAACGGGGTTTTTTGTGTTATCAAAAATCGGAAAGTTGATCGATTTATTTTTTCATGCTAAATATCCTCAGTGAGATACAGGCAAAAGCCTAGTTCACTGGGGATACGACAAATGAAAGGCAACAAACCCAGATCCATTAAAATTATATGTCCAAATCAAATTACCTGTTGTTTTTTCTCAAATTGTGTATATTTCTTGTCATGTGTAATAATAAAAAATAATAAATAAAAAAAATAAATAACATGTTATCAGTATGAGACATTTTTTTTATTTTGGCTAGTTAGAACAATGAAAAACGTTCGTGAACAAATGAAAAATATACAGAATGCCCAACCCGGAGGTAGAGTGTCCGATTGCCGATGGAACCCAGATTTTTTTTAAAGGTTTCCAATCTTGTTTCAACTTAAGGCCTCTTGAATATATTTCAGGTTAGTTGGAAGAGATTACCACATGGCAAAAACTCCACCAGGTTGAGCTGTATACAACGAAAGTTTAATAAAAAAAATCGGTCGGAAGTTTTATCAACGAGTCCACGCCACAAGACGATACAAGACGACACAAGATGACACAAGACGACACAAGAGGACACAAGACGACACAAGACGACACAAGACGACACAAGACGACACAAGACGACACAAGAGGACACAAGTCGTCAACGTTTCTAAAACGGTTTAATAATAAATAATGTTACTCTTCACATGTTATACAAGATAATTGAAAAAGCTTATGTAATAAAAATATATTAATCAATATATGAGCAAAAAACATAACTGACACGAGCAAAAGTATTCTGTGAATAGGACCGTGTGAAATATATTTATACCACCTGGTTCTTGAAAAACAAGTATGAGAAAATATCCAAAGAATATTAGATATACAGAGTGACCCAAAACAGACGACCCTTAAAGCCTAGTGATTGTTTGATCGTTTTCCACTCGGAGTTTCGAACTCGATTTCCTAAACCATCAAATTCCCGACATCAAAAATCTAAATATAATTTGTTTTCACATACCTACAAGTATATAAGCTTCTCTCTGGACGTAATAATCGTTTTATAAATATATTTCGATGGCAAGGTAAACGTTTGGTTTGCTTTGCTTTCGAAAACTTAAGTTTTATGTGTCAAAAATATGTATTTACTAAAATACAATGGCTTACAAACAATAAACGCAAACATTGGCATCCCTTATCTTCAGAATGAGGGTGACAATCTTCATCGATCACGAGGCATCATATATGATAGTGAAAACACATTGTCATCACCTATCTTCAGAATGAGGGTGATAAACTTCATCGATCACTAGGCATCATAATGATAGTGAAAACACACTGATATCACCTATCTTCAGAATGAGGGTGATAAACTTCATCGATCACTAGGTATCATAAATGATAGTGAAAACACATTGACATCACCTATCTTCAGAATGAGGGTGATAAACTTCATCGATCACTAGGTATCATAAATGATAGTGAAAACACATTGACATCACCAATCTTCAGAATGAGGGTGATAAACTTCATCGATCACTAGGTATCATCAATGATAGTGAAAACACATTGACATCACCTATCTTCAGAATGAGGGTGATAAACTTCATCGATCACTAGGTATCATAAATGATAGTGAAAACACATTGACATCACCTATCTTCAGAATGAGGGTGATAAACTTCATCGATCACTAGGTATCATAAATGATAGTGAAAACACATTGACATCACCTATCTTCAGAATGAGGGTGATAAACTTCATCGATCACTAGGTATCATAAATGATAGTGAAAACACATTGACATCACCTATCTTCAGAATGAGGGTGATAAACTTCATCGATCACTAGGTATCATAAATGATAGTGAAAACACATTGACATCACCTACCTTCAGAATGAGGGTGATAAACTTCATCGATCACTAGGTATCATAAATGATAGTGAAAACACATTGGCATCACCTATCTTCAGAATGAGGGTGATAAACTTCATCGATCACAAGGTATCATAAATGATAGTGAAAACACATTGACATCACCTATCTTCAGAATGAGGGTGACAATCTTCATCGATCACTAGGTATCATAAATGATAGTGAAAACACATTGACATCACCTATCTTCAGAATGAGGGTGATAAACTTCATCGATCACTAGGTATCATAAATGATAGTGAAAACACATTGACATCACCTACCTTCAGAATGAGGGTGATAAACTTCATCGATCACTAGGTATCATAAATGATAGTGAAAACACATTGGCATCACCTATCTTCAGAATAAGAGTGATAAACTTCATCGATCACTAGGTATCATAAATGATAGTGAAAACACATTGACATCACCTATCTTCAGAATGAGGGTGACAATCTTCATCGATCACTAGGTATCATAAATGATAGTGAAAACACATTGACATCACCTATCTTCAGAATGAGGGTGACAATCTTCATCGATCACTAGGTATCATAAATGATAGTGAAAACACATTGACATCACCTATCTTCAGAATGAGGGTGATAAACTTCATCGATCACTAGGTATCATAAATGATAGTGAAAACACATTGACATCACCTACCTTCAGAATGAGGGTGATAAACTTCATCGATCACTAGGTATCATAAATGATAGTGAAAACACATTGGCATCACCTATCTTCAGAATAAGAGTGATAAACTTCCTCGATCACTAGGTATCATAAATGATAGTGAAAACACATTGACATCACCTATCTTCAGAATGAGAGTGATAAACTTCATCGATCACTAGGTATCATAAATGGTAGTGAAAACACATTGACATCACCTATCTTCAGAATGAGGGTGATAAACTTCATCGATCACTAGGTATCATAAATGATAGTGAAAACACATTGACATCACCTATCTTCAGAATGAGGGTGATAAACTTCATCGATCACTAGGTATCATAAATGATAGTGAAAACACATTGACATCACCTATCTTCAGAATGAGGGTGATAAACTTCATCGATCACTAGGTATCATAAATGATAGTGCAAACACATTGACATCACCTATCTTCAGAATGAGGGTGATAAACTTCATCGATCACTAGGTATCATAAACGATAGTGAAAACACATTGACATCACCTACCTTCAGAATGAGGGTGATAAACTTCATCGATCACTAGGTATCATAAATGATAGTGAAAACACATTGGCATCACCTATCTTCAGAATGAGGGTGATAAACTTCATCGATCACTAGGTATCATAAATGATAGTGAAAACACATTGACATCACCTATCTTCAGAATGAGGGTGAGACAATCTTCATCGATCACGAGGCATCATACATGATAGTGAAAAAACATTGGCATCACCTATGTTCAGAATGAGCGTGAGACAATCTTCATCGATCACAAGGCATCATAAATGATAGTGAAAACACATTGACATCACCTATCTTCAGAATGAGGGTGATAAACTTCATCGATCACTAGGCATCATCAATGATAGTGAAAACACATTGACATCACCTATCTTCAGAATGAGGGTGATAAACTTCATCGATCACTAGGCATCATAAATGATAGTGAAAACACATTGGCATCACCCATCTTCAGAATGAGGGTGAGACAATTTTCATCGATCACAAGGCATCATAAATGATAGTGGAAAAACATTGGCATCACCTATCTTCAGAATGAGGGTGACAATCTTCATCGATCACGAGGCATCATACAATGATAGTGAAAAAACATTGGCATCACCTATGTTCAGAATGAGCGTGAGACAATCTTCATCGATCACAAGGCATCATAAATGATAGTGAAAACACATTGGCATCACCTATCTTCAGAATGAGGGTGACAATCTTCATCGATCACAAGGCATTATAAATTATAGTGAAAAAAACATTGACATCACCCATCTTCAGAATGAGGGTGACAATCTTCATCGATCACTAGGTATCATAAATGATAGTGAAAACACATTGACATCACCTACCTTCAGAATGAGGGTGATAAACTTCATCGATCACTAGGTATCATAAATGATAGTGAAAACACATTGGCATCACCTATCTTCAGAATGAGGGTGATAAACTTCATCGATCACTAGGTATCATAAATGATAGTGAAAACACATTGACATCACCCATCTTCAGAATGAGGGTGATAATCTTCATCGATCACAAGGCATCATAAATGATAGTGGAAAAACATTGGCATCACCCATCTTCAGAATGAGGGTGACAATCTTCATCGATCACAAGGCATCATAAATGATTGCGAAAACACATTGGCATCACCTATCTTCAGAATGAGGGTGATAAACTTCATCGATCACAATGCATCATAAATGATTGTGAAAACACATTGGCATTGCCTGTCTTCAGAATGAGGGTGATAAACTTTGTACCTACCTGTACACCTACCTAAATGAATTGTCGCTACATTGAGCCCGCACGAAAACTGAACCCGCACGAAAACCGAACCCGCACGAAAACTGAACATCGCTACGAATACGTATTCCGACTATATCGAATATCGCCGACTCGACTGCAATGTCAAAACAATTGCAACTCGACACCGGCATCAGCAGCAACGCGATGAGCATCATGAACAATTTCGTCAACGAGATTTTCGAACGCACCGCCGCCAACGCCAACCGCCTCGCCCACTACAACAAGATGAACATCATCACCAGCAGAGAGATCCAGACAACCGTCAAGATTCTCCTGCCCGGCGAATTAGTCAAGCACGCCGTCAGCAAGGACACCAGAGCCGTCACTCAGATACAACACTACATCTGATTTGGACGAGCCCGACGTCAGCTCACGTGAGGTCAGTCCTGGCGATCAGCCACACGATTTACAGGATTGCCTCCCTCGACGAACTACTGATCGACAAGATGCAGCAGCAGACAAGCATCGCTACAACATCGATACAACCACGAACATCGATACAACCACGCTACAACCACGCTGCAGCAACGAGCACCGCAGACTCCATCATCATCATCAAGCACCTGCAGATCTGCAACTTGATCAACATCATCATCATCATCATCAAGCCACCGCAGATCAACCTTCCACATCGGAAGCCATCTGCAACTTGATCTACATTATCACCATCACCATCAAGCCACCGCAGATCAACCTTCCACCGCGGAAGCCATCTGCAACTTGATCTACATCATCACTATCACCATCAAGCCACCGCAGATCAACCTTCCACATCGGATGCCATCTGCAACTTGATCTATACCATCACTACCATCATCAAGCAACTGCAGATCCACCTTCCACCGCGGACGCCATCTACAGCTTGATCCATACAACCAATCATCGATGATCAGCGCAACAACCAACCAAGCACCGCAGACAATCCAAAATTTAGCGACAGACGACCAAGCCTACCCCCGTTTCCGCATCACCCATCTGACCGACAGATCTGGGAAAAAACGCCACGCGCTGATGTTGTCCACGTACCTACTTCGACACGGGGAACGGATAACCAGCCCGACGTCAGATGCACCGGAACCTATCGTTCACGCAAGGCACGCGCCCTCTGCGTTCACTAGGAAGGGAGCTATGTACCTACCTGTACACCTACCTAAATGAATTGTCAAAATAATGAGTGAATTGTTAAAACACAAATAAATTAAATTAATGATAAACATACAGGGTCATTGACCGATCAAGTATTCATAGATAGCTACACGTCAAGAGCGGCGGTAATATTTACTATTTTTGTAGTACCCGCGAATTGGCTAGCCATCTCCAAATGTAAATAATTATTCTACCGCCAGTGCATATGATAGAGCAAGGCAGATATATATCGCCCATGTATTCATTCACTGGTATAAATTGTCTGCACTCTGCGAAATAAATATACATTTTATTGTCGTCCATTCAGCTGTCAAAACTTGTATTATTTATTTACCCGCTGTCCACTTATCGAAATATATCCGCATTCCTGAGTCTATAAATAAACCGATAATAATCAAGATCATCACGACAGTTAACATAAGCAATCCGCTATATCGATGGTTCTGTACGAAAAGTAACGCAGAATCAACTAAAACGAAGATAACGATGTCGCTATCAAAATCATCAGCACGTTCTAATAGAACACATGCTACACTGATAGTGTACATCGTTACAACTTCATCGATCACTAGGCATCATCAATGATATTGAAAACACATTGACATCACCTATCTTCAGAATGAGGGTGATAAACTTCATCGATCACTAGGCATCATAAATGATAGTGAAAACACATTGGCATCACCCATCTTCAGAATGAGGGTGACAATCTTCATCGATCACATGGCATGATTGTGAAAAAACATTGACATCACCTATCTTTAGAATGAGGGTGAGACAATCTTCATCGATCACGAGGCATCATACATGATAGTGAAAAAACATTGGCATCACCTATGTTCAGAATGAGCGTGAGACAATCTTCATCGATTACAAGGCATCATAAATGATAGTGAAAACACATTGGCATCACCTATCTTCAGAATGAGGGTGACAATCTTCATCGATCACGAGGCATCATACATGATAGTGAAAAAACATTGGCATCACCTATGTTCAGAATGAGCGTGAGACAATCTTCATCGATCACTAGGTATCATAAATGATAGTGAAAACACATTGACATCACCTATCTTCAGAATGAGGGTGATAAACTTCATCGATCACTAGGCATCATAAATTATAGTGAAAACACATTGGCATCACCCATCTTCAGAATGAGGGTGACAATCTTCATCGATCACATGGCATGATTGTGAAAAAACATTGACATCACCTATCTTTAGAATGAGGGTGAGACAATCTTCATCGATCACGAGGCATCATACATGATAGTGAAAAAACATTGGCATCACCTATGTTCAGAATGAGCGTGAGACAATCTTCATCGATTACAAGGCATCATAAATGATAGTGAAAACACATTGGCATCACCTATCTTCAGAATGAGGGTGACAATCTTCATCGATCACGAGGCATCATACATGATAGTGAAAAAACATTGGCATCACCTATGTTCAGAATGAGCGTGAGACAATCTTCATCGATTACAAGGCATCATAAATGATAGTGAAAACACATTGGCATCACCTATCTTCAGAATGAGGGTGACAATCTTCATCGATCACGAGGCATCATACATGATAGTGAAAAAACATTGGCATCACCTATGTTCAGAATGAGGGGGACAATCTTCATCGATCACAAAGCATCATAAATGATAGTGAATACAAATGTTTCATGGTCACAAGGCATCATAAATGATAGTGAAAAAACATTGGCATCACCTATGTTCAGAATGAGGGGGACAATCTTCATCGATCACAAAGCATCATAAATGATAGTGAATACAAATGTTTCATGGTCACAAGGCATCATAAATGATAGTGAAAACACATTGGCATCACCTATCTTCAGAATGAGGGTGACAATCTTCATCGATCACGAGGCATCATACATGATAGTGAAAAAACATTGGCATCACCTATGTTCAGAATGAGGGGGACAATCTTCATCGATCACAAAGCATCATAAATGATAGTGAATACAAATGTTTCATGGTCACAAGGCATCATAAATGATAGTGAAAAAACATTGGCATCACCTATGTTCAGAATGAGGGGGACAATCTTCATCGATCACAAAGCATCATAAATGATAGTGAATACAAATGTTTCATGGTCACAAGGCATCATAAATGATAGTGAAAAAACATTGGCATCACCTATGTTCAGAATGAGGGGGACAATCTTCATCGATCACAAAGCATCATAAATGATAGTGAAAACAAATTTTCATGGTCTAGATTCAAAGATGTTTAAGTCAATTTAAATGCCATGTTGTTCTTTATCAATTTTTATTTTGTTTGAATGTTCATAATCAGCATTGACAGTATTTTCCTGTTTTCTCAGTAAACAATACAGCCTGATCGGTTTATTGCAATGTGGAAATCTCTCACAGAAAACCAGAAAAATGTTAAACAGGCCTTAAATGAAAATATGTCTTCCGGTTAAGAACCATTGAAGTAGGCAAGTAACTAACAGTTTGCCATTGTACGCTTTGGAAATACTACCCCATGTGTACAGGCAACAACACTCATAAACGTCTAGCGCATGCGAGCACTGTTAACAGACAAACACTTTTAGTAGACTGGATACCGTTTTTTTTTTACCAGCTTTGTTGGAAGACCAGCGGAGGTTGTCAACTAGACTTATAACTAGAAGAATCGAAGCCACAACCTTCAGGCAGAAACACAGATGTCTTACCAACTTTATCACGGAGGTCATTCATATGTTAAACCCTATAACATAATACATAATAAGAGAAAAACATTTAAGTAATTACTTTGAGATTATTCTCAAAAGAGTAGAAATAATAGGTAATTCTTTTTTGTTATGTGGCTTGGTTGTGTAGATACAACCAGAATCTAATAAAATTTGACATACATTCAATTCAATTATTTCTAAATCGGAATAATTGGAAAAATTGATTTCACATTTTTTTATTTATTTCACACTTTTATTGCAAATACAATCTGGCGGGCTGATTGCCAGACGGCAATCTCTTCCAACCAACCAGACAAAAGTGAATGAAGCAAGTTACTTGATTGCATAAATCATTCAAATGACTATCCATCCCCACGAAATCCATAAACACGTAAGTGAGCATATGCCCACGAACTCCACAAATACGGACAGTCACCCGAACATTATTTTTCATATAAAGTGAGATATCATCAATCAAAGGAGAAGGAAGGGATGGTAGAGAGGAAAGGAAAAGAAAAATCAATACTTTTATGAGTATCGTTAATTTTGAGAAATCCATGCAAATTAAAATTTGTAAATGTTTACACGTAATTCAATTAACGTTCGTTGTCAAAATTTTAATCATAATTCATGTACAGATTTTGAATTTTTTTAATTAGTTTTCTTCGTGCCATTTTAAAAAGAAAATTATTTATAATTACTTAGTAATCACGTATGGGTGTTAAGGAAATGGAAATAAACAGGTTTTACTGTACATATGATACTACTCGTATACGATGAGAACTGTATTGCCTTGAAATCGAAAATTGTTAGTTTTTACCAACAAAATCATTAAGATGCAGGGCACAGTGTACTGAGATCATTTAAGGCCAATGGAAGAAAAAAAAAACAACATACATGTAATTCAAACTGATATAGTTTTTTTTTGTGATTAAAGAAAACAAAACGTTATAACCTTCAATGTAATGCAAGGTGTTTTTGTCCATAAAGAAAAGTTGTTTTTTTTTAATAAATGTTAGCCAGTATATTTGTTATTATAAAAATATCAACAAAATTATGACATTTTAAGGACATTATAATTTGTTTTTCCAAACACTGTTTATTTCACTTTTTAATAAAAAAGTTGAATAAACAGTGTTTGATAAAATAAATAACAATGTATTTAAACCTCTACAATGTTAATATCTTAACTATTAACAATAACATATACCATGCGCATCCCAAAATACGGAGACCATAACCTTCCCGGCCGACTGTCGAGTTTTTGGTCGCTTCGGACGACTTCCACCGGCTGCTCTCCACTCAACTGACTGCCGATTTGATTCCGGAGTATAGTAGTGGGTCCAAGTCTCATCCATTGTCACATACCGACGCAAAAACTCTAGATACTCATAAAAGTATTGATACCAAAAATGTTGTAGGGTGTAAACATTTGGCATCCCTATGTAACTCAAATGCACCGCATTGGTGTAGTTACGCTACTGTTAAAGGGATGTGGTTACGCCACTGCCATTTGATGTTATGCTATGTATACATGTTATATGCCATATTTACACGAGTTTAGTACTTGTCATTAGTACTTCTCACTCGCACTTGTATCCACGTGTAAACAAGCATATTAGTACTAAGCATTATGCCATGTTTACACGAGCTTAGTACTTCTCATTATTGCTTCTCATTCGCACTTGTCACTCGCACTTGTATCCACGTGTAAACAAGCATATTAGTACTAAGCATTATGCCATGTTTACACGAGCTTAGTACTTGTCATTAGTGCTTTTCACTCGCACTTGTCACTCGCACTTGTATCCACGTGTAAACAAGCATATTAGTACTAAGCATTATGCCATGTTTACACGAGCTTAGTACTTGTCATAAGTGCTTCTCACTTGCGCTTGTCACTCGCCGTTGTATCCACGTGTAAACAAGCATATTAGTACTAAGCATTAGTAAATCTGAGTACTAATATGCTTGTCGTCACTAAGCAGCTTAGTACAAACGATAAGCACTAATGACAAGTACTAATGACAAGTACTAAGCTCGTGAAACATGACATTACACTTAGTCACTAAATGTCTTGGATTTCAAAAACTAATAATTCTCCACCATCTAAAAGCTCAAAACCTATTGATTGGGATGCGGTCTTGATATATATTATAGTATTATATTATATTACACTTTCCTTGTATACAGTGCAACCAAGTGGGTTTATAGTCATGAAGCAATCTCTCCCAAGCAACCAAAGATATTTTGAAGAGGGCTTAAGTGAAAATTATACTGGAACCCTTTTGAAAATATATGGATACCAACGGGAGTTGAACCCGTAACCGTCTGGTTGGCAGACTAGCATCTTACCAACTAGGTGATTAAAACCATTTTATTTTTCGAATTCCCGTGTCACTACCATATTCTTGATTTTCTCCTCGTTGACACCTTCGACGACCTCCGTAGTGTAGTCGATGTGACGTATCTTCTCTTCCAACTCAGGGGTTGTGCGTTTAATTCTCGTTGGGACCCAATTTTTTTTAAAAACGATTGCAGCCTGGTTTTCATGTATGGCCTCTTTAACATATTTTGGTTGATTGGAAAAGATTACCACACGACAATAAACCCACCTGTAAGTACTGTATTAAACGAAATTTTAATACAATTTGTTCGTATACAGTACAACCTTGCTAATTTATTACCATATGGCAATCTTTTCCAACCAACTAGAATTTTTTAAGCAGTCCTTAAGTGAAAATATACTGTAACCCTTTTTAACACTTGCCGCCTTGTGATGGTAAGCGAGTGGCCAGGACTTATATTTTCATTTCTTGCACTTATGTATTTTATATTATTCGACGTTTTAATACATAATAAAATGACAATAAAAATAACCTAGCAGATTTTGCATAATTTTAATTAGAAACATACATTTTTCACTGAACGCTTAGCGTCCAGCACCGTGGCAGGAGGATTTTTTTAGCACAGTAAGGCAAGTGTTACAAAAATTGTATACAAGCGCGAATCGAACTCACAATCCTCAGACTGGAGGGCATGCATCTTACCAGCTTTGCCACTGAGGTAGTCTCTTATGTCTAATGGTAATTTCCAAATCTCTCCTCTACTATCCTTCATTCAATTTCACGACCACTTTAGGCACAAGGCAACGAACTTTCTCCACCAAAATATACAATTACCAGGAACAGTTCCAAGTACAATTGCATTGGGGCTGGTATGCTATCAGCATACTGATGTTTGACTACTGATTGCACCGAGCCATGCACTGACCAGGCAAGTTTGGACTCGGTCCCGCTAATAGATACCTTTTGTTACCGTGCCCTTGGGACTAATGTCAACACAATCGTCGAATTATTTTATTGTGCATTCAATTCTGAATCACGCTGGTACAATCGCGGGTATATTTAAAGCATCATATATCTAAAAAAACATTAACCTGGCGAGTTTATTGCCATGTGGCAATCTCTTCCAACCAATCAGAAAGATGTTTTTATAGGCCCTAAGTGTTAAACAGACTGGAATCCTATTTTTAAAAATCTGGGTTCCAGCGGGGATCGAACCCGCAACCTCCGGATCGGCAGACAAGTGTCTTACCAAATGTCTTAATAATTCATCGCTAGCGAATAATAATTTTACTAATAAAGGAAAAAGACAGAGAAGCCGAATAAATTCTGAAGAAATGTGTTGACTGGGAAGAATACATTAGGTTTGTTGTTTATAGTAAAGGCATTAACGTTGTGAAGGTTTAAAGACATTGTAATTTATTTTTATCAAACACCGTTTATTCCTCTTTTTTGTGACGGTATAACCCTAAAGGTTTCAAGGCTTTCACCTCATCTTCAGGGGAGCGCAAACAAGACTAAATGCTGTTCGAACTGGTACCGATATATACGCTATCGTTAAATATTTAACGACACCTATAAGTATATCTATAAATGGTCAAAGTCCTATTTATAAAAAACATATCATACGAAATAACCAAAAATATTCCAAGTCACATAAAGCCAACTTTTTACACTAATTTTAATCTCCGGAAACTCTTATTTAATGGGAAAGGCAAAAATGGAATACTTAGCAACTGTGGTGTGTAAAAACTTTTATGTGCTGACTGTGATAATTTCTATATAGGAAAGACAGGAAGATCTTTTGAAAAGAGATTTCGTGAACACAAATCCGTCTTAACAAATCCTCTAATTTATTCTGAAATGGCTAGTCATTTTCACCGTGAAAACCATACTTTTTCTATCGATGATGCCAAATTCTTACATATCAGTAGTAACAGAAATAAATTGGACAGATTAGAGGCCTTAGAAATTTCTAAGTCAGTACACCGATCCGAACATCTGTTGAACAGTTATTTCCCAAAAATCTCTCCGCTCTTGGCCGAAATTGTCCCATGCCTCCCTCATCCCTCAGCCCCCAACCGTTGAAGCGTGTATATCGGTACCAGTTCGAACAGCATTTAGTCTTGTTTGCGCTCTCCTGAAGATGAGGTGAAAGCCTTGAAACCGGTAGGGTTATACCGTCACAAAAAAGTGGAATAAACAGTGTTTGATAAAAATAAATTACAATACAATAGGTGATAATGTGTATGACAGAATATACAATGAAGTGATTAGGAACGATTGTGAATATATGATGTTGAGTAAGAAGAAAAAGAGGACGCTGAGATGGTTTGGACATGTATATCGAATGAATGAAGAAAGACTAACAAAACAGATATTTAATGCAAATTTCAGTGGAAGGCGCGTGAGAGGAAGATCAAGGTAAGTATTGCTGGATCAAATGAACGATATACGGAAATAAGAAAATTTAAAGAAGTTAGAGAAATCGTATAGTATGTATGAGAAAGTTAATGGATGTAGAAAAGGCTAAACATGTATTTCGAGATATTAAAGTCTTTCTGGAGTGATGATGTGTGAAGAGTTTGATTCCGCATGATGTTTCCAGTTGTAATTGAGTGTCACTGTTTGTCAGGTTGATGAGAACGTGCAACGGGGTTTTGTTTTTGTGTAATCGAAAATCGGAAAGAAGTATCGATTTATTTTTTCATGCTACATATCCTCAGTGAGATACAGGCAAAAGCCTAGTTTACTGGGGACACGACAAATGAAAGGCAACAAACCCAGATCCATTAAAATTGTATGTCCAAATTAAATTACCTGTTGTTTTTTTTTCGCAAATTATGTATATTTTTGACATGTGAAAAAAAAGAGTGTGGCACTCTGTCCTCTCTGTCTATCCCGGTATTTAAATAGCGTGGCGGTATGTTTATATGTATGTAATAATAAAGAGCACTATTTTCAAAGCTCAATCGTTTACTTTTCTCGACCATGTTTTCTTTGTGTGTCCTCTGCGCACCGCATACAAATTTTACATAATTTAAAATGTCCCTCGTCTCTTCAACAATTGGATTTTCGATTTTTTTAAACAAAATATTAAATGTTCGTAATTAGTATTAATTCATAGTGAATCTTGGCCTATTTAAAGATATATGCAAATCATAGAATACATTAGAAAGGCCGAATAATGAAAATTAGGAATAAAACGTCCGTTTAGAGAAAAACAATTTTTCGATTTATAAAAAAACGATTGGATTTGTTAAAAAAAAGACGATTTTACCCCATTCCTTTGAGGCATGACATTTCAAACGTCACAGGGACCATCCTACATTTTCTCAAGTATAGTATCCTTCGGTTTATCTACATTTGAAATGCCTCCAATTTATTAAAAATGAAAATTTTCTGGGTTTACGTTTCAAAACTATTTAAGAAAATTGAACATTATGTAGCACTTAATTATTCGCTATTTTAATTTGAGGTAAGTAATAATAATAAAAGTAAAATTTATTTCGCGACATTTAAGGAGGAGACTCCTCAAGAGCGCTCTAACTCTGGGTTCGAACCCACTATTATTGTTAGATTAAAAAAAACAACAATTTGAGTGTAAATATAGGAAGGTTGAGGCTGTCTAGTGGTTTGTCCTCTCTGTCTACCCGGGCCTGTGTATGTATGTAAATCGACTAATTATAATATTATCTATGTTGTGGGGTACAACGACCTTTATGGGCTAGTTGATAAAACTATCTACCAACAAGGGGTTTGCACCCTGTTGAAACTCGTTTTTTTTTAAAGAATATTAATCTCGTGTTTTTAAAAAGTGTTTAAATTTGTTGAATGCATGAAGATAAATATATCGCTCATGATAAAACAATACATCGTATTGTATTATACCATACTTTCATTGTATACTGTAAATCATTGTAGGCTTATTGCCTCGTAGCAATCTCTTTTCAAATTCATTCAATAGTGCCTTTTAGGGAGCAATCTTTCCTCAAGGATGATTTAACCGAGGACTCACACACTATTTTAAATAAATCCCGATTGAATCATGAATAATTCTTTATTTATATACAGTACATTTAGAAATATGTTTATGAAGTCTTTAGTAAAACCCAGACTAAAAAGCCTTTTTTTTTAATTGGGTTCCAGCGCGAATCGAACCCACAAACTCCGGGTCTTAAGACTAGAGGCTATCTCACCAACTAGACTTAGGAGGTCGTCAAAATTTCCAAACAATAATTCAGTGAAAGCCGTCGACTTACATATATACACACACACCATCGTTTTTTTGGTTAGTTGGAAGAGATTGCCACATGGCAATAAACTCACAAGATTTGATTGTATACAATGAAAGTGTAATATAATACTATATGAAATATCCTCAATGAGATAGAGGCAAAAGCCTAGTTTACTGGGGACACGACAAATGAAAGGCAACCAACCCAGATCCATAAAAATTGTATGTCCAAATTAGATAGCCTGTTATTTTTTCGTTAATTGTGTATATTTCTTGTCATGTGTAAATAAAATAAAAATAAAATAAGAAAAAAAAAATTGTTTTAGAATGAGCAATTTATTAGTCTTCGTGTATCCAACAAATTGACAGCGATTGTCGTTAACTCTGGTAATGATCTCGCAGCCTCCGGAGTTATAAGACGGTACAGCGAAGCGGCCGGCGCAGTGACCGTCTAACCAGGGTCTACAGTGCTCGTGTCCACAGTCAACACAAGCGCCGCACCAACGTCCTCCAGGTGGGTACCGACATTTCTTATCAGCGGTACATATTATTATCGACACTTGTGCATTCACCCATTGCCGCGAGATTTAACGCCGCGTTCACACAGCATCACTAAAGGACATGCATCTTTGTATGGTTAATATGAACATTAGATTGCGTAATTTTACGAGTATATCTATAATATTGACTAACATACGCAAAAAAAAACAAGTCATCAAACATACCAGTACATTTTTTTTGTTTATTTGTAATATTTTAGTGTTTTTAAACTTTTACATAAACACTTAACTAAACCTAAAGCCGAATGAGTTATTAAATATATATTTATTTATTTTCATCAACGATACAATATAGTTTATAACAATATTTAAAAAAACTCAAGTTGTGCGTGTTTCATTCAATAGAAAGAAAAATAATAATAAACTAAAAAAAATTATAGCAATTACAATAAAACCACATAAAAGACGATAAAACCATATAAAAATACAATAAAACCATATAAAAAGACAATAAAACCATATAAAAAGACAATAAAACCATATAAAAAGACAATAAAACAATTCAAATAACACGTAAGTACACAAGCATCTGAAAAAATAACAGAAAATCTATAAAGGGTTTTGTAGTTTGTGTGAATCTTAGTAAGATTTCATACGAATTGTTTTTTTTTTAACATACGAGTATACAGATGCGGAAAAGTACCCAATCTAATGGCCACAGTCACTACATGTCTATCCTAACGATCAATTTGTTTTTTTTGTTTATAATATTTTTAATCTGTCAATAATAGTGGGTTTGATTATTGAGTTAGAGCGCCCTTGAGCAGAGTTTGCTCTCTAAACGGTCCTATATAAATTATCATTTTATTATTATTATTATTATTAAATATTCTTAACAAGATAAACGACATTCACCAGCTATCTCACGAGCTTCATTACAGCTGACTTAAATCGGCAAAATTCGTACATAAACAACCCAAAAATCCAAGCTGCAGTTGCTCATAAAATTTGATAACACTTTTGACATTTGTGTTATTTAATTGAATTATCCAAAATTGAGCATACTTACGTTGAATTCGATCTATGGAAATAATGTAAAAAATAATTGGGCTTTTCGCACTTATTTTTTTTATTATAACCTCAATAAAACTTACATATTTTAAATAATTACTTCATAATTATATACTAAAAGAATTATTAAAAAAAATCTCTATAAGTCTAGTGGGGTTTTCTTGTTCTGTGGGGGAAATCAAATGATGGGTGACAATAGTTATTTATTGTTGGCACATTCTCAAAAATTCTCGCCGCACAGCGGCCACAATGTAACATCGTGTCTATCCATTATATTTGAAATTTTAAAAACAAACAATGGTTTTTCCTTTGCTTTATAGACTCAGGGATGTGACATAGCGAAATTAATGCCAAAAATAATAAATCAATTATCACAATATCAAACATAATAAGTAATTTCATATTATGTGCGAAAAAATCTGAGGTCTTTAGTTAGTATCTGATCAATGCAAATTGGTCAACTTGACATGGTTTTACAGTTGCGAATTTTTACATCAACTCTTAAATATTATATTAGGTGTTAACATAAGTTGTGTCCGTTTTATTTTCAAATTAAAAATGAGCACCAAAAGTCAAATAAAATGGTGAAGGTTATACGTCATACGAAAGAAAACTTTCTGCTCTACAAGATATTGTGTTTTCTTTTACGTTACATATATTATTTTATTTGATTACAAGCCTTCAAAATGGAATGGCGAGTAGACGGAAGTGAGCATTTTCGACACCTCATTCTGTTTGCGTTCAATCGAGGGAATAAAGCTGCCAAAGCGGTTCGCGATATTCGCGAAGTGTACGGTGAAGACGCTTACCCTGATCCTGCTTCCTGAAGTTACACATACCGTGCATATGTGCTTCCTGAAGTTACACATACCGTGCAAGTGCTTCCTGAAGTTACACATACCGTGCAAGTGCTTCCTGAAGTTACACATACCGTGCATATTTCTAACACTTGGAACCAATTAAAGATCGATCTAATTGAAAAAATCCTCGAGAAAACGAATGTTTACCAAAAATTAAAAATTATCGATTCATTAAATATTCTGCAATAATAATATCGCTGTTGCAATGAGAAAATAAATATGTTAAAATAAAATTAAATACGCTGTTATTGACTAAAATATATGGCAAAAACATCAGGTTGTTCTTGGAAACAGTTATCATGTGGTAATATACGAGTATAATACATATTACAGAAAATCTCCTAATGGTTCCACTTTATGATACATTAATTACGTTTTCATTAATAATATTTCACTAATTGAATAAGCAGAATCATTTTATTTCGTTTAAAAACACGGCACGATAGTATTTTCCTGCTTTGTGGGAAATTCAGCTTTATTTATAATCTTTACAATTGTTGACTTCAAATTAAAAACATTCAGCCTTTCCGCATTATTAGACGCTATTATAAGTAATGGGGCATCAATCTCTTGTCGTTGAGTAATCAACATCATCTGTTTTGTAAAACAATGGTTTATATCCATCAACTCTTTCTGTTAAGAGGAATTACAAGAAGCTGTTCACTTGATTAGCAGATAAACAGATCTATTAGGGTTTGATTTTATAATAGCAATGTCATCTTTATCTACCAAGTGAATATATACAGGATATGAATTTAGCAGATAAACAGATCTATTAGGGTTTGATTTTATAATAGCAGATAAACAGATCTATTAGGGTTTGATTTTATAATAGCAATGTCATCTTTATTGACAGATAAACAGATCTATTAGGGTTTGATTTTATAATAGCAATGTCATCTTTATCTATCAAGTGAAGATATACAGGATATGATTTTAGCAAATAAACAGATCTATTAGGGTTTGCTTTTATAATAGCAGATAAACAGATCTATAAGGGTTTGATTTTATAATAGCAATGTCATCTTTATTGACAGATAAACAGATATATTATTAGGGTTTGATTTTATAATTAGTAGATAAACAGATCTATCAGGGTTTGATGTTATAATATCAATGTTATCTTTATCTATCAAGTGAAGATATACAGGATATGGAGATATACAGGATATGAAGATATACAGGATATGAAGATATACAGGATATGAAGATATACAGGATATGAAGATATACAGGATATAGAGATATACAGGATATGATTTTACAGAAGAGCAAATATAATTATAAAAACCAAAGATTAAAGAAAACTGGTTTTCACTTTAACATGTTTATTTATTTATTTAACACTTTTATTGCAAATACAATTTGGCGGGATTATTGCCAGGCGGCAATCTCTTCCAACCAACTAGACATAAAGTAAATGAAACAAGTTACGTGGTCGCATAAATCATTTAAATGGCTATCCATCCCCACGAAATTTATAAACACATACGTGGGCATATATATACCCACGAAGACAAACAATCACCATGTTTCTGGTTGGTTGGAAGTTATTGACACATGTCAATACGCCTGCCAGGTTATACAGTATACAATGAAAGTGCAATACAATACAATTAAGAAATATAATAACGGGAAACTCTTTAACGTATTTATATCCGTACTGGCGACACTCACTAGCAGTAAGGAGAGTGCATAAACAAAAAATATTTTGTGTAAATAACTCTGACGTCAGTTTGTGGAATTCCATAATTAATATAAAACTAGTTGCAACCCGTGAAATATTCACAGAAGTAAAAACTAATTCTACATTTTTGAAATACCGAATGGAACAACATCATTTATCACGGACCCACCGAGATTCAAATTACTTTTGGAGAGAATCGAAGTATTCCTCTCTCGCTCTCTTGTATTCAAAATTTAATTCTCGTATTCTTTCTTTGTCGACAACCGTCGTACGGGTTTTCGCCTATTTATACTATGATAAAAAAACAGTTAGGTAATTACACTTTATTTAAAGTGGAATGAAACAAAGTTACCTTGTTTAAATTTTATATAATTTAATATTAAAAATGGTGCTGATATAGAGAGAGTGAAAAAATTTATATACCTCGGAAGTATACTAGTGGAAGACCTCGACCCAGAAATCGATGTCAAGTGCAGAATTGAATCGTCTCGTGCGACTTTTAATAAAATGAGAAGCGTATTCTGCGATGATAATCTAAACTTGAAACTTCGACAACGGTTAGTCAAATGCTACGTTTGGTCAGTGTTATTGCATGGAGTGGAATCATGGACCCTCAAAGTTGGTAGTATGAACCGACTGGAAGCATTCGAAATGTGGATGTACCGGAGAATGCTACGGATACCCCGGACGGATATGGTCAGCAGCACAAGGGTTCTTCAAAGAGCCAAAGTTGATAGAGAGTTGCTGACTAATATTAAAATCTGAAAGGTGTCCTACTTGGGTCATGTGCTTAGAGGAGCAAAGTACAAATTACTGCACCTGATCATCCAAGGCAAAATAGAGGGTCGAAGAGGTGTTGGCAGGAGGCAAATCTCCTGGCTCCGCAATATACGTGATTGGACTGGTATAAGGAGCGTTGGGGATCTTTTTTGGGCTGCCGGGGACAAAGATGCCTACTCTCAGGTGATATTCAACGTTGGGGGGGCCTGACATGACACTGGGAAGAAGAATATTAAAAAAAAAATCTAAGAATTACAATTATTTCACATTTTCCTATTTCACGTTATTCTATGAGGCACACATTTGATTGTTATGCATATAATCAGATTACTACTTCAGTATTTATGATATCACAGTTAAATCGATTATAATTGGTTAATATAATTGCATTAGAAATATTTATTGTAAACTTCTGTTCATCATCAGACATACATGAATGAATACCAGACTTTCCTATCTCGACACACATCCTTCGTTTCTTCTACATACATACTTCGTATCATACAACTTCTACGATTTTTTTTTACTTTTAACGTTTTATTATTCCGAAATATAATTCATTTTATCCAACAATACTTTCCTTGGTTTTTCTCTACCGTGCCTTCCACTCACATTTGCACTATAAATTTGTTTTGTTAGTATTTTTTCATTCATTCGTTCTACGTGACCTAATCATCTCTAAGTACCCTTCTTCATCTTCCCCAACACATCAACCTTAAGTTCAAATTCATCCGTGATCACTTCAATTCGTATTCTGTTACATGTACATGGTCAGTAAATATTTTCTTCAAAGTATTCATGTTTCATCCCCGTACATCAAAGTCGGTAGTAAAATACTGCTGTGAACTATCATTTTAGCAGATTTTGATATTGCAAGGTCGATTTTATGTTTTAGTGCTCCATTCACTTTGTTTCCGATCGCTACACGCTGTTCGATATTCTTATTAACTCTTCCATCATCTGAGGAAATACTACCTAACTAGAAAAATCATATTAACTTGAAAATAATATATCAGGGATTTGACCACAAGATTTACGTACAATTTTTATTATTTTTCCCTTCGTTTGATTGTATACATTACAACCAGGCGGACAAATTGTCATGTGAAAATCTCTTCAAACCAACGAAAAAGGGAATCAAACCCGTAACCCCAGGCTGGAATACACGTGCCTTACTAACGGAAGTCATCACAACATTTGATTGCAAGATTATGGACGTTAAAGTAAATTACGAGTAGATTTAATGTACCTATAATTTAATAACATTAAATAAAATAACACAACTTAACATTTTATGTTAACTATTTGTAGTTTGCATTAATTATGATATATTTATACAACAATACAATAAACACATGTGATGTTATAACAATCGATTAATAAAGCTGATTATATCCAATACATTATATGTAAATTAACTAAAATTGATGTAATTTTTGCCTCAGGAGAAATGTTAGAAGTAATTGTGTTGGTAAATATATACTACCTTGATCAAAACGTTTTAGGACCGGCCACCGTGTGGCGCTGTCAGTCACCCGATTGGAATTATTTTTTTTGTTAGGTTACGACATCTATCATTGACACTTCCCTCCAAATTTCAGCGTCATAGCTTGACATTTGTAAAAGTTACGCTCTACTGAGTACATCTACCTTTGTACGTGTTTTCGATTTTTTACAAGTTTGAAAATGGCATCAACTGTGCATCAACGAGTTTGCATTAAATTTTGTGTGAAAAACGGATTTAACGGTCCGCAGACCTTGGAAATGTTGGAGAAGTGTTTTTCGAACGCTTCAAAAGTGGTCGTGAGTCGGTCGAGGATGACGAACGCAGTGGCAGTCGAAAACCGATGAAAACATCGATAAAATCAAAGGAATGTTGGCCGAAAACCGCAAATTGGCCATCAGAGAACTTGAACATCGCTTATGGATCCACTCAAGACATTTTGGTTAGTGATTTGGGCCTCAGACGTGTCGCTGCAAAACTGGTGCCGAAAGACCTCAATTTCATGCAAAAAAAGGACCGCGTTGAAATCGCGAAAGACATGATTTCCATGAGTTTTTGACCAAAAACAAGACGAATACTATCCAGCAGCCTTCGATTCGATCAGCAGCCTGATCTGGCTCCCTGCGACTTTTTCCTGTTCAACCGACTTAAAAACCGTTTCGTGGAACGCGTTACAGTACCCGAAAGGATGTCATGAAAAAATCGAAGACGGCTCTGATGGACATACCGAAAATCGAGTACCAGCGGTGTTTCGAGGATTGGATCAAGCGCTGGTGTAAGTGCGTTGCAGTCGATGGGGAGTACTTTGAAGGGGACTATATCGATTTTGATGAATACACTTGTATTTTCGATTTTATGAATAAAGTCCTAAAACTTTTTGATCAAGGTAGTATGTATTTGCATGTTGCCTTCTGGTCTAAGTTTTTCAAATGCAAATCGTTCAATCTTGTTTAAACGTAAAACAAATCTTATAACGCTGTTAAAATGATTCGATTTTATCATTGTAGAAGTTTTTAATGTATTTCTAAATGTCAATGAAGCGTTGCGTTAAACAGAATTGTTTGTAGTTAAACAGTTAAACGCAATAAAATAAAGATAAATATATTAAAGTTGAGCATCAGTGTCAAGTACTAAGTTACCCTTTCTAAGTTATACAATAAACCAGTCTTAGCTTTTGCAAGTATCGCTATGATTATACAATAAACATCTCTTGGTTATTGTAAGTGTCGCAAATTCTTCACCTGGTGATTGAATTGGATTCTCAGTTGTCGTTTGTTGACCATATTAATGGTATAGTATATGTGACTAGGCCATGCGGATACTGAGATTTATTTTGAATACATCCAAGATTTTTTCTTCAATAAAGATATTGTAATTTATTTTTATCAAACACTGTTTATTCCACTTTTTTTTTTGTGATGGTATACCCAGTTTCAAGGCTTTCACCTCATCTTCAGGGGAGCACAAACAAGTGCTCCCCTGAAGATGAGGTGAAAGCCTTGAAACCGGTAGGGTTATACCGTCACAAAAAAAATCAATAAATATATATTTACTATTTTATACTTAATAAAGGGAATTAAACAAGTACAATACACTGTAAAGATTATATCAAGGGAAAATAGAGCATAGATGAAAACCTAATTTTAAAGTTGAGAAGGTATCCTCAGTAAAGTTTTTGTTAGTTTGTTTGTGTATACAATAAAAATGTACATGTACTTATTATAAAACCATTTTTAACCCTTCCTTCCCTGTGATGTGTAACTAGTACACATTGCTTCTAAACACTTTTAATATCTCTATAAATATAATAAATATTGGGTTCAGATTTTAGATATTCCTCCGTAATACATTTACGCATTGAATAAAAAAAATAATATTAATAATAATTAGCACTTAGAGATATTTTGTGAAAATCGGGAATAAATTCACTAATACAATCAAACATGTGCCAGTATGTGACGTAGGTATATTTATTCTAAAAACCGCTATGGGTGAGAAAGCGACGCTATTCACGTCTCACTCTCACTATACTTTGGTATATGGGAACGCAAGAAATATAATCTTAGTTCGCAGTTGTTTCTTCCTTCGAGGTATAACATACACAGTGTTAGTGTTCCGAGTCCCGTCTTATTAGCTCGCGGACTTTCGTTTGAGGTGGTCGCTTCGCCCGATTTGTGAACGTCGGCCGATGTTTTTTCATGTTTTCAGCAATTAAATTTCAATGATTATCACTTTTGATTTCAAATTCAATTAATTAAAGCGATTGGTTATGAATATCCTTATTTTTCCTACATATATTATTTTATTTGATTACAAGCCCTCAAAATGGAATGTCAAGTAGACGAAAGTGAGCATTTTCGACAATTTCTTCTGTTAGCGTTCAATTGTCGAACGTTGATTTTTGTTGTTTTCACTCAAAACACGTGGAACCCAAGCGCCGAATTTCTGGACTTTTCCCATTGATTTAAGATGGCGGTATACAGTCATGCGACTACAATTCATCTGCTCAGCTAATTCTACGGTGGTTTGAAGGGGATGTTCATGAATAATATGGTTTAACCCTGAGAGATCGGCGCACTGCTATAGCAGTGGAAGAAATTTGTTCTACCCTTGTATTCTAAATGAATATCATTCATTTAGAATACAAGGGTACATATTCTAAAATATATTTATGTTGTAAAAATATATTTTTTTTGTATTTTTGTTGTTTAAAATAAATATTTATCACGAACGTCCGAATCGTAAATATATCTCAGCACTAGATATACAATTATATTTTTTTCTCGTAGCGCTCTCAGGGTTAAGCGGTCTTCATCGAAGTCCACTGGTCGTCCGGAACGCTCCATGTCTTTCAGGTCGAAATTACCGTCTTTGAAACGCAAAAACCAACGACGAGCTATCTTTTTATTCGTAGCATCTTCACCGTACACTTCGCAAATATCGCGAGCAGCTTTGGCAGTTTTATTCCCTTGACTTCCACTTTCGTCTACTTGACATTCCATTTTGAAGGCTTGTAATCAAATAAAATAATATATGTAACGTAAAAGCAAACACAATATCTTGTAGAGCAGAAAATTTTCTTTCGAATGACGTATAACCTTTACCATTTTGTTTTACTTTTGGTGCTCATTTTTAATTTGGAAAAAAACGGACACAAGTTATGTTAACATCCAATACAATAATAAAATAATATGAACTATGTTAAGTATTTTAACCGTGACTGGATTTGCCAATTTGGTTTTTGTGTATTTTTTGCGTTATTTCTGCGTGGATACTAACTTCCTGTTTGTCGTTTTTATAGCATTATTTTTTTGGTCGCGTACTTGGATCGATTACTGTGTATGTCCTCGTATTATTAGCAAGACGAAATTTTATCCTTCCGGTGTCTCAATAAGACTATTTACGATTATTTTCCAGAAATTACATTCTTGGACGATAAATTTAAATGTTCGTTTAAAGACTTAATTTGTTTATTTTGGAAACATGCGTCTTCAGACATCTACATTCAGCCATCTTCGTAGTCGATAAGCTGACATTAAGATGAGACAAATGCTCTTAATCTTCTTTGACAGCTTTCATGGCCTAGTAGGTTGGTAAGATCGATTCTTGTTGGAACCCAGTTTAAAGAAAAAAGGTTTTATGTCTATACTCAAGAAAATGTAGCATGATCCCTGTGACGTTTGAAATTTCATGTCTCAAAGAGTTGGGGTAAAATCGTTCTTTTTTTACAAATCGAGTCGCTTTTTCATAAATCGAAAAATTGTTTTTCTCTAAACTGACGTTTTAAGTCCTAATTTTCAATATACTGACTTTTTAATGTATTGTATGATTTGTATCTATCTTTAAATAGGCCAAGATCCACTATAAATTAATACTTATTACGAACATTTAAATTAACGTATAAAAAATCGAAAATCCAGTTATCGTATCCCTAGCCAATGCAGACTAAACGTAGTGACTTTTGACAAACGTCACCAAATATTAATTGATTTTAACAAACTGCCACATTTGTGCTAATTTGTAACAAGATGTATTAAGTGTTATGTAATGTATTTACCTAAATAACTTGCTATTTATTAGAATCGAGGCTTATATTAAAGTTGATAAAATAATTAAAGTTACTGAACGTCATTACAAGGTTGTATTGGGACAAATTTGTGAAACATCACAGGGACCATGCTACATTTTCTTAAGTATAGTTCTCCACTTGAGGCCTCCTGCATATCTTTCTCCTTGATTGCCGCATGGCAGTGGTCACACAGGGTTGCGTTCTATGCAAAGAAAGTATTATATACATGATTCGCTCTGGTGCTGTTATAACTACCAGACGTGATTTGATTAATATTAGTGGGTCCGAGTGGAAATTTAGAGTGCCCTTAAGGTAAGTTTGCTTTCTAAACGGAGCTATATAAAATTGTATTTAACGTCTTTGACTGCAAGAGCACAGGACTTGGAAACATGGATCATAACAATATAGATGAGTTGAATTCGACGCCGCGTTATATACCGATTAATATGGTAAATTTGACCATTTTACAACACCCATGATATACTCGTATATATTTTTTTAATTTTTAAGGCAAGTCAAAGCTTAGAATAAATTTTTTTATTTTAATTTTGATTTTATTTTAACCTGGCGAGTTTATTGCCATATGGCAATATCTTCCAACCAACCAGAAAGATTTTTTAATAGGCCCTAAACGTTGACTGAAATCCTATCTAAAAAAATCTGGGTTCCAGTGGGGATCGAACCCGCAACCTCCGGATCGGCAGACAAGTGTCTTACCACCAGGCCACGGAGGTCGTCTAAACTTGACAAGAAAAATTTCAACCAATTAAAATAACCGTCTGTTTCGGATGTGATCAATTTCTATTCAAAGTAAATTAATATCTAAATTTTGGAATCGGCATTAAATTCTTCAAATCAGTAATATATTTGAAAAAATGAATCATTTGCAATGAGGTTTTAAAACGATTGTGGGTTCGTATTAAACGCAGTGTTTCTTTTTATCGTCAATTCAAGGTGGCTTTGTTGAATAATTTTCTTCCATAAAAATATATCACAAAATTAATATTCTAATATAAATTTGAAATATTTGAATAACGTTGAATTTAAATAAATGTAATACATTTTTTTGTTTAATCAAGTTGGTTATCAGAGTATTGTTACTAAACTATGAATAAATTATTTTAATAAATGCAAGTTTAACTATTTTAATAGTTTTGACCGAATTAATGTTGTTTGAATTCCAATGAATAATGCTAGCGATAAAATTTAAACATAAAAATATTATTAATCAAATGTGCGACGTTTTTCAATGTTAATCATTGTATTATTTGAAATTCTAAGACATATAACAATATGTCCAGGGGTTGCTAATCGATGATAACTTTTCTTCTTCAATGCTATAAAATAGGGCCCAACGAACGAAATAAATCCGTTGGTGCCTATTTAAAAAAATCTCAATCTAATTTTCATTTAAGGCCTTTTCAACATATTTCTGGTAGGCTTGAAGAAATATCCACATGACAATAAACTCGATAGGTTGTACTGTGTAAAAAAAATTAATACAATATCCTCTATTGACAACCTACAACTTGATTCTCCGCATCTTTGTACCCAGATTAATTGAATTGACCCTAAGGTATAATAAAATTATGCGATCTTAACCCGTCCTTCCCTGTGATGTGTAACTAGTACACATTGCTTAAAAACTTTAATATCTCTAGAAATATAATTAATACTGGGTTCAGATTTTAGGCATTCCTTCGTAATACATTTACGCATTGAATGAAAGAAAATATATTAATAATAATTAATACTTATCGGCCACATCAGAGATAGGTATTTTGTGAAAATCGGAAATAAATTCACCAATACAATCAAACGTGTGCCAGTGTGTGCCGTAGGTATATTCATCCTAAAAAACCGCTATGGGTGAGGAAGTGACGCTATGCACGTCTCACTCGACTTCGGTATATGGGAACGCAAGAAATATAATCTCAGTTGGCTCGATTCTCTCGCTTCAGTAGCTCGCAAGCTTTCGTTTAAGGTGGTCGCTTCGCCCGTTTTGTGAACGTCGGCCGATGTTTTTTTTTTTTTTTTCATATTTTCAGCAATTAAATTTCAATTATTATCACTTTTGACTTCAAATTTAATTAGTATAAGCGATTGGCTATGAATATTCTTATTTTTCCGATTTTAAATCGCTCGTTTTTACATGTGTATTGAATACACAGCACCGGAGGGGAAAGGTTAAATCGATATTTCCAATAAGGAGACAATAGATGTGTTTTTAATATTATTTATTGTAGATACATATTGTACAAGTTTTTAGTACAATGTACGGTCAATTTAGAACATTATAATAGTTATATATGATAAAATTCTAAGTTTTACAAATACATAGCATAAACCAACGGTCCCCTAACTATGGTACACGAGGCCCAGTCTAGAGGTAAACGAGCAAACAAGCGTTAAAATACTGCAGTTCCTTGAAACTTCAACATGCTAAGGCTGGCTTGCACTATCTATATTTATCGAGGTCATCTAGGGTTAACCAGTTAAAAATATAAAAAACATTGCCCGATAAAAAAAATCTCCGCCAACTTTTCTATTTACGTTTATATTTTTGACATGTCAACTTCAATCATTTTAACTTGTCAACTCGGTATATAATATTTTTTAACTTGTCAACTCTGATTAGAGCGGCGGTTAGCTGTCTAAAGAATATCCACCTGTCATCTTGTGGTTATGAGAGGGTGTGCACACACTTTTAAATATTTAATCTAACTGTATGTATTCGTTGATTTTTGTTGTATACATAAACTTTCTGAACTCAAATTCTAAGATATATTAGGTGTAAGTGTAAGTTGTGTCCGTTTTTTTTCCAAATTAAAAATGAGTACCAAAAGTAAAACAGAATGGTAAAGGTTATACGTTGTTCGAAAGAAAATGTTCTGCTCTACAAGATATTGTGTTTGCTTTTACGTTACATCTCTCTGTCCCTGGCTCCATCCCAACCCATTGTCTGCGAAGACTGTTGGAGTCAAATCTCCTCGTCCTCAGGTTGGATGCTCTTCTGTCCCGGACTACATCCCCTAGGCCGTGCCTCTGCATCAGATTATCTCTTTGCACCACCCATGAATTCTTTGGTCTTCCTCTGGTTGTTATTCGAGGAAGATCCATGGAGATTACCTAGTTCAAAATGTGATCGGGTGCTCTGCGTCCAACGTGCCCATACCATCTCAATCGCCTCTCCTCCATCTTAATGTTGATGTCTGTAACACCTAGGCTTCCACGAATGCGTGAGCTTCTTATTTTGTCTCTTAGGGACATACCTGCTGACCATCTTAGCATGCGCATTTCAGCAGTTTCTAGTTGCCTAGAGTAAGAGGTATACATCGTCCAGCATTCGGAGCCATAGAGGAGTGCGGGTCTGACAATCGTTTGGTATACTTTTCCTTTTAACTTTACTGGCATTTTCGGATCACATGGAACTCCCGTCATTGATCTAAACTTCATCCATCCCACACTTATTCTATGTGTTACATCTGCTGCACATCCTCCATCGCTATGGATGAGTGACCCAAGTTACTTAAAGGAGTCACAATTTGGTAATGTTTCTCCATCCATTTGCTTTTACGTTACATATATTATTTTATTTGATTACAAGCCTTCAAAATGGGATGTCAAGTAGACGAAAGTGAGCATTTTCGACTCCTTCAGTTCGCGTTCAATCGAGGGAATAAACCTGCCAAAGCTGCTCGCGATATTTGCGAAGTGTTCGGTGAAGATGCTATGAATGAAAGGACAGCTCGTCGATGGTTTTTGCGTTTTAAAGACGGTAATTTCGACCTGAAAGACATAGAGCGTTCCGGACGACCAGTGGACTTCGATGAGGACCGCTTAAACCATATTATTCATGAAGATCCCCTTCAAACCACCGTATAATTGGCTGAGCAGATGAATTGTAACCACATGACTGTATACCGCCATATTAAATCAATGGGAAAAGTCCAAAAGTTCGGCGCTTGGGTTCCATATGTTATGAGTGAAAACTTTGATAAAAATAAATTACAATAAAAATCCACGTTCGACTAAAAAACATATACCATTTTGTTTTACTTTTGGTGCTCATTTTTAATTTGAAAAAAAAACGGACACAACTTATGTTAACACTTAATATTAAATACATATGATATTTTGAAAGGAGAAATTTAAAAAAGTCAGAGAAATCGTACGAGCTATATGAGAAGCTGAATGAATGTAGAAGAGACGGATTTGCGTCGCGATATGAAAGTCTGGTGTACTTTCCTCTCTGCCTACCCCGATAGGAAGATGTATGTATTAATTACTCAATGAGTAAATAAATATAAGTACTTGTATTATAAATATTTGTTTATGAAAGGATAAGGTGCCGAAGTGCGGGCCAAGAGGGCTACTTGTGGCATGCCATTCTTTGTAACTTTTATTAAGTGGTACAATTCAAAAAAAGTTTGTGAACCCCTGGAATAAACAATAAAATGATTCATACACAAATCATATCAGAAATACTAAGATTAAAATAAAAGCAAAAGCAATAACAACAGGGCAGGGCTTAGGAAACCAATTAATTTTTATAAGACTGTTTTTTCGGTCCGTATTCTAAGAACTTGAAAATCTCCCAAATTGACAATTGAAGTGGACATTTATTTAAATTAATGTGCAATTTATTATTCTCAAGATAACCTTACTTCTGATGTTTTGCCAAATTCTCGCCTCATCTGCATAAATTGTTTGTACTTTTATCTACATATTTAGTATGCATAATGACTTTTATTCTTGTATGTTAAGCTTGCTTAACATATAACTAACTACGCATAGTATCATGGCCATTACTTTTTATTAATTATTATTAAGTGGAATACCAACAATCAATATGGACATTCTATGGATTTTCATGTGACTTTGACTAGTTACAGGAGTAAGATGAAGAACGTGTTCTTACAGGGTTGAATTAATTAAATTATGCAGGTTTGCTTTGTTGTGTTGGTTAATCTTATATCTGGCATTTAGAGAGGAAGATGCCCTCAATGTTAAAATGTCAGATATTTATGCAACCTTCCAAGTTGCGTGTCCTATAGTCCTGAGAAAGACTGTTTTGTATTTTGTTTCCGTCTCTCTTTTTTCTCTTTTTATTTCGCGCCATCACTGTGTAGCAGCAACAAATGTTTATCTGTTAGCGTAACCCAGGGTAGACCACTTGGATATCGACAAACTTTCTACCCCAGAGGAATGGAGAAATGGGGACAAAAGAAATAAATACGTAATTGCGGAACCATCTAAGAGGGTCGCCGACTTTGAGCTGGACCGCGAAGAGTGGGCAACACTGAACCGTGTTAGAACAGACTGCAGCAGAAGTGCAGCCGAGCGCCACAGATGGGGCTACATCGATGACCCCAGTTGTGACTGCGGTGCTGCGGCTCAGACCCTACACCATATTATAAGAGAATGCCCTAAACACAGGTTCCACGCAGGGATGGACGATATAAACAAACTGACGACCGAAGCCAAAAGATGGCTGAGGGATTTAAATTTGATTTTATAAAGCGCCTGACTTTGCCATACGCATATATGGTATATACTCGTACATAACATATATCTTATATTAGTTTTTTTGTATTATATAACACTGCTTACATGTCAATGTAAGCAGTGTTATATAACACGGTAAGGGAGTTCGTCAAGGAGACACTATTTCCCCAAAATTATTCACAGCTACACTTGAATACATATTTAATAAACTAGAATGGGAAAATAAAGGCCTGGTGATTGATGGAAAATACCTGAGCCATTTGAGATTTGCAAACGATATCGTTATATTCTCACAAAACCCGAATGATCTTCAGCACCAACTGCAAGAATTGGCAGAGGTCAGCAAAGGACATGGTTTAAAAATGAATATTTCAAAAACCAAATATATGACGAACGGCTTTGCTACCCCAACACCAATAAACGTAGATGGAAAGCCGCTAGAACTTGTCCAGGAATATGTGTATCTGGGCCAACTTATTTCCTTTGTAGGTGGCATATCGGAGGAAATAGCACGAAGGATAAAACTAGCGTGGAACCCATTTGGACGTTTGAACAACATCTTCAAAAGTAATCTCCCAATATCCTTGAAGCGAAGGGTTTACAATCAGTGCATTCTTCCAGTACTTACACAGTAAAGAACACACAAAAGCTCCAGACCGCACAAAGGAACATGGAGAGATGCATGTTGGGATATACTAAAAGAGACCGTAAACGAAGCACCTGGATTCGCAATATAACAAAGGTAGAAGACGTTATAAAGGTGTGCAAAAGAATGAAGTGGCAATGGGCCGGACACGTAGCCAGAATGTCAGACTCCCGATGGACATCCGAAATAATCCAATGGTATCCAAGAGGCATAAAGAGGCCTAGAAGAAGACCGAAGGTACGCTGGATGGACGAAATCAGGAAGCATGGCAGCATCACGTGGCATTGGCGAGCCAAGGACCGAACTGTTTGGAGTCAATTTTTAATATTTTGTATCAAAAAGGTCATTTGACCGTTGAAATAAAATAAAATTAAATATTTCATATATTCCGTTGTCATTACCGCTCTTGACATTTGCCATATTCATGAAATCGTGAAAATGTGGTCTAAACGTGTTATTGAAATACTTTATAGCAAGTTCATTTATTATCCTCCAGAGTATCGACACAGATATTTAAATTATTGATAACTGTATTATTATTGAAATAACAGTGCTAACGTTAACAATAAAATTAAAAAAAAAACTTCCTGTATCTTTTGACAATTGGGATAATAAATACCAGCAATAAGTTTTTTTTATGAAACAGTTATCTATGGATTACTTTATTCGTCATCAACTACATAACATTGACAATTTAAATTATTTGAATGCAAAAGCGAACTGAAGAATAAATGTACAAAACAGTGCATAAACCCAACGTTTTGTGGATTTACATCACCACTTCACTAGGCAAGGCCTGTGACGAAGTGGTCTAATTCATTAATCACACATTTTATTCAAACTCATTTGACATTTGAGGATATACAAGACCTATGTCCGCCCCATAATGATATACAGCATAGAGTCCAGAGTCAAATCTCCTTCGAACCAGCGAAATGAAGGTACTCAGGAGTATCTTTGGTAAAACTCTTTGTGATAGAGTACGAAACATAGAAAGCCGAAGGATGTGCGAAGTTGAAGATATTGTCAGATGGGACGACAGAGAAGATTTTGGAACGAACATGTATCCAGAATGGCGGAACCAAGAGCTGTAAGAATGGCCAGGGACAGTATCCCCCAAGCGAGCAGACCTCCAGGACGACCTCCCAAAGGATGGAAAGACAGCTGGCAGTCGACGTCACAAGAGGGAAACGATGATGCAGGACCATAACAGGCCAGCAGGCCTAAAAGAAGAGGAAGAAGAAGATTTGACATTTGCTCACGAATGTTTCATATGTGTAACCGTCACATTTAATTTCACTGCTATATATTATTTTGTTTATTTACGAGTATTTAATACTTTTATTGCAAATACAATCTGGCGGGCTTACTGCTAGGCGGCAATCTCTTCCAGCCAACCAGACAAAAGTAAATGAAGCAAGTTACATGGTCGCATAAATCATTCAAACGACTATCCATCCTCACGAAATCCATAAATACATAAGTGAGCATATGCCCACGAGCCCCACAAAGACGGACAATCACCCGAACATTATTTTTTACATAAAGGGAGATATCATTAATCAAAAGGAAAGGAAGGGATGGTGGAGAGGAAAGGAAAAGATAAATCAGGAATTAAGCACGTTATTTTACTGACTAGAAATTAAGAGTGTTTTCAGTCGCTTCTTAGAGCATTCCAAGGACGGAGCGAGTCATATATTGGTTTGTAACTGATTCCAGTCTCACTGCATGGACAGTAAAGGACGATGCAAAAAAGAAAAGTGGTGAACTGGAAAGTCCAATAGACAATCTCTTTTTGAACGTAGCGCTAATCCATGATTGGAAAGACGCTGAAAATTTTCGGCGAGATAAAAGGGGACGGCGGGACAGTTAAGGATATTATATAATGTTTATTAATTTATGAAACATTACAACATATCAAATGTTGGCAAGATACAAAGAATACAAGTGTATTTTAAATATCATTTAAGTTATAACACTGTCACTTTACATTGATTATGGATTATCACAAATGACGCCGAAGTTATTTTAATAAATACGGACTATATTATTTTATTACAGTAGTTATAACAAGACTTAGAAATAATAAAAATGAATAGGTGAACTCAGAGAAAGTGCTAGGAATAGATACGAGTATAACATACCTTGGCGATGTTATATTTGAACAATTTTATTTTCTTAAATTTATTTAAGGTTTAATTTGATATTTCACTAAAGCCAATCTTGATGCAAACAGGTCCAGCTTGACGGCTAACCTGTAGTTGTCATGCAGGCCTACTTTGTGAAGGTCGATTGCATGTAGTTGGTTCTGGAATACCGCATAAAAAAAGGCTGTTTACTCTTGATGGTCTCGTTGGGATGTAAAATTGAATCTCAACCTGCAAAAAATCGATTATAAACCAAGTTATTAAGATTTTTTCAGGAAGGATTTCTTTTTTATTAGAAAGTGAAATAATTTTATGGCTTTGAGATCCCTCCAGAACTAATTTGATTGATAGTTTCGTGGGTTATATACTATAGTCGAGATGTTTGATAAATATATTCTAAATACTTTTAATTATTTTAATATATGCATTATATGAGGGATTCCAAACGAGTGATGACAATTTTCGGATGAATATTTAATTGTATACATATTATTAAAAATATATGGACACTTTTAGCAATCTTTCTTTTTCTTGTATAATGACCGTGAACTCTTGTACATGACAATGTCAAGTGATGATTTTTGGCAATCAATATTTAAAACTTCTCTGTCGAATAAATTAATAATTAAGACAGAATAAGCATTATAACTTTCAAGGTATCCTAGAATTGTTCGCTATGATTACTATTTCTCTCGTTTCTTTGAAATGTGTTTATATTTTAAGATATAACAAAATTGAAATGCTAAAATTATTGTCAATAATTGTCTCAAAATATTAAACGGTTCAGAATTGATAATTTTTGACATTCGAGCAAGGTATTGTTTTCGATAAAAATTTTGAAATAAGAACAATTCATAATTTATACTCGTAGAAATATGTCATAGACAAAAAATTAAAAGTACCTACTTAATATGTTTCTTACTGCATATATAAAGTACAAGTACTTGTGACTTGAACAAATAAAAGCTGACAATATTTTAATTCAACAAGTAAACATTTCGAAAGAAACAAAAAAACTTGCCAACTTGCATAATTTATTCATCACACGTTTTAGTAAATATTCCGTTAACTTTTCGTGCTTAGCATGCAGTCGTACTTATGTTTGTTTTATGTAAAAAAACTCGTTTAAATTTTTAAAACGGCTTCCGATTATCATAGATTATAGAGGAAAAAATATTTATATTGATGATGCAATCAAGAGCGCATGCTGTATACTTCGAAGAAATCTTTTTTTTGCAATATCAACAATATCTAAATAAGAAATATATTTGTTATGTTATAGAGCGACAGGTTTCATGAAATAGCCACTAGGTAATTTGATAAAAAATAAACGTGAAAAATATAGTATATGTAAATTCCTATGCTGATAATACTCGTGAACAAAATAAAATAGTAGAATATGATATCAATAGAATGTAAAAAAAAGTCAAATAAATCAAAATGTCTCTTAGAAATGGGAACTTGTAAAGAATATCTGGTATTACAGTGCATGATAGAGTAAAGCATAATCGGACGAGGGTTGACTGTTTGCTAGAATCTGTTTTTACAATTCAAAATGGCACCTTTTAGATGGTTTAGACACATCGTATTACATCGCACATTCGTTATATACAGTATAACCTGACGGGCTTATCGCCATGTGTTAATCTCTCCCAATCAACCATAAATATGATAAATAAGTATTTAATAGAATTCAAACTGAAAACCATTTTTTAAATAATAATTTATATGAATATTTTAAATATAAGACAAGCATCTCACCAACGAAAGAACACGAAGGCCTTTAGAAGAATGACGTTCTAAATAAATATATATTTCAGATACAAATGAAGACTGAAGAGGTAGAACGTAAAATAATGGAGAAAGATTGCAGGCAAAATTTTGCCTGAGGGAAAGGATAAAAGTATGAGAAACAGAATAGCATATATGACGAGATGTATTAATATCGACGAACCAAATGTTGTATAGGTGGATAAATGTTGGGATCTGTCCTCTTTGCCTTCCTCAAAATGTAACATGGTGTGATATAATTTATGTATGTTTATAACTATATGAGTATGTTCTGCATTAAGCTAATTTTATGAGAGGGTTACTAAGCAAGCGAGTCACGATTTCTATGACAAACTCTCAAAAATATTGTTTGATGCCATCAGATTTTGAGTTCTATTTACTATACGATTGCTTCGATTCATACATACATACCATCGCACAATTTCCCTATCTGGGTAAGCAGAGAAGACAGAGCGCCAAACTTTCCTATTTCGATACACATCCTTAGCCTCTTCTACATCCATAAACCTTCTCTTACAAATATACGATTTCTCTGACTTTCTACGTTTCCTTTTTTTTCAGAATATCTTTCACTTGATCCAACTATGCTTTTTCCATTTCACATGTCCAAACCATCTTAGCGTGTTCTTCTTCATCTTGCTTAACACATCAGTCTTAAGTTCACATTAATCTCTTATCCCTTCAATCCGTGTTCTATCATACATTGCCACTCCATATATTCTCCTCAATGCACATATTTCTACAGCATTTGTTCGGCTCCTCTCAATCTTTATCCACGACCACGATTCGCTCACATACATAAAAGTTGACACTAACATACTATTAAGAGAGATAAACATTTAGTTTGAATGACAACACACGGGTTTATTTTTGTAACTTCAAAAGTAAGGAGCTCTCGGTTGTCATTGAATATTTAAAGTTTAAGATTGTTTATTTCTCGTCATGAAGAAATACTAGCTAAACCAATATACAGTGCACATGTGAGTGGAAGGCTTGATAGCGAAAGTGATAGTGAGTGGAAGGTTTGATAGCGAAAGTAATGGCGAGTGGAAGGCTTGATAGCGAAAGTGATAGTGAGTGGAAGGCTTGATAGCGAAAGTGATAGTGAGTGGAAGGCTTGATAGCGAAAGTGATAGTGAGTGGAAGGCTTGATAGCGAAAGTGGTAGTGAGTGGAAGGCTTGATAGCAAAAATGATAGTGAGTGGAAGACTTGATAGCAAAAATGATAGTGAGTGGAAGACTTGATAGCGTAATTAATGAAAAAATTGTATTTGTTCTAAAGCTTTTTGTTTTTTATCATCGTTATTCCCATCAACTCGGATACTCCACACGTTTTCCTTACACATACGAATATATTGATGGTAGTAATGATGCCTTGAAAACTAATGACTAAGTTTCATGTGGTTATCATTAATTATATTTAAAAAATCAGATCGACTTCAAAAATACATTCTTATAATTGATACTACACTAAAAAAATTAATTGTTTCGTCAAGACTAACAGGTATTGCCAGTAGAAGGAAAAAAAGTCAAAGCATTAAAAACACAACGCAAAAAATAGACATGTTATTGATAATTTCATTTGCTAATAGGTATATAAACAAAAAAAACTGGTTTAAAGTTGAGCATTTAAATCCAAATGCCTTAATGACTGTTCTTGAAAACAATGGGCATGCCAATTGCTTTTGAATAAGAATATTCGCGTTTCGTGGCTCGTGTAGACATGACTTTACATAAGAAACTAGTGTTCTAATTTAATATAATGCTATGAATTATCTATGGTTATTATTGTCTAGTATTTTTACCGTTCACATGTTTTACATCACTTTAAGTAAAATATTTTGTTGTTTATGCATGTACATACAAAATACAAATGCACGCGTTTTGTGAGTTTTGTAATCACAATTTTAATGAAATTGTTTTCACAGATGACATATATTAATGAACAATTTCCGTTCCATAGAATTTTCAACGAATTTACGATGTATGATCATTTTTTAATTGATAATATTATTACATTTTTAATAAAATATATAGGAGTTCACGGCCAATATTCAAGGAGATTTTTAACAAAATTTATCACATCACTGGCATATACTCTTTCATATATAAAAGTTCACGGCGATTGTTCGAGGAGGAACAAAGTCTATGCGTCATTACCTAGACACTGGCGTATACTCCTTTATATGTAGAGTTTACGATCATTATTCGAGAAGAATAAAATCTTTGTACATATTGATTATTGTTAGGTTTAAAATATTATACATTTTGCCCTATATAATGTTTAATTTTTCAGGAACAACGAAATAACCACATTTAAAAAAAACGACTTGAATAATTCTTTATACATTTGAATAAAAAATATGTAAAACACCTCAAATAGAAAGAAAAAAATACTGTTTTATTTTTACTTATTCTGATTTTTTTATGGACATTTTGTGGTTTGTTCTATCAAAATGGGCATATTTCGTTTTGAATTGACGAATTATATTTTAGTAGGATCAATTCATAAATTAATTTATTTCATTGCATATGATACAAAGAAATCATTTCAGTGATTAATTAAAACTCTGTTTTGGTATCTTAAAATTATTATAATAAAAACAAGTTTTTTTTTAAATAATGCTTTGTGGAAATGCAAAACGAATAAAAATAAACGGTTTTTAGTTATTTTGAAATTAGTCAAATAACCGATCGATAAAAGACCGTACATTGTAATAAATAAACTGCATTTTGATGTGTTTGTTTGTGATATTATGTTTTCCAGTTCACGGATCGATTTCTGAGTTAAAAAGTCAATATTTTTTTTCAATGAACGTCAAGTATTCAATAATAGCCCTGCGTTTTGCGGAAACACGCATATAACATTGTGTTTGGATAAAAAAAACTCACACTGTCGGTAGAGGTGTGACCGATTGTTGAACCGATTCGCCTCAGAACAATGTATTCAAGGTTCATTTCCACGCGAACACAACAGGTTTTTTTTTATTTTCAACTTTCAAGGTTTGTAAACAATCATTCAAAACTTTCAATCTACAGGCAATCCCTATCATTAGTTATTTAAAATTAACCTTATACAACAGTAGCAAAAAAGACAATACATATGTAATAATGTGTTGGTGCCTACCTTGACGTATAAAGTAAAACTTGCACTTGGCAGAAGAAGGATTAAAGTAAGATTAATGCTGCGGAGATGTGTAAAACGTTTAAAGATATGTTCTCTCTTCATACCCCAAGGGAACAAGCGTGACGATACGTATGCATGTATCTAAAATTAACCTTCAATATATTTGTCAAGTATATATGGCACATACAAGTATCCGGCGGTAAGTAATACGCATCGGGCTTAAGTAAGAGACTGTCGGCCATAATTTGCTAACTTCGGCTTTGTAGAGCGTCGTCTCTGTCGCACGCAAATCGCGACGGAACACGTGTATGAATGACAGAGACGACACTCTACAAAGCCGAAGTTAACCGATTATGGCCGACAGTTTTTTTCTTAAGCCCGATGTATATTACTTACAGCCGGGTACTGTACGTAAATTTGTCGATCAATTTAAGAATTAGTGTATTTGTTATTCTCTAAAACTTTTTTTTCGAAATAACGTAGATATGGCGCCGTTAATCGGAGGCATTAATTGTTAAAAATTCTCTCGACATTTTATAAACTAGCCCACCCCACCCTAGTTACATTATATTTTATCTAAATAATTTAATTTATATGTGCCCAAAACATCACGCGATAATTTCCTTCAATCAACTATTGTAAAAAATGTTGAAGAGGTATTTAGTCAAAACGTTGAAGAGGTATTTAGTGAAAATATTGAAAAGGTCTTTAGTGAAAATGTTGAAGAGGTCTTTAGTGAAAATGTTGAAGAGATATTTAGTGAAAATGAGACTAAAATCTTTTTTTAAGTAAGTGGTGCAATCCGAAATTCCCAGGTCGCCAACAAATCGAAAATCCAATTATCGTATACTCCATCCCTAGTCAATGCAGACTAACATAGTGACTTTTGAAAAACGTCGCGAAATATTATTTGATTTTAACAAACTCACATATTTAGGCTAATTTGTAACAAGAGATGTATTAATTTGTCATTATTGTTAGGTTTATGTAATGTATTTGCTTAAATAACTTGCTATTTATTAGAATCGAGGCTTATATTAAAGTTGGCAAGATAATTAAAATAACTAAACGTAGTTACAAGGTTGTATTGGGACAAATTTGTGAAACGTCACAGGGACCGAGCTACATTTTCTTTAGTATATGCGACAGAGGTCATCATGTTGGATTGCATACAAAAATTAAGATATCATATTAATGTTGAAATCGACCTTGGATGAAATAAATATTAACACGTGCTGAACATAAATATAATATAGAGGACCCGGTGGTAAGTATTACACATCGTTTGTAGATCGTCGTCTCTGTCGAACGATGCGGTTAGCGCATCGTGCGACAGAGACGTCACTCTACAAACGATGTGTATTACTTACTGCCGGGTACTTGTACATTATTTGAAAAGAATACGAGGAATTTCGAATCGTTTTCAGCAGCTATAAGCTAAATTAAACTGACATTGATAGTAGTCGACTTATTGAATGACATTGCATAAATTATTTCAAAGTGATAATAATAAATTATATATTCGTTGAAATATGTCCATCAAAATTAATGTCGACGTAAAATTAACTCTCATCTTGGCAAAGTTCAATTTATCCAAATATTAACGTTTTTATTTGGTGATTCCTTGTTATATGGTAAGTTATGAAGGAAAATTGAGGAAAAAAATCACAACTTCTCCTTATAGGTTTTTTTATATGTAACACCCACGTTACATTACCAAAATATCATTTTTTATAAAACACAAAAAGGGCTATAAAATGATTCTATAATATAAAACAAGAACAACGTTTACATAGCTGAATTATCAACAAATAAAATTGTTTGAATATTTTTTTCTATACATGTAGTGATTAATAAGATATTTAAATTATTTACCCCAATTTTCAAAACGCACCCACGCTGTCCAGACATGTTGACCCGATTTCGTTTGAAAGCTTGTAGCGTTGTCAATATTTATCACCAGATGATACCACTGCACACAATAGTGCATGTATTGTATTTGGATGTGTTGCCATATTTGAAATTACGTTACAGTTTCTGGATTTTTACGTTACAGTTTCTGGATTGAATGAAAAAAATAATATTAATAATAATTAGCACTTATCGGCCACACCAGAGATATTTTGTGAAAATCGGGAATAAATTTACCAATACAATCAAACATGTGCCAGTGTGTGACGTAGGTACATTCATTCTTAAAACCGCTATGGGTGAGGAAGCGAGGCTATTCACGTCTCACTCTCATTTTACTTCGGTATATGGGAACGCAAGAAATAGAATCTCAGTTCGGAGTTGTGTTTCGTCCTTCGAGGTATAACATACACAGTATTAGTGTTTCCGTCCCGTCAGTAGCTCTGGGGCTTTCGTTCGAGGTGGTCACTTTGCCCGTTTTGTGAACGACGGCCGATGGTTTTTTTTTCATGTTTTCAGCAATTAAATTTCAATATTATTATCACTTTTGACTTTTAGCGATTGGCTATGAATATTCTTATTTTTTCCGATTATAAATCGCTCATTTTTACATGTGTATTGAATACACAGCACCGGAATGGGCGGATTTTTTTAGTTCAGGAAGGGAAAGGTTAAGGACCTAATTTCCCTGAAAAGTTATTATATATTTTTGCGTATTAAATTAAGATGTTCTGGAAAAAAAATCAAATATCCCGTGGCGCCCCAGGGAATTACTTGCAATCGACCCGCACACTTTAAAAACCAGGGCTGTGGAGTCGAAAGAAAAAAACACGACTCCGACTCCGTTTCCTATATTTACCAATAACACGACTCCGACTCCACAACTCCGACTCCACGACTCCGAATCCACAACTCCGACTCAAAAAAGCTCAATTTTATCAGGTTGTTTCCTACCTTTGCATATAGCCATTTTTTTCATGTTATAGGGATAAAAATAAAACAAGATCAAACTTTAATAATTATTTATTAGAATTTATTCTTAAAAACAACATTGCTTCTATTAAATCTGTATTCGTAGAGGCTCTCAAATCAGAATTGAGAATTTTAAGAACGGAAAATAACCGCTCTACGGATACTTGGGTTGGGGGTAATGCTGTAACGATCAATGCTGAATCTTTTACCATTTCTAGATACCGCTGTATTGCCATTTCAAGATTTAACTTATAAGTTCGGTCAATTTTTTCCATTATTTTCAATGCATCATAAAATTCAATTTTAAATTTTGAAATAGAGTCTCCTTCATCTATATTGGGACTGTGATTCAAACGAGGACGTTTTAGTTTATCTTGTTCATTGAGATATTTTTCAAAATCGTCTTCAGATTCAGCGGTGTCGAATGAAGATGATGATACTTGGTGTACGCTGCCTGCTGTCGTCTCTTTTTCTAGTCGAAGGCCTTTCATACGAACGGTTAATTCAAACAGCGTTTTTAGGTCTATTTATTTGTTCTTCCGTCAATATGGATCGAACCATGGGGTTAACATAGATCCCAGGCAACAGAATTTTCTTTCGACGTGAGAAAGAAGGAGACAAACACATTTTCGTAGACTTTATGCATTAAATGGATCTCGGTGATTCACCATATCGGCGCGACTTGCGCCTGCAAGTTTAATATTCGTGCACAATACACATTCATTATAATAATTAAAAAAAAGTATTTTAAATTTTAACGAAAAAGTAGTCGGAGTCGCTCGTTTTTTACGACTCCGACTCCGACTCCGGCCCAAACACCACGACTCCGCGACTCCGACTCCAACTCCGACTCCGACTCCACAGCCCTGTTAAAAACCCCTGTCCTATTATACTACATCAAGAGTAATTTAGTTCATGAATATAATTTGCAAACAAATTTCCCAAAATGGTCATGCACATGTGGGTCAACCAGATAGTGACTAATCCCATCTGATATCCATTAATTTGCTGTTGTGACATTCGCATTGTACCAGTGCAGTGTGCATGCATGAGTGGATTGCCCAACATCAGTCATTATTTATCCATTAATTGTGTATTACCCCTAGCGAGTTACTTATGTACTATTATATTATGGATAATAAAAATACAATTTATCAAAACTTTTGGCTTTAACTTTGTGGAACTCTATATTAGAATAATTAACAATAAATTATTTACCGAATAATTTGGAAACCATTGCATTAAACTGTTTAATCGATTACTGATTTAACAAAAGAAATCTCTACTATTCGATAAGGAATGGAAACAAAAGAAAATTGTTATGAAAGGGATGATGGTTCTGAGTAATGTGATATTTTTCTTCTCTCTTAACCCTTCCTTCCCTGTGATGTGTAACTAGTACACATTGCTTCTAAAAACTTTAATATCTCTATAAATATAATAAATACTGGGTTCAGATTTTAGGAGTTCGTCCGTAACACATTTACGCATTGAATGAAAAAATAATATTAATAATAATTAGCACTTATCGGCCACATCAGAGATATTTTGTGAACATCAGGAATAAATTCACGAATACAATCAAACGTGTGCCTGTGTGTGACGTAGGTATATTCATTCTAAAAAACCGCTATAGGTGAGGAACCGACGCTATGCGCGTCTCACTCTCACTCTACTTCGATAAATAGGAACGCAAGAAATAGAATCTCAGTTCACAGTTGTTTCTTCCTTCGAGGTATAATATACACAGTGTTAGTGTTCCGAATTCCGTCTCAGTAGCTCTCGGGCATTCATACGAGGTGGTCTCTGCGTCCGTTTTATAAACGTTGGCCGATGTTTTTTCATGTTTTCAGCAATTAAATTAAAATTATTATCACTTGAAATTTAATTAATTTAAGCGATTGTCTATGAATATTCTTATTTTTCCGACTTTAAATCGCTCATTTTTACATGTGTTTTCAATACACAGCACCGGAACGCGCGATTTTTTTTAGCACCGGAAGAGAAAGGTTAAACGTAAAAAAAGAATGGTGCACATCTAATAAATCTTCGAAGTTTATTCCACAATCGCGACGAATGAACCGTAAATGAAGAGGTGTAAAATATGGTGTGATGGAAATGAGTCTCTCATCTCCTGATCGAAATGAATATCCGTGTTCTAAAAGAAACTGGATTTTTTATGTTATATATAAATACTTGAAAATTATCTGCATACAGCTTAACAGAACCCCAGTAAACTTTTGTGAAAAAATATTAATATAGTCGAAAGAAGACAATAAATGTAATAAAATAATTTTGCCGCCAATAATAAATAATTTAAATCAGACCCTTTCAATATAATTGCATCGTACACTCGTGGTTGAACTTGAAAACTGGATTATTAAAAATATACGAGTATCATGTCTTACCTTGGCGATTCTCATGTGGCCAAGTAATGGAACAAGTTTACATATAACATAAATCATTAACATTTATTTAAATATATGGAAATAGCTCCGCTTTAATTATTTAGTCCATTTATTTAAGCAGTTTAAACTGAAAGAAAATTCTCCGCTGGCAACAAGGTGAATGAACATACAAAATCGTACAATGTCCATTTTATTTATTTATATACATGACAAGTAGCAATAGGAAGCAAAGTTAATGGGGAATTAAACATGTATAACCAGAATTTTAAAATATATACGAGTATGTATAGTTCATGGTGACGATGCAGTAAGCGGTCGTGTGTGTCAAATGTGGTTTAAACAATCTGTAATGATGATACGACACTCAAAGATGGTATCCGCTCTGGAAGGTCAAGGTGCCTGATAACGACTAAATCAAGGCTTTGATCGAGAGCAACCAGCGTTCTACGACACGAAAGATTGCTATACTTGAGAAAATATAGGATGGTTCCTGTGACATTTGAAATGTCGTGTCTCAAAGGGATGGGGTAAAATCGTTTTTTTTTTTACAAATCGAAAAATTGTTTTTCTCTAAACTGACGTTTTGATTTCCAATTTTCATTATACTGACTTTCTAATGTATTGTACGATTTGTATGTATCTTTAAATAGGCCAAGATCCACTATGGATTAATACTAATTACGAACATTTAATTTTATGTATTAAAAAATCGAAAATCCAATTATCGTGTACCCCATCCCTAGCCAATGCAAACTAACATAGTGACTTTTGACAAACGTCACCAAATATTATTTGATTTGAACAAACTGCCACATTTTTGCTAATTTGTAACAAGATGTATTCATTTGTCATTATTGTTAGTTTTATGTAAGGTAAATAACTAAATAACTTGCTGTTTATTAGAATCGAGGCTTATATTAAAGTTGATAAAATAATTAAAATAACTGAACGTCGTTACAAAGTTGTATTGGGTCAAATTTGTGAACTGTCACAGGGACCATGCTACAATTTCTCAAGTATATTGAAAATATACTGAAATTATTTAAAATCACCATCCATGAACATTTGGTGAAATTTTCCATTTGAATTTGACCTAAAATACTAAATTACTTTACGGTCAACCCAACAGAACAACGTGTAATTTGATCGAGCTGTTGAATTAATTATAGGCTATTAATATACCCGTACATTAATGTTGTGGTTAGGTTAATATTTACCACATAATTAATTGTTAAAACTATAAAAAAAGTATTTCGAAGCAATAAAACACGATTTGTGGTTAAGGAACTCTTCGTGTCTTATTGGATTCATTTGTAATAAAAAACGTAACCAAAGTTTAAAATCTTTTTATAAAATAAAATAATCCGATTCGAGTATATACTTGTATGTTTTAGTGCCTCATTAATGTTGTTTCCATATCGCTACACGCCTTTTGATATCCCTCTTAACTCTTCCATCATATGTGAAAATACTACCCAAATAACAGAATTCCTCAACTTGCTCCAATCTTTCAATATTCATCCATATTCGAATTTACTTTTCCTTCACACTTTTCTAACACAATTTCTTTAGATTTCGCAACATTAATTCTCAAATCTTTTTCTTCGCATCTCTCATACAATTTATATCAAACTATGTCATTCATCTGTATACAACAATCCACATTCGTTCCCATTCGACATTTACATGCCACCAATTGACCTTTATAGTTCCTTCACATATGAATCTATATATGGTAGATATTGAACAACCAGGAAGACAACGCATCCTTGCTTTATACCTTTAGAAATATTAAACTATTCAGTCAAACTGCTTAACTATTTCAATGTTGTTTAAACTATTTCATTTCCCATTTGTCATTTTGTAAAATTTGTATTCCTTTGAGGCTTTTCTTTTTTTCGTTCTTGCTGACAGTTATCCTGAGGTAGTATATGTGGGTTTACTTTTTATTTTGTTTTCTGCCATACGTTTTTGTTTTTTTATTTATTCTTTAATCTAGATATGCGGGGGGTGTGGGATGGAAGCCCCCCGATGCCCTTGCGGTCGGGCTAGCCCTACATTGGTGGGGTGTATCTCGGCCGGCGGAATGTTTGTGGGATGAGCCCGGACCTTTTAATGTCTTCTCTCTTGAATGTATTATTTTTGTCATATATTTATTTTCTGTGTTTTTTTTTATCTTCTTGTTCTACGTGTTCAAGTGTGTGGGCTGAAAAACATCTGGTGTCCCTGTGGCTGAGCTCGCCCTATATTGGTTGTGTGTATCTTGGCCGGGGGGATGTTATTAGATGAGCCCAGACCTTTTGATAGCTTCTGTTTTTTAATGTATTCTCTTTTTAATGTGTTCTTGAAATGTGTCTAAATATATTATGTACATACTATGTTGCTATCAATACTGTATTTATTTATTATTTATTTATTTAAATTACCAGTCACTCTAACTAAAACATGCTCTACTTTCTGCATATAATGAAACAATACCAAATATTTACGTTCAACACCATATACTCGTACATTTAATATTTTCCATAGCTTGTGGCTAAGGAAATCACGCGGTCGTATGCTTTTTCCAAGTCATCAAACGAAAAAAAATCTTTTTTATTTTTTGCTATACATTTGTCCGCAAGCATACGAAAGGAGAACATCTGACCCAAGCATCCTCTTCAGGCAAAAGGTACCCTGAGCATTCCATACTTCTCTCTCTTTCTATAAAAAAATCCGTAGTTTACTTATAACACTCGACAAACTATACTTTAGAAAATGTAGGATGGGTCCTGCGACGTTTTAAATGTCATGTCTCAAAGGGATGGGATAAAATCGTTTTTTTTTACAAATCGAATCATTTTTTTATAAATCGAAAAATTGTTTTTCTCTAAACTGAAGTTTTAATTCCTAATTTTCATTATAAGTCCTGATTTTCTAATGTACGAGGCATATCCAGAAAGTAAGTGTACTGAATTTTTGTAGGTTACAATTTTTTTTATTTAAACAAAAAAATTACGTGGTTACCGTAGTACATATGTAGATTATTTTTCGACATATTCGCCATTCCTCTCAATGCAGGTGGTGAAGCGGGGTATCAACTTTTTGATGCCTTCCTCGAAGTAGTTTCCCGCCAACCCCTCCGTCCACTTCTCCACCTCCTCCTTTACCTCCTCGTCGGTTGAAAATCTTTTTCCACCCATGTGCAGCTTCAGGGAGGTAAAGAGATAGTAATCTGAAGGTGCTAGGTCAGGGGAATGCGCGGGATGGTTCAGGACATCCCATTTAAACGAGGCGAGCAGTTCCTTCGTGGCGTTGGCCGTGTGTGGTCCTGCATTGTCATGCAGCAGGCAGACTCCCTTTGTCAGCATGCCTCCCCTCTTCTTCTGAATCACCCTCCGCAATTTTTTTAGGGTCTCACAGTATCTTGCAGAGTTGATGGTCTCCCCTTGAGGCATATATTCAATTAAAATTATGCCTTGACAGTCCCAAAACACGGATGCCATGATTTTCTTGGCTGAAATTGTAGTTTTGAACTTTTCTGATCATCATGCACAGACGTACGACCGTTTTTAAACTCGCGACACCACTTGTACACACTCGTACGATTCATAGCTTTATCACCATATGCAGTTTTCACCTCATTATAAACCTCAACCGGAGGTTTTCCTTTCCAAACGAGATAACGGATGACGCGGCGCATTTCGCACTTGGCGGGAGATTGGATTGATATTTTTCACGAAACGTGTTGTCGCGTCGAAACTTCTCAACGTACTGACCTCGAACCAGTCTCGTTGCGGAGGGAAAGGGTCAGGCTACACGGAAGTGTAGCCAACATGTCGAAAATAAAATCCATCCAGTCGTGAGAGCCTCAGTACACTTACTTTCTGGATACGCCTAGTATTATATGATTTGTGTATATCTTTAAATAGGCCAAGATCCACAATGAATTATTACTAATTATTAATTCATAGTGGATCGCCGCCTGGCATTGAGCCCACCGGATTGTTTCACAATGAAGTATTAAATAAATAAATACTCGTAAAACGTCTAACTTCCAAAATGGGGGTTGTGAATTCAATTACCATTGGTGCCCAGATTTTTAAAAAAATATTCCAGTCTAATTTTCTGAACTTATTTAAGTCTTTCTGGTTGATTGGAAGAGATGGCCACATGGTAATAAACCCGCCAAGGGGTATTGTATACAATAAAAACGTTATACAATAATTCACATGGTTGAGCCCTGGGGGCTTATGAGAGTAAACCTGATCCACCTTTCCGTTATAAGTGCAGACTCTTGAAGCATCATCTGTTACCTGACTAGTCCACCTACAGTTTTAGCTCGGAGGACCAAGGTCTGAGTGAATGTGATGGAATACAAGTAGCCTGAATATGAGTGAACATGTACTTGCTAAATAATTAGTTGTAAGAATTGTTATCTAGTTATAAGTAGTATGTAGATATTAACTATTTCTAAATAATTATGTTAAAAAATAAAATAACATTTAGGAAATTAAATTAAGTTAATTCATAGTTGTAACGTATAAATTAGATTAGTTCTTAAGATATACACTTGTCTCTAGTCTTTGGCGCATGTTCGTACTATATGATATATGTACATAACTATATTAAATAAAAAAATTCAAGTGCTTAAATTTCTGGGACAATTATCAGTTTCAACTTGTTTTGAATATTATTTTGACTATATGATTTTCCTTTTTTCCAGGATGTACGTCTCAATCCTTCTGTGCGCTTTGGCGCTAGTCCATGCCTCCTACGCTGGAAAATACGTCAAAGAAGAGTTTGCCTGGAAGCTAGTCGGCTTTGAATGGCCAAGCGATACTTTCAAAGACAATGCTCTGAAAACTAATGCATACATCCCAGAGAACAATCTGCCTCTTGGTATAGCCAACTGGAAGGACAAACTCTTTGTGACAATACCCAGATGGAAGGCTGGAGTAGCTTCATCTCTCAATTATGTTAAGATAGGATCCAATTCCTCCGCTAATCTAATTCCGTATCCTTCAATGGAGGACAACTACATTGAAGCAAGCCAAGGTAGTACCCCAGCCCCTGCCACCACCGGTGGAAGGGATAATGCACCTAAAGCTGAAGGAGCTGGAACGCAACTGAAGAGCAACTCTTCGATTGTGTCTGTCTTCAGGCTGTGGGTAGATAAGTGTGACAGGCTCTGGGTTATGGATACAGGACTCGCTGACATTCTGGGTAATTCATTGGATATATTTAAAACATAACGCAATAAGTACAGCATTTATTGAGTGAATGGTTCCTTGACTAAGTTTTTAAATATTTCAAAAGGAGTAAAGCAAGGATGTATTATGTAACCCTAGTTGTTCAATATTTACATAGGTTCATGTGTGAAGGAACTATTGCAGATAGTAAGTAGCATACTAATGATGCATAGGAGTGTATGGAGATTGATGTACAGTACCCGGCGGTAAGTAATACACATCGGGCTTAAGAAAGAGACTGTCGGCTAACTTCGGCTTTGTAGAGCGTCGTCTCTGTCACACGATGCGCTAACAGTCTGGTATCACAGTGACAGTCTCTTTCTTAAGTCCGATGTGTATTACTTACCGCCGGGTACTGTACTCGTATGTTGATGACATGGTTATGTTAGCGAGAAATAATGATTAATTGTGAGGTGCATGGCCCTGCGGTAACGTGCTGGACTTCCGTGTGGAAGGTCGTTGGTTCGAACCCCGCGCTGTGTAACTCCCCTCGAACGACATAGGCACTTTTCCGCCTAGTGTTCGAAGGTATAAGGATACTTATGACTTTGGTCATATCTATTCTTGTAATGTATGAGAGTGTAAAGAGAAAGATTTGTCATGGTGATAGAAAAGGGTAGAAAAGTAAATGTGATAAATGGATGAGCAACGAAGGATTAGAGCAAATTGAAGAATTCTGCTATTTAACATACTCGTAGATAGTATTTTCTCAGATAATGGAAGAATTACGAATGGCGTGTAGCGATGGGAAACTAAGTCAATAGGACACTAAAATTCGAACTCAACAGTATCAAAAACTGAAAAAGAGCAGAATAAATGCTGTAGATATGCATGCACTTAGAAGAATATATGGGTTAACAATGTATGACAAAATACAGAATGAAGTCACTCGGGATGATTGTAAACTTAAGACTTTTGAGATTATTAAGTGAGATGATAAAAAAACACTTTGAAATGGGTTGGGCACTGGAAGGAATGAATGAGGAAAGATTAACAAAACAAATATGCGATGCAAATGCAAGTGGTAGGCGTGTTCCCTGCCTACCCTAACAGGGAAACGGTGTGTTGGTATGTATGTTTATACGTGTTTTTCAATTTTGTTGACTTTGAAAATTGATTTAATATTAAAATAAACTTTCTTGCATATATTGATCTCCTCTATTATATCCTTCAATATATGTCTTCAAGTATGACTCATTCTGTATAATGTGTCTTCTCCCTGGCTCCATCCCAACTCACTGTCTGCGAAGACTGTTGGGGTCAGCTCTCCTCGTCCTCAGGTTGTATGCTCTTCTGTCCCGGACTACGCCCCCCAGGCCGTGCCTCTGCATCACGTTATCCTTTTGCACCACCCATGAATTCTTTGGTCTTCCTCTGGTTGTAATTCGAGGAAGATCCATGGAGATTGCCTGGTTCACAATGTGATCGGGTGCTCTGCATCCAACGTGCCCATACCATCTCAATCGCCTCTCCTCCATCTTGCTGTTGATGTCTGTAACACCTAGGCTTCCACGAATGCGTGAGCTTTTTATTTTGTCTCTTAGGGACACACCAGCTGACCATCTTAGTATGCGCATTTCATCAATTTCTAGTTGCCTAGAGTAAGAGTTATCGTCCAGCATTTGGAGCCATAGAGGAGTGCCGGTCTGACAATCGTTTGGTATACTTTTCCTTTTAACTTTACTGGCATTTTCGGATCACATAGAACTCCCGTCATTGATCTAAACTTCATCCATCCCACACTAATTCTATGTGTTACATCTGCTGCACATCCTCCATCGCTATGGATGAGTGACCCAAGATACTTAAAGGAGTCACAATTTGGTAATGTTTCTCCATCCATTTGCATTACGGAAGTGACAACATTTGTGTTCTCGAATGGTAGGTACAGATACTCTGTTTTCTTTCTGCTCAGTCTCAATCCATTGTCCTCCAAGATTATTCTCCACCTTTCCAGACTATTTTGCAGGTCTTCATGTTTTTCACTTATTAATACGATATTGTCTGCAAATAGTAGGATCTTTAGGAGACTGTTCATTTCCTGGTTAGTTAAATAGTCCATGACTAAGATGAACAGTAGCGAACTGAGTACCGACCCTTGATGTACCCCCACCTTTACAGGAAATTCTGGTGAAGTTCCCGAAGTACACCTCACTTCTGTATAATGTGTGATAAAAATCAATTCTTTCAATTCAACCATAATTATGAATGTAGATATTATGAATGTTTTCATAATATCTACATTCATATGAACATATGTTTTCAGGTTCTCCCAATCAGATCGCTAAACCATCATTGGTCATCTTCGACTTGAATACTGATAAACTGATCAGAAGGTACTTCTTCAAAGCTTCAGATGTCAAGCAAAACTCATTCCTTGCTAACGTTGTAAGTAAACTCTTTTTCTTATCCTTAATCTCTTCAGACCTGTCAAATAATATTTGGCGGCGTTCGTCGTCAAAAGTCACTACATTAGCCTGCATTGGCTAAGGATAGGGTATACGATAATAAGATTTTCGATTTTTTTAAACATAAAATTAAATGTTCGTAATTAGTATTAATTCATAGGGGATCTTGGCCTATTTAAAGATACATACAAATCATACAATACATTAAAAAGTCAGTATAATGAAAATTAGGAATTGAAACGTCAGTTTAGAGAAAAACAATTTTTCGATTTATGAAAAAATGATTCGATTTGTAAAAAAAAAAAAGATTTTACACAATCTCTTTGAGACATGACATTTCAAACGTCACAGGGACCATGCTACATTTACTTGAATATAGTGGAGAAGACAATAAGATGCAGCAAGTGGGAGGCTGCATTCTCTATATAATATACAGTCAGAAAAGCAAGCAAGGTCTTAATGTACAATCGTGAATAATAGTTTCTGATGGAAACTATCAGATCAAAAATATACGCGGTGGAAATAAGATGTCTCAATGGAATAATAAGAACGATACGGAGAGTATTAAGTCAGGTTGCCTGCTTGCAGCTTTTGTGACCATTTTCTATTGTTGTAAATTTTGCGAAAGCCATGTAGGGGGTCAATAATAATAAAAGGACAATTTAAATAGTTCCATTTAGAAAACAAACTCTCCTCAAGGGTGCTTTACCTTGGGAAACAAACCTACAAAAATTAAGATAGAGTGTAAGGATAGTGTTGAGTTCAAGTGAAAATTGGGTCTAAACATATTGACTAAGTGTATACTTTGAATTCTGTTGAGAAAAAAATATTGTTTTACCTTAATTTTAATATGCAGGTTGTGGATGTGGAGCCAGAGACCTGCGAAGATGCTTTCGCTTACGTACCAGACTTGGGAGGCTATGGTCTGGTAGTGTACAGCTTCAAACAGGACAAATCCTGGAGGGTGAACCATCACTACTTCCACTTCGACCCACTAGCTGGGGAGTACCGTGTGGGCGGCATTAGCTTCCAGTGGACTGATGGCGTTTTCGGGGTTGCTCTTTCCAACAAGCTGCACGACGGGTAAACAATTCATCATTACTGAATTGATAACTGTTTTAGCGAATTCCTTGAATGATGTTTAACCCTTCCTTCCCTGTGATGTGTAACTAATACACATTACTTCTAAAAACTTTAATATCTCTATAAATATAATAAATACTGGGTTCAGATTTTAGGTATTCCTCCGTAATACATTTACGCATTGAATGAAAAAAATAATATTAATAATAATTAGCACTTATCGGCCACATCAGAGATATTTTGTGAAAATCGGGAATAAATTCACAGATACAATCAAACTTGTGCCTGATTATACTGTATGCAGTGAAAATGTTATTTTTGACCCAGAAATGCCTGATGTTTTCAATGCACCAGAAAAAGAGTTTTACAAAAAGTGACTTATACGACTATTCTTAACATATTGAAATTATATTTCAGATCCAGGAATGTGATTATCCATGCCTTCTCCAGTACCAAGGAGTTCCAGGTTTCCAACAGCATTCTTCAAAACGAGACTTTAGCCACAAGCCCTGAGAGTTTCCATCTCTTCAAGGTATACATTTACTGCATTACCTACTTATTTATAGAAGAAAATTTGCATTTTCTTGTTACCTAATTTTAACTGCATTTATGGTATACATATAACCGTAAATTCATGACCTTTTAGCTTTAGCTTGATGAACCTAAACCCTTATCTTGGCAAAGTTCAATTTATCCAAATATTAACATTTTTCTTTGGTGATTCCTTGTTATATGGTAAGTTATGAAGGAAAGTTGAGGAAAAAAATCACAACTTTTCCTTATAGTTATTTTTTTATATGTAACACGTTACATTGCCAAAATATAAATTTTAATAAAACACAAAAAGGGCTATAAAATGATTCTATAGTCTAAAACATGAACAACATTTACATAGCTAAATTATCAACAAATAATTTTTTTTCGACATGTAGTGATAAATAAGATATTTAGATTATTTACCCCAATTTACAAAACGCACCCACGCTGTCCAGACATGTTGACCCGATGTCGTTTGAAAGCTTGTATGTTAGTGTTGTCAATATTTATCACCAGATGACACCACTGCACACAATAGTGCATGTATAGTATTTGAATGTGTTGCCATATTTGAAATTACATTACAGTTTCTGGATTTTTTTTTTAAATCCCTAAATTAGTACTACGCTACATTTTCATACAATAAATGTGTACTAATGGAACTGCTTCTGGAATGTTTCTGCTGATCTTTACGAAGATCATCTTCCATCGATTATTGGCCTACTATTTAGCTCAATATTTCACCGTTGAATATGACGGAGAAGATTCTGTATGAGCAGTATCTAAATGTCGTTTAATTTCTGCCTTGGGTTCGACAAATCAGATGTTTCTAAACCATACACTGGTGTTGCAATAGGGAGATTTGCAATCTCAGTCTAACAGGGTGATCTTGAAGTGCTGGCCTCGACATCCCTGTTTTCTGATAGAGCAAATAGGGATAATTGGTCAAGTTAAAAATAATATTTTAATAAATAACGGAATACTGCTATTGTTTTTAATTTCTAATGTTTTATTACAGCTCCTGGGAGAGCGCGGCCCCAACACACAAGCCTCTGCCAACTATTTTGATGACAAAACCGGTGTCTTGTTCTACACTCAGGTTTGATAATTTATTTTATTCTACAACTACACATTTATTTAGTAGTACACTACTTACAATGGCATGCGGGTATGTTAACAAGAATAGCCGAAAGAAAATTATAGTTTTCAGTCTCGATATTCCATCTCTTGGACTTAGAACTACTGAAGTTGACAAATAATTCACCACCCGTCATTGTAAATGTTGTTAACACTTCTGAATACTGATAAAAATAATAAAAAGAAAATTTATATAGCATTGTTCAGAGAGCACTCTTCTCAGTGGCGCTGTAACTCAGAATTCAAACTTTCTATTTCTGATACATGAAAAAAAAATTGCAAAATTAATGCAAATATACATAAGTTGAGTGTAAACATAGGAAGGTGATAACTGCAGCCATTAGATAAGGTATTTCTCTGCATCTGCTAAGAAAAACATATTTGGTAAGAGAACTTACGAAGGGAAGACGAACTACAAAGAAATCGTTTTAGATCTTCCAATATGTGATTTAGTTCGGAAATTCTAGGATGAATCCTGTGACAGCTCACAAATTTGCCCCAATACAACCTTGTAACGATGTTCAGTAATTTTAATTATTTTATAAACTTTAATATAATCCTCAATTCTAATAAATAGCAAGTTATTTAGGTAAATACATTACATAAGGTATTACAGCTCACAAATTTGCCCCAATACAAGGTATTGTATTGGGGCAAATTTGTGAGCTGTCACAAGACTCATCCTAGAATTTCCGAACTATAGTAACACATTCTACTTTAGGTAAAGTGTAGTGTATGTGTGTAGTGTTTATATGGTATATGTGTATAACCATATGAGTGGGTAACCTTACAGATTCTTAACCGGAAAAAACATTTTTCTCATGAACCTTTGGATATCAAATCTGAAACCCATCAGTGGAAATCATGTATCTTACCAAAAGGTCACAGGGATCGATACTGTACGGCACCGGTACAAAGAACTGTAGCAATAGGTGGATGGCTGCTGCCCGACGCTCGGAGAATTCAGCTCACGTTGAAAAGTAGCAGGTCGGTGAGAAGTAGAAGAGATTTATCTTAGGCAGGTAGTAGATGGTCGCAAGTAAAAGGCAGTAGACAAAGTGAACTGAGAATGTATTTTCCAAGGCGTTTAGCGCTTCTTATGTGCGACAAATCACTCATCGCAAGCGCCTGTTTCCGCCCGTGCATGCTGTCAAACCTTGCGAAATGTCACAATTTTCTAACGTTTTTCGCCTGCATGCTCGCGATACTGTCTCGCGATGGCCGTGCATAAGGCACATTTCCGTTACGGTCGCGACACAGTGCGAACCCCAACAAACATAAAATTTACAAAATTTTAATAGGAATTTATACATGTAAACAAGAAAACAAATGTCAATATTTTAGGTGATGCATACGTCCGATACATATACTTTCACATAAATGCTCATATATATTAATATCTCCAGGCATGGTATACATTATAAATTATCAGCGCAATGTGTCAATATTACCAGGCGGCTCAGCAGAATCCACATGCCTGTGACGTCTGCGGTAAGAAGTGCGTGTTTAGGATCAGGCTGTTCTCTCACAAAAGATCAACGTGGAGGAGCAGCTTGAGATTGACAATGGAATGGTGAGGGGATCCTCGATAACGAGGCCAAGCAATGTGACGACAACATTGTAAATCAATGTTTTACAAAAAAATGTATATCTCAATTTGTGAAATACCCTCAAATTTCTTGAATATGAATGATTTAATTTATATTTTTGAAATTTTACTCTAGGTGAACCGTGATGGAGTGGCCTGCTGGAGCTCCAAGAAGCCTCTGACTCCAGAGAATACGGCTCTGTTTGTTAGCGATCCTGAGACCATGGAGTTCCCTAATGATCTGAAGGCGAGTTCAATTTAATTAATCTTACAGTGTTTTCATATTGTCACTTTATTTTCTTTCAAAATCTGGTCCACTTGATCTCGCCACATTTTCCTTAGTCTACCTCTACCTTTTCCACACAAATCTTGCACTTCTGACTTGTATACTCACTTAGTCATTCTTTCACCATTCATTTTCTCCACATATTCATAACTTCTTTCTTCATCTTACTTAAAACATTCATTTTTATTCGTGTCAAAATTAGCAGGCGAAAATAAAAAAAAAAGCATATAATAATTGAAACCATCCTAACATTAATTTTGTACTCCGTGTATTGTTGTCTATGCTCATGATCATCATCATGTAAAAGAAGTTTTTGTTAATATTCTTTTTTTCACGGCCATTATTCAAAGAGAAAGTGTTTGTAAATTAAAAATAATCAAAACTTATTTGAGCTCTAATCTAGGACAATAGGTATTTAGCTGTTTTCTCTATTGAACACTTGATAAATGATTTTGCAGCCCTAAAAACTCGCAAAATCATTTTATGAATGTTTTGACATTTTAATTTTCATCTGTAGATTTACTTTGTGGGGTTAAGTGGCCTTATTCCCTTATTTGTACTTTTGTGAAGACTCGGGTGGTGATTTTTTAAGAAAGGATAAAAGTGTTTAAAATAAAGGGAAAATCTTAGGGCAATTTTACACTATCTTGAAAGTATGTCGAATAAAATTGTCTAAATTTTTTTTCGAATAGGTACCCAAAATACCTTCCTTTTAAGAGTGAAATTCATAATATCTTTATAGAATTCAAAATATGTCGATTATTTTCTAATAGTTTAAGTAGAATTTATTCACATTTTTGTAAAATTTATTGAGATTATTAAATTTTCAAGTATAATATTATTCTCATAATATTCGTACTAAATTGAAAACGTAATTGTTATGAAATGTATCCTCGGTGGATGGTCTGAAATGAAATTACCTTTAATACTTGAGAAAATGTAGCATGGGCTCTGACAGTTCACAAATTTGCCCCAATACAACCTTGTAACGACGTTCAGTTATTTTAATTATTTTATCAACTTTAATTCTAATAAATAGCAAGTTATTTAGGTAAATACATTACATAAAACTAACAATAATGACAAATGAATACATCTTGTTACAAATTAGCAAAAGTGTGGCAGTTTGTTAAGATCAAATATTTGGTGACGTTTGTCACAAGTCACGTTACTCTGCATTAGATAGGGATGGGGTATACGATAATTGGGTTTTCGATTTTTTTATACCTAAAATTAAATGTTCGTAATTAGTATTAATTCATAGTGGATCTTGGCCTATTTAAAGGTAGATACAAATCATACAATACATTAGAAAGCCAATATAATGAAAATTAGGAATTAAAACGTCAGTTTAGAGAAAAACTATTTTTCGATTTATAAAAAACGATTCGATTTGTAAAAAAAACTATTTTATCCCATCACTTTGAGACATGACATTTCAAATGTCAAGGGACCATCCTACATTTTATCTAAGTATAGCATATATTGTTTTGTTGTATTATAGTTTTAATTTGTTTATTCTGTTTATAGATCGATAACGATGGATTGATTTGGATCCTGTCGGATCGCCTCCCCAAATTCATGTACAAGTCATTGGATTCAAATGAAATCAACTTTAGGATATCAACAATCTATGTCCAAGATGCTATTAAAGATACCGTTTGCTCTTAGTAATTTTATATTGTGATTATATTTAGTAAGTCAGGATTGAAATAAATATTTTGATCAGAAGTCAACTTACATTTTTTATAGTACAATTTGTAGAAAAATAATGAAACAGAGTTTATAAAAACAACAAATAATTTGTGATTTTAATTTTATAAGAAAAATTCATTCTGTCAATTACTTAATTAAAATATATTTTTGTTGGATGTCTGCCTATTTATTTTTAACACCATTTCCAATCATTAAATTTATCTTAACATCAAATAATTAATTCTTCTTCTTCCTGGCACTGTCCCAACTGTTGGGGTTGGCTCTTCTCGTTCTCAGGCTGTATGTTTTTCGGTTCTGGGTGTCGCCTTTATCTAGGCCGTTTCTCTGCAGGATTTTGGAGCATTGAGTTATCCAGGAGTTTTTGAGTCTTCCTCTGGATGGTTGTCGAGGAAGATCCACAGACTTTGCCTGATTTACCGTATGGTTTGATGGTCTCCGTCTTATGTGCTTACGTACCATCTCAGCTGTCACTCTTACAGCTTACTGTTTATGTCAGTGACCCCCAGGCTACCAAGAATGTGTGAGCTCTTATTTCTATATTTTAGTGATACTCCTGCAGCCACCTAAGTATTCGCATTTCTGCATTTATATTTCATAATTAACATCAAATAATTAATTATAAAATATAAATGATCAACTGTGTTATTGAAATAAATTAATTATAAAATATAAATGATCAACTGTGTTATTGAAATAACCTGCAACCAAGAAAAAGAAATGAAGGCTTGATTGAGTATTATGAGATCTTAGTCACAAATGCTGGAAGAACTTGTTTCATGGTGCCTTGACTGAGTGATTAGATTTTAAATAACTAAGGTGTAAAAACTACGTTAAATGTTGACTAAGTTGAAAAAACTAGTGAAGCAAGGATGTATTAAATCACACTGGTTCTTTTATATTTATATAGATTCATGTAACAAGGAACTACAAAGACAAACCCTTAGCATTCAAATGACGAATGGAAATGTACGCGGATTTCTGTATGCTGATGGCATGGAAATGTTAGCTGAGAATGATAATGAATTATAGATTAATAATTAAATTGTTTTAGAAATGTAAAGATAAATAGCTAACAATGAATATTGCGATATCCAAAATCATGGTGACAAAAAAGTGTTAAATTATATATGGGTTGAAGCAAGTTAAAGAAGAAAATTATGCTATTTGGATATTATTTTCTCAGATGGTTTTTATTTTATTTGATTTTGATTCAACAGTCAATTAATATTTTAGACACAAAAGATAAAAATAAACAACAATAAATAAAATCACCGAATTCAGTGATTAGGGATAAATGTAAACAAGGCTTATGTATTAAGTGAGGTGAATACCATTTTGAGATAGTTTTGGCGTGTAGAATGAATGAATGAATAAAGACTAACAAAATAAGTATAAATCGCTAATGTTAGAAGAAAGCGGGGTAGAGGAAGTTCAAGAAAAGTATAGTTGCATCAAGTGAATTATATTTTGAATAATATAAATGTAAAAAGTCAGAGAAATCGTAGAAGTAGTAAAAAAAGTATGATGAATGTATTATAGTATCGTTGTATACAGTACATTGGGTGTATTGACATGTGTTTATCTTATCCAAACAACCAGAAAAATATTTAAGAGGCCTTAAGTGAAAACCAGACTGGAATACATTTAAAAAATCTAAGTTCCAGCGGGAGTCGAACCCACAACCTCCGGGCTAGAAGACAGGTGTATTACCAACTAGGCTATGGAGGTCATCAGAATAAAACTTAGACGTGAAAGATGTGAGACTCAATAGGGAAAAATGGTGCTCTATTCTATTTACTTACCCTGACATATAAACGGCGTGATGGTATGTATTTGTTGGCATCCTGCACTGTTATATATTACATTTAATATATTTTCTGTGATTCCCAAATGAATCATGAATTCCTAATATGTATAAACCTGCACACACTATTTGAACTCTAAGAAATGTATAAATGTTAACACTTTAACTAGATGAAATAGAGCTATATTACTCCTTAATAAAATTGTTGAATATGTTATATATTTAAGTTATTTGTTTTAACTCGTATTTTTAAATATAAATTATAATATTATGAACCAATGAATGAGCAAAAATTAATAAAACAAATTAACATTGGAAATGTGAGGGGAAGATGTTGTAGATCAAGAGCAAGGAAATAATGATTGAATAAAATGAATACAATTTTGAAAGAAGGAAATGTAAAATGATAAATCGAAAAAAATGTATAAGTAGGTAAATAAATGTAGATGAGGTGAATGAAGGTCATGTGAAAATTCTGGCACTCCATTTTCTCTACCCATCCTTACAAGGATGTGGCGTGATGTTATGAATATGTGCATTATAAAGGCATATCCATGCATCATCATCACTCTCATTTATAAAATTAATAATCTAACAATTGGTATGCAGAAAAAACAATTATACGAGTATATAGTGTTTTTGGAGTACAATTACATTTAATCAAACTTTATTTCTCTATTAATTATTTTGAATGAGAGCATATAAGTATTAATTTCATAAAATATGGAAGGAAATAATTTAAATCGTCTCAACAATATTTTTGTATTCTGTGACTAAACATCCGCTAATATCATCCGTGTATTAATTTTGTGTTAACCAGAGATAATGCATAGTGTTAACCATAGAAATAGTTTTTAATTGACAGATGCTGCTGCCCGGTTAATTTTGCGAAAGAGGTTATTTTTATGATGCTTTGATCAAATAATAATTATATTTTGCACAATTCGTTTACTTTTCTTAAATAAGCTTTGAAAAAAAATCACAAATCAAGTTTTATTTAGACGAAAGCATGTCAAATAACGAAGATTACATTCCGTTCAGCAAAAGTCCCGGTACAAATGTAAATAATAGAGGTGGCTGGAACAACAAACGTTTTACTAACAGAGGTCCTCATCAACACCATGGATCCAGAAATACTGGCTTCAGGCACGGTTTTAGCCCTTATCGTGGAAATGGACACAGAGTGAGTATTATTTCATTTGAAAAATTAATTAATTTATCCAAAGACTGGGAGACTAAAAATAAAATGTCATCAGTAAAAATGGACGAAATACAGTCTGGTAAATAAATTGAAAGATCTGAGAACGAATGTTACGAAATCCAAAGTCATAGTGAAAGAAAAATAAATGCTATACATGGGTGAGTAATGAAAGATTAGAACAAATTGAATTCTGCCATTTAGGTAGCATTTTTCCAGATGATAGAAAAGTTACGAGGGATATTGAACAGCGTGTAGCGATAGGAAACCGTGTCTTCTTGTTCTTGAATAATGGCTGTGAATTTCTAAATATTTATTTAATTAACGACACAACAGTGTCTTTATATACAAATGAACATATGACAGGTTATACAAGTACTTAAAATTATTGACAAATAATACAAAACTTTATCTTAAACTAACATGAATATACAAAAAGCAGTAGTAATAATAAATTACAGTCATTGTTTTAAAATTATTTAATAATTATATGTATATTTAAGTTCAATATATGTTATGTATGTATACCACAAAATATTGTAATTTATTTTCATAAAACACTGTTTATTCCGCTTTTTGTAACGGTATAACCCTACCGGTTTCAAGGCTTTCACCTCATCTTCAGGGTAGCACAAACAAGACTAAATTCTGTTCGAACTGGTACCGATATACACGCTTCAACGGTTGGGGGCTGAGGGAGGCATGGGACGATTTCGGCTAAGAGCGGAGAGGTTTTTGGGATATAACTGTTCACCAGATGTTCGGATCGATGTACTGACTTAGAAATTTTTAGGGCCTTTAATCTGTCCAATTTATTTCCGTTACTACTGATATGTAATAATTTGGCATCATCGATAGAAAAAGTATGGTTTTCACGGTGACAATGATTAGCCATTTTAGAATAAATTAGAGGATTTTTTAAGGCGGATTTGTGTTCACGAAATCTCTTTTCAAAAGATCTTCCTGTCTTTCCTATATAGAAATTATCACAGTCAGCCCATAAAAGTTTATACACACCACTGTTGCTAAGTATTGCATTTTTGCCTTTCCCACTAAATAAGAGATTCCAGAGATTAAAATTAGTGTAAAAAACTGGCTTTATGTGACTTGGAATATTTTTGGTTATTTCGTATATGTTTTTAAACCTCCACCTGGATGAAAACTTTGAGGTCGATGATCGGCCCTGTGGGATTTTTCGCATACACCAGTTGGGGACGATAATCAGCCCCTTGGGATTAAAAGGATTAAACCTTTTCATTTTGAATAATTTATTTATTTTTTCAAAACAGGCTTAGTCCAATTACGAGGCATATCCAGAAACTAAGTGTACTGAATTTTTGTAGGTTACAATTTTTTTTATTTAAACAAAAAAAATACGTGTTTACCGTAGTACATATGTAAGCTATTTTTCGACATAGTCGCCATTCCTCTCAATGCAGGTGGTGAAGCGGGGTATCAACTTTTTGATGCCTTCCTCGAAGTAGTTTCCCGCCAACGCCTCCGTCCACTTCTCCACCTCCTCCTTTACCTCCTCGTCGGTTGAAAACCTTTTTTCACCCATGTGCAGCTTCAGGGAGGTAAAGAGATAGTAATCTGAAGGTGCTAGGTCAGGGGAATGCGCGGGATGGTTCAGGACATCCCATTTAAACGAGGCGAGCAGTTCCTTCGTGGCGTTGGCCGTGTGTGGTCTTGCATTGTCATGCAGCAGGCAGACTCCCTTTGTCAGCATGCCTCTCTTGTTCTGAATCGCCCTCCGCAATTTTTTCAGGGTCTCACAGTATCTTGCAGAGTTGATGGTCTCCCCTTGAGGCATATATTCAATTAAAATTATGCCTTGACAGTCCCAAAACACGGATGCCCTGATTTTCTTGGCTGAAATTATGGTTTTGAACTGTTTGGCGGAGGGTGAAGAGGTGTGACGCCACTGTTGAGACTGCCTTTTGGTTTCAGGCGTGTAGTGTGCAACCCAAGTTTCATCTCCAGTAACGATGGAGCGGAGAAATTCATCTCCATGGAGTTTGCAGCGCCTCAAAAACTCTTGCCTTTTTACAAAATTTCGCACTTGGCGGGAGATTGGTTTGACATTTTTCACGAAACGTGTTGTCGCGTCGACACTTCTCAACGTACTGACCTCAAACCGATCTCGTTGCGGAGGGGAAGGGTCAGGCTACACGGAAGTGTAGCCAACATGTCGAAAATAAAATCCATCCGGTCGTGAGAGCCTCAGTACACTTACTATCTGGATACGCCTCGTACTTTGAAAAATACAAAACATATTAAAAAAGAAGAAAAAATACATAGAAAAAAATAAAAAATTATATAAAATAATGTATATGCATACATACAAGTATATACACATATATTCACAGTCACTTAAGTACGTTGATGAGTGCTTTCTAACGCGCTCAATCCTAGAAGAAAATTTGCTTTTGCTTTTGGTAATGTGATATGAAATATGTCAATATCCGAAGCAATCCCGTTCAAAAGAGTTAAGGCCCTTCCAACAGGCACAGCGGCTGGAAAACCCGTTTGACAACATTTACCAGGAGACGCAGATCTCTTCTTACGCGCAAGGAGTTATACCCGAGCATGCCCAACAGAAACTGAGTAGGATAAAGCATAGGATAGACATAATGAGAACCCAACTTATGTATATTATTGTAATGTGATTTTTTTTTTTAGGGATTCCATAATGGACCTCGGTTTGACAAACCTGCCGATATATCAGCATACTACCATCCTTCAATGCTGAGTAACCCTTGGGCCGAATTAGAAGAAAAATTAGTCAAGAAAACTGAAAATAATTCGGAATCTCTCAATTCATTGAAATCTGAATCAACTTCTAAAGAATCAAACACCTTTTCCGAATCATCGGATTTGTTAAGTAAATCTGATTCAAGTGGTGAATAAATAAATCATTAAATCATTAGTATGATTTATTAAAGAAATTAAAGATGAAATAAATTAAGTATAAAGTTTTTTAAAACAAATTATGGAAAAAAAGATAAACTTTTTATATATAGTAAATTTTTTATTGTGGCATGTAGTTTCTTGTTTTTAAATAATAAAGATAACATAATTACATTATGACATATTTGGGATCAATTTGTAATCTATAGGAGTCAATTGACTTGTTTTTTTTAAACAAATTTGTTCCTGATATAGGAGGGTAGCTGAATTGCAGCTTGAAAAAATATTTGAATTGTGAGGGTCGTCTTCAAAAACACTTTTAACCATTTTATATGATGAAGCGAGTTCTGACAATGTTTCCGACATCTCTTGTTCAAAAATTTGTTTCAGTAATTTGTTAGATAAAAAATATTCAGCAGTCAAATATTATCCATTTTTAGAAGAATGTCAAACACACGCTAAATTTAAAAAGCTTTCAAAAATGAATTGAAATTTAGATTTTTTTTAATTAAAAAATGGTTTTCATTTTATCGATAACAATAATAAATAGATTCCGGCTAGTATTAATTTTTTTGAGACTGCATTTTTTAGCCTACCCTCATACAAAATATACAAATCAATACTGTCATCTATGTGGTTCTTGCAGATATTACATTTACCTTACCTTTGAACAGTAACCCATAGCCTAATTTCCTTTTATATATGTCATTTGTAATGCATTAATATGTCATTTGTAATGCATTAATTAATTCAACAATTTCAAATTGAAATCATGTAAAATTGTTTAAGTCATTATTGGAAATTTCATAGAAAAAAGATTTTTTTTAAGACTTTTTTATATTTAGGGATCATCAAACTAACCACCACTCGACCAAAACTCAATTAGCTTTAAAAGTCAATTTCTCTGAATTTCAAAATTCTATTATAACTCATTATTTAGATTTTCAACTATTAATACTGGTATATGAGCTAGATACTACCCACAAAAGCCACATTTATGTATTTGTGCAATTGTTTAGTAATGCATTAATTAATTTGTGCAATTGTTTAGTTTTTATTTTGATTTTAAGAAAGTGAATAACTTTGTCTAAAATTTAAAAAAATCTGTACCTAGAGTTTCAAACTTTTTGTAAATACTTTTTTTCTGCATTTTTTTGGAATTTCAGTTTTTTTGAAATGTACAAATTTAAGGATGAGCATTGTATATGACTTTTTGTTATGTATTTATAATACTTTTTAAATATGTACACCAAAACCAAAAATTATCATTCCTTTTGTTTATTGGAATTGAATGCTCATTACCTTCTACGTCTTCTTCAGTTTCAATCCTGAGGATTGGTTAGCAGCAAAGTCCTGCATCTCCTCCTCCACTCCGCTCGGTCTTCAGCGATCCTCTTGAGCTCTGTATAGGAGGTGCAGTCCATATCGTGGCATATTTGCTCTAGATACTCTCGGCGAGGACGCCTTCTTCCAATCGATCCCTCAATCATTCCCTCCAGTATATTGTGCAGGAGATTTTCATGTTGCAGCATATGACCCATCCATTCTGCACGCCTTTCCGATATGGTGTTTGACAGGGAGCCTGGTTTCTTCGATCCTGCTGAGAACCTCGTAATTTGTAATGTGGTCTCTCCAGGAAATCCTTATGATTCGTCTATAGGTCCACATCTTGAAGGCCTCCAATCCTTTTCGATCTCTTTCGCCTTTGCACCATGACTCGCAACCATACATCAAAATACTCCACACATATGTTTTGACTAATTGCTTGCGGAGCTTTAGGTCCATGTTGTTGGATTCGAAAATCTTTGATTTCTTATTAAAGGCGAGTTTTTCTCGTTACCTGTGACGAGTGTAAAAGAAGGCACTATACAAAGGGAGTGATCAAGAGATGACTATGTAAGTCAATTTGTGATAGGCATATCCTGTTACATATAGGGCAAGAAGTTTTCAGTATTTGCAGCTTGTCTGCGTCCTCTTTCTTTATTGGGTCCCTGATAACTAGCAGTTCGACACCATTTGGCTCTATCTGCTGCTGTTTGCTCCCAGTTGTGCTGAGCATTAATATTTTTAAGCGTCTCATGAAGTACGTCTTTATATTTCTTGCGCTGACCACCGTCCTTTCTTATGCCTTCCGTCAGCTTGCTAAAGAGGACATTTATTGGGAGTCTCTAGTCAGGCATACGAGCCACGTATCCAGGCCAATACTGACGTGCACGTGACACCAGAATCTTGATGTTACTCATACATCATTTGATGCTCGATGATACCATTGAATCTTCATTATTAGCCTGAGGTGTCTCTGCTGTCATTTTTCGAGTGTCCTAATATGTCGTTTGTAGGTAACCCATGATTCTCATCCATACATCAGAGATAGTATGATTAAAGCTTTATATACTGCAATTTTAGTATTCAGTGCTAGATCGTGATTATCAAACACTCGCCCACAAAGAGCCCAAGACACCCGAGAAGCCGGACTTAATCTATTCTGAATCTCGTCATCTTATATGTGCTTTGAAATTATAGTAAAACGGGATAATTTTATACTCGGAAATTATGCGTCGAAATAAAAAAACAATTTAGTATATAAACTTTATTAATATAATAGTATCACTAAGTGCTACATTGCATTGCTAAATTAATACACTCATTGAATATCAATGGATCAATACATGCACTGACTTCCTTATACTCTTCATTTGAGCTACATTCTTCATATACGCATATAAAAAATATATTTCTATCAATGAAATGAAAATTAATGCAATCTAAAACAAAATTATGAATTTTGATGAATAATTATAATAAAGATGAATAATATTGATTGAAAAATTAATTAATTAAAAGAGATACACATCGTACAATAAAAAAAATTGTGACTGTAGATTATTAACACGTTCAGTGCTGAGAGCGCGTCTCGTGTGTCCATACAAACACACGTCTGCTTCTGTTGATAATATGTTTGTCTTTGCTAAAATTCACAGCACGACATTTATTAACATAATATTTTATTCGCAGTGTCAATTAAATGTTGCATTATAAATTTATATTTATCTGTTTATTTTAATTGTATACATTATTTTTGTCACCCAGTAAGTTTTTACTGTAAACTGAAAGTGCAAATATTTTATCAAATCTATTTTTATCCAGATATTAATCCAAGTGAATCTCCATCCATTGCTTTTATTGTAAAATAAATCAAGTGCAACTTTAAATTATGTATTAGGTGTTAACATAAGTTGTGTCCGTTTTTTTTTCAATTTAAAAATGAGCACCAAAAGTAAAAGAAAATGGTAAAAGTTATACGTTATTCGAAAGAAAATTTTCTGCTCTACAAGATATTGTGTTTGCTTTTACGTTACATATATTATTTTATTTGATTACAAGCCTTCAAAATGGAATGTCAAGTAGACGAAAGTGAGCATTTTCGACACCTCCTTCTGTTCGCGTTCAATCGAGGAAATAAAGCTGTGAAAGCTGCTCGCGATATTTGCTAAGTGTACGGTGAAGATGCTATGAATAAAAGGACAGCTCGTTGATGGTTTTTGCGTTTCAAACACGGTAATTTCGACCTGAAAGACATGGAGCGTTCCGGACAACCAGTGGACTTTGATGAAGACCGCTTAAACCATATTATACATGAAGATCCCCTTCAAACATTTTTCATCACCATTTTTCATCACCAGTAATGATGCGATAAAGGAACCTTTGCTTGTGACCATGCGTAGCTCGATGACGCGCGAGCAAACCAGCAGAAATTGTCGAACGTTGATTTTTGTTGTTTTCACTCAAAACATGTGGAACCCAAGCGCCGAACTTCTGGACTTTTCCCATTGATTTAAGATGGCGGTATACAGTTATGTGACTACAATTCATCTGCTCAGCCAATTCTTCGGTGGTTTGAAGGGGATCTTCATGAATAATATGGTTTAAGCGGTCCTCATCGAAGTCCACTGGTCGTCCGGAACGCTCCATGTCTTTCAGGTCGAAATTACCGTATTTGAAACGCAAAAACTATCGACGAGTTGTCCTTTAATTCATAGCATCTTCACCGTACACTTCGCAAATATCGCGAGCAGCTTTGGCAGCTTTATTCCCTCGATTGAACGCGAACAGAAGGTGGTGTCGAAAATGATCACTTTCGTCTACTTGACATTCCATTTTGAAGGCTTGTAATCGAATAAAATAATATATGTAACGTAAAAGCAAACACAATATCTTGTAGAGCAGAAAATTTTCTTTCGAATGACGTATAACATTTACCATTTTGTTTTACTTTTGGTGCTCATTTTAAAATTGAAAAAAAAAAACGGACACAACTTATGTTAGCACCCAATATTTTCTAAATGATATTTTTAACAAGTTTTCGAACATATTCTTGTACAAATAAATGTAGTGTTGAAATTTCTCAAAGTACAAACTTATATTGATTGAATTAAAGAATGCTAATTATTATTAGATATTTCAAAACTAAATGTTTATATTTTTGTATCAATTTTATCCTTATATATTCTTACTTTAAACTGAAACATAAATTGAGTTGTAAATAAATATGTATAACTTTAAATCTGGTTTTATTTTTTATCAAATTTTCTGAATTATACCTATGTATTTCCATGAATCGATAAAATATATTTTATAATTAAAGCTAACGGTAATAAATTGCAGCATTCAGATAGACGCCAACTTAAAACATACGTGGTATGTAACATACTTGTACATATACATATATGCTGATATATTTTTCAATAAAATTAACCTAACAAAATGTTTCTTAATAAAAATAACAACTAAAAATTTGAGTTTTTGATAGCAATAGTTACTTTAAACTCTTTGATTAATTTAATGATGACTTATGGTCTAGTTCAGTGTTTCCCAACGTTTTTTGTGCTATGCCCCACCTCTAAGCCTTTCTAAAATTCTTATGCCCCCCCTACGTAATGGTGACGCGACAAAGCAATCAAAATACGACTAAACTCTGAACGAGTCAATTTTCGAATTGCCCCCCTTAAAAATCAAATTGCCCCCCTGTGGGGCGTTGGGCTCACGTTGGGAAACACTGGTCTAGTTGGTAAAACACTTGACTTCCCAATGGAGATTTCAGGCTCAATTCCCAATGGTAAGAGTTTACTCTTAGTTTGAGAGTTCATAAAGAAACAATACTACTGTACTTGCCATAGTATCGTCAATACATATGATCCACTACTTAACAGTGGTTCTTAACCCGAAAGCACGATTATCGGGGCTGAAGATAATGTTTTCTCTCAGCCACACTTCAACATGTCTGCATAACCAATGCGTATATCTCGAAGGGGTACCATACAAATGTCTGCATAACCAATGCGTATATGTTGAAGGGGTATAGGATCATTCAGTCAGAAGAGTCATTTTGCAATAGTGTGAGTAACACTCTCTATTACACAACTTGTGTAGTGGTATCGGCTTTAGAATGCCACACGATTAGTTCGCGCAGAGCGCACGTTTGTATTGTTGTTTTTTTTGTCTAATGTAATGTATAATTCAAAATTTTTCGAAAGTTTAGAATGTACTCTGTTATAACTTAAAGTTTCCTAGAATTTAGTATCACTCCATCCACTATTATTTTAAAACTTTATTATTTGGCATTGTAATTATGATACATGTTAAATAATCTTACATTAATTTTATTTTTATGTGCTATAATCTAATTAAAGTTGATGAACATTTTTACTTTATAATACTTGTACTTATATTTATTTTTAATCTTGAAAATTTTCATCATTGTTATTTAATGTTTCCTAGAATCTGCCATGCCTAAACAATTAATATGTGAAATAAACTTACTTTCATTTTATTTTTATGATTATTACAATTTAAGCTGACAGCATTTTTAATTTACAAAACGTGTGTGTTCATTTTCAATGTTATAAATGAATATAAAATATTATTATTTTTTTTTTTTTGCTTTTTCACTTCATTAAAAAATAAAATGACAAGTTTTTGTAAACGCACTGTTACTCACACTATTGCAAAATTACTCTTCTGGCTGAATGATCTTATACCATACGAATGTCTGCACAACCAATGCGTATATGTTGAAGGGGTACCATACGAATGTCTGCACAACCAATGCGTATATGTTGAAGGGGTACCATACGAATGTCTGCACAACCAATGCGTATATGTTGAAGGGGTACCATACGAATGTCTGCACAACCAATGCGTATATGTTGAAGGGGTACCATACGAATGTCTGCACAACCAATGCGTATATGTTGAAGGGGTACCATACGAATGTCTGCACAACCAATGCGTATATGTTGAAGGGGTACCATACGAATGTCTGCACAACCAATGCGTATATGTTGAAGGGGTACCATAGGAATGTCTGCACAACCAATGCGTATATGTTGAAGGGGTACCATACGAATGTCTGCACAACCAATGCGTATATGTTGAAGGGGTACCATACGAATGTCTGCACAACCAATGCGTATATGTTGAAGGGGTACTATACGAATGTCTGCACAACCAATGCGTATATGTTGAAGGGGTACCATATGAATGAATGAAAATGAATGTTTAGGATTAAATAAATAAAATAACAAATATTCCACATAATTAAAAAAAAAACGAATGGTTTTTCAATTGGATGAATTTATCAACAGAAGAGTAGCTGTGAAAGCTACGTGGAAGTTAGGCTAAATGTCAAAGTTTTTCTAATAATATACGAATATACTAGGTGTGTCCAGAAAGTAAAGAACGATTGCGTACCACACCCTGCGCCGATCCTCCACCACCGCAATCGTATGCGCGCCAGTTAGCTCCTTTCCTCGTTTCAGTGCGAGCCGAGTTTTGTTGCTGAACGGTCGTGCGTCTTTGTTCTGTAATCTTTCGAAATGGCTGCGCCCATCGAAAATCCCGCCAAATGTGAAGTGCGTAGTTTCGTTCGTTTCCTGAATGCACAAAATGTTCGGCCTATCGAAATTTATAGGCAACTTTAAGCACAGTACATGAATCTTTCCCACAAATTTCACGATCACTCCTACATGAAATAGTGACAGAGCACCTTGGCTACAAAAAAATGTGTGCTCCAGAAAGAAAAACCGAATCTCAACACCAGAAAAGTAAAGGTAACAGTTTTTTGGGACTGAAAGGGTTTGATCCACGTGGAGTTTATACCAAGAGGACACACAATAAACTCGGAGGCCTATTGTGAAATTCTTCAACGACTTAGACGCGCCATCCAAAACAAGAGATGTGGAATGTTATCGGGAAAGATGGTTTTGATTCATGACAATGCGTGGCCTCATGCATCAGCATGAACACAGCGAGAACTTCAACGTCTTAAGTGGGACATTTTTGGAAATCCTCCTTGCCCTGACTTGACATCAAGTGGTTTTCACTTATTCCCGAAACTAAAGGAATTTTTGGGTGGAAAACAGTTCGCAAACGATGAAGACTTCAAACTAGAAGTGACATCCTGGCTCAAATCTTTGGCGGTAGATGAGTATAACATCGGAATTGAAAAATTGGTTCCACGTTACAATAAGTGCCTCGACAGCTATGGCGACTACATTGAAAAATAGAGTAAGGTACTGTGACTTTGTAAATAAAGTTTTGTGTTGATATCTTTCGTTTTTATTTAGTTATGCCAAAACGTTATTTACTTTCTGGAAGACCCACGTATAATGTTCTAGATTCAAAGACTACCTAAATATAAAACCTATTTAACAAAAAATTCTTTAAAATGGCGAAATATATACAAATGAGGATGAAAATCAAATTAAATTAAAGAGACAAAGTTGATTAATTTTTTTCCAATAAAACAAAACCATCGGAAAACCTAATAATCAAAGTAAACTATACTTGAGAAAATGTAGCATGGTTCCTGTGACGTTTGAAATGTCATGTCTCAAAGAGATGGGGTAAAATAGTTTTTTTATAAATCGATAAATTGTTTTTCTCTAAACTGACGTTTTAATTCCTAATTTTCATTATACTGACTTTCTAATGTATTGTATGATTTGTATCTATCTTTAAATAGGCCAAGATCCACTATGAATGAATACTTATTACGGACATTTAATTTTAGGTATAAAAAAATCAAAAATCCAATTATCGTATACCCCATCCCTAGCCAATGCAGACTAACGTAGTGACTTTTGACAAACTTCACCAAATATTATTTGATTTTAACAAAATGCCACATTTTTGCTAATTTGTAACAAGATGTATTAATTTGTCATTATTGTTAGTTTTATGTAATGTATTTATCTAAATAACTTGCTATTTATTAGAATTGAGGCTTATATTAAATAATTAAAATTACTGAATGTCGTTACAAGGTTGTATTGGGGCAAATTTGTGAACTGTCACAGGAACCGTGCTACAATTTCTTAAGTATAGTATTTTAAAATATGAAATTTGGTCTGACTATTAAAATTAATAATATTTTAATTGAATTTAAAAACATTAAACGGTTTAATTCGATTTTCCAAATATCAAATAATTTTTTAATACAACCGCACAACAAATCTTTTGAATAGTTCAAGTTTAATGTTTTCTCTTATACTCGTAGGTATTTAAACCTTATCTAAATATCCTTAATGTCTGCTATAGTAAATTGATTATTAATAATGGAATGTAGACGAGGTAGATATCCGAATGGGAGACAGGTCGGTGCATTGTTGCCTTCGGAAATGGCTGGGGAAGTTGGCTTGCACTGGTTGTTCTTGTTGAGGACAAACAGTAATGCTGAAAAGATATTAATAGTTAAATAAATCATCGAAGTTCTAAAAAAATATTAATTTGAAATTCATATGAGAATAATTAAAAATTTCATTAACCCTTATCATGGCATTGTAACTCAGGTGTTACACAAATTTAGGGATTTAAAAATTTCATTATCCCTTTTCATGGCATTATAACACAGGTGTTACACTAATTTAGGGATTTAAAAATTTCATTAACCCTTATCATAGCATTGAAACACAGGTGTTACACTCATTTAGGGATTTAAAAAAAAATACATAAACTAACGTAATTTCAAATATGGCAACACAATCAAATACTATACATGCACTATTGTGTGCAGTGGTGTCATCTGGTGATAAATATTGACAATGTTACAACCTTTCAAACGACATCGGCTCAACATGTCTGGACAGCGTGGGTGCGTTTTGAAAATTGAGATAAATAATCTTTAAATATCTTATTAATCACTACATGTAGAGAAAAATTATTCAAACCATTTTATTTGTTGATAATTCAGCTTTGTAAATGTTGTTCTTGTTTTAGATTATAAATTCATTTTATAGCCCTTTTTGTGTTTTATAAAAATGGATATTTTGGCAATGTAACGTGGGTGTTACATATAAAAAAAAACTATAAGGAAAAGTTGTGATTTTTTTTCTTCAAATTTCCTTCATAACTTACCATATAACAAGGAATCACCATAGAAAAACGTTAATATTTGGATAAATTGAACTTTGCCAAGATAAGGGTTAACACCCTTTGTTTTGATTTGAAGGTTTCATTTTTTTTTTTTTTAACCTGGCGAGTTTATTGCCATGTGGCAATCTCTTCCAACCAACCAGAAATATGTTTTTATAGGCCCTAAGTGTTAAAAAGACTGGAATCCTATTTTAAAAAAAATCTGGGTTCCAGCGGGGGTCGAACCCGCAACCTCCGGATCGGCAGACAACTGTCTTACCACCAGACCACGGAGGTCGTTGATTTGAAGGTTTCATTATAATTTATGAAAATAGTTTTTAGGCATTAAAAGACAAAGCAATGCAGTAGAATTGCGTGCACTGTGGATTGTTGAAGTGTGACAGAATAAAAAATGTTATTGTTAACCTTTCCTTCCCTGTGATGTGTAACTAGTACACATTCCTTCTAAAAAATTTAATATCTCTATAAATATAATAAATACTGGGTTCAGATTTTAGGTATTCCTCCGTAATACATTTACACATTGAATGAAAAAATTATATTAATAATAATTAGCACTTATCGGCCACATCAGAGATATTTTGTGAAAATCGGGAATAAATTCACCAATAAAATCAAACGTGTGCCAATGTGTGACGTAGGTATACGAGGTCTGTAAATATAAAACCGAAATTTGCTCATAGATGGCTCTAGTTGTCAATGTAGTGACTGTTAAACCGCGTCATTTGTGCCTTTTTCTTGTGTTCACATTTGTCAAAGACTTTTAACTCACAACAATACAAGTTTAATACAACTACATATGTTTTTCATAGCGTTGAACATGTCTGGTTTTGTGCCTGAAAACGGTATGTCGTGATACAAAAATTTGGCAGTCTATCCTCTCTGTCCACCCAACTGAGTAATGGTATGTATGTATGTGAAATAGTTTTCCATGGCTATTTTTTTCACAACTCGTCAAATAAATTTAAGATGAAAAAAAATTTACCTTGTCTCATATTCCAATGATTCAATATGTATCCAAGCGATAAAAATTTTTACCTTGTCTCATATTCCAATGATTCAATATGTATCCAAGCGATAAAATTTACCTTGTCTCATATTCCAATGATTCAATATGTATCCAAGCGATAAAATTTACCTTGTCTCATATTCCAATGATTCAATATGTATCCAAGCGATAAAATTTACCTTGTCTCATATTCCAATGATTCAATATGTATCTAAGCGATAAAATTTACCTTGTCTCATATTCCAATGATTCAATATGTATCCAAGCGATAAAATTTACCTTGTCTCATATTCCAATGATTCAATATGTATCCAAGCGATAAAATTTACCTTGTCTCATATTCCAATGATTCAATATGTATCCAAGCGATAAAATTTACCTTGTCTCATATTCCAATGATTCAATATGTATCCAAGCGATAAAATTTACCTTGTCTCATATTCCAATGATTCAATATGTATTAAAGCGATAAAAATTTTTACCTTGTCTCATATTCCAATGATTCAATATGTATCCAAGCGATAAAATTTACCTTGTCTCATATTCCAATGATTCAATATGTATCCAAGCGATAAAATTTACCTTGTCTCATATTCCAATGATTCAATATGTATCCAAGCGATAAAATTTACCTTGTCTCATATTCCAATGATTCAATATGTATCCAAGCGATAAAATTTACCTTGTCTCATATTCCAATGATTCAATATGTATCCAAGCGATAAAATTTACCTTGTCTCATATTCCAATGATTCAATATGTATCCAAGCGATAAAATTTACCTTGTCTCATATTCCAATGATTCAATATGTATCCAAGCGATAAAATTTACCTTGTCTCATATTCCAATGATTCAATATGTATCCAAGCGATAAAATTTACCTTGTCTCATATTCCAATGATTCAATATGTATCCAAGCGATAAAAACTCTCGGTGACATCAGAATTCTCCATGTCAATGGGTTCAGAAGGTTAGTTTCAAACTCCCATTCAATCATAGCTGAATCCGGAATTGCCATGTCTTTTACGGATACCAACAGTGTCCTCTGGGTTCCAGGCTTATGGTGACTAAAAAAAAAACCAAATTCAATGTTTTAATAAAATTAGGAAATATTATTTTGATAATGTATTTGAAACCAAATACTCTTGAGGGGCTTAGGGAAGAAATTTTATAGAAAAGAAACAAAAGTTATTAATTTTATTGGGTTGATACTAAAGTTGTTGTTTTAAGGGTACTTATTTGCAAATGGTGTAAATGGTTGTTTTTATCTTGAAGCGTATTTTTTTTATCAAACCACAGCTAAAAGAAACACTCTCTACTTGATTTGGCTACTGTATTTTAGTCTTACCATAAAATGGATAATTTTCGAGAATAAAATTCATATCTGACATTGCTTGATATATAAATAAAAAAAAAAGAGTTAATGCAATTACTGGAACTAAAAATATTTGTGAAACGTGTGTTAAAAATATCTGTGAAACGTGTGGTAAAAATATCTGTGAAACGTGTGGTAAAAATGTCTGTGAAACGTGTGGTAAAAATATCAATGAAACGTGTGGTAAAAATATCTGTGAAACGTGTGGTAAAAATATCTGTGAAACGTGTGGTAAAAATATCAATGAAACGTGTGGTAAAAATATCTGACACGTGTGGTAAAAATATCTGTGAAACGTGTGGTAAAAACTTAAAACTTTCCGAGAATAAAATTCATATCTGACATTGCATGATATATAAATAAAAAAAAAAGAGTTAATGCAATTACTGGAACTAAAAATATTTGTGAAACGTGTGTTAAAAATATCTGTGAAACGTGTGGTAAAAATATCAATGAAACGTGTGATAAAAATATCTGTGAAAGGTGTGATAAAAATATCTGTGAAACGTGTGGTAAAAATATCTGTGAAACGTGTGGTAAAAATATTAGTGAAATGTGTGGTAAAAATATTTGTGAAATGTGTGGTAAAAATATCTGTGAAACGTGTGGTAAAAATATCTGTGAAACGTGTGGTAAAAATATCTGTGAAACGTGTGGTAAAAATATCTGTGAAACGTGTGGTAAAAATATCAATGAAACGTGTGGTAAAAATATCTGTGAAACGTGTGGTAAAAATATCTGTGAAACGTGTGGTAAAAATATATGTGAAACGTGTGGTAAAAATATCTGTGAAACGTGTGGTAAAAATATCTGTGAAACGTGTGGTAAAAATATCTGTGAAACGTGTGGTAAAAATATCAATGAAACGTGTGGTAAAAATATCTGTGAAATGTGTGGTAAAAATATCTGTGAAACATGTGGTAAAAATATCTGTGAAACGTGTGGTAAAAATATTTGTGAAACGTATGGTAAAAATATCTGTGAAACGTGTGGTAAAAATATCTGGGAAACGTGTAGTAAAAATATCTGTGAAACGTGTGGTAAAAATATCTGTGAAACGTGTGGTAAAAATATCTGTGAAACGTGTGGTAAAAAAAAACTTGTTTTTGGTGCAACATGTTTTGTTCTGGGAATTTATCCGTAGAAGTAAAAACATTGCTTGATGAATTTTTCATTCTTAAACATGAAGATCTTCATAGGGATAGGTTATATAAGTTAACTTATTGGTGGGAGAAGGTTACACCCATTAATTGAAATCATATGATTGATTAAACATTGGTTCCATATCTCTTACAAATGGCATTTGATTATTAGTTTGGTTTAAAAAAAAAATCATTAATATATGTATTATATTTTACCCAGCATGATCTTCAAGTGGTATTCTTTCGGATCGCTCTCCATTCTTTCCAATCAGCACCATCCACAATCTCCCTACATCTCCTCCGTGTGTGGAGCTCTCCATGGATGCAGAAATGTTCACCGTCACTCGATAATGAATTTCTGGAAAGATAAATTATTATTTATGGATATTTTTTCTAATTGTGCATAAGTCAATAATTTTTTTTCATAATAAATAGATTGAATGTAAAGCGCTCTTTATTAATACTTTATCACCTCAAAAGAAATTCATTTTGAATTTATAATAGGTTACTTAAAAGCACCTTTAACCCTGAGAGCGCTACGAGAAAAAAATATAATTATATATCTAGTGCTGAGATATATTTACGATTCGGACGTTCGTGATAAATATTTATTTTAAACAACAAAAAAAACAAAAAAAATATATTTTTACAACATAAATATATTTTAGAATACAAGGGTAGAACAAATTTTTTCCACTGCTATAGCAGTGCGCCGATCTCTCAGGGTTAAATTAATATGGACTACAATCTCATAAAAATTACAATTTATATAGCGCTGTTTAGTGTGCAAACTCGCCTCAATTGTGCTCTAACCCTAGATTCAAACTCACTATTATTGACAGATTAAAAATATTACAAAACAAATATACGAGGCATATCCAGAAAGTAAGTGTACTGAATTTTTGTAGGTTACAATTTTTTTTATTTAAACAAAAAAATTACGTGGTTACCGTAGTACATATGTAAGCTATTTTTCGACATAGTCGCCATTCCTCTCAATGCAGGTGGTGAAGCGGGGTATCAACTTTTTGATGCCTTCCTCGAAATAGTTTCCCGCCAACCCCTCCGTCCACTTCTCCACCTCCTCCTTTACCTCCTCGTCGGTTGAAAACCTTTTTCCACCCATGTGCAGCTTCAGGGAGGTAAAGAGATAGTAATCTGAAGGTGCTAGGTCAGGGGAATGCGCAGGATGTTTCAGGACATCCCATTTAAACGAGGCGAGCAGTTCCTTCGTGGCGTTGGCCGTGTGTGGTCTGGCATTGTCGTGCAGCAGGCAGACTCCCTTTGTCAGCATGCCTCTCCTCTTGTTCTGAATTGCCCTCCGCAATTTTTTTAGGGTCTCACAGTATCTTGCAGAGTTGATGGTCTCCCCTTGAGGCATATATTCAATTAAAATTATTCCTGGACATTCCCAAAACACGGATGCCATGATTTTCTTGGCTGAAATTGTGGTTTTGAACTTTTTGGCGGAGGGTGAAGAGGTGTGACGCCACTGTTGAGACTGCCTTTTGGTTTCAGGCGTGTAGTGTGCAACCCAAGTTTCATCTCCAGTAACGATGGAGCGGAGAAATTCATCTCCATGGAGTTTGCAGCGCCTTAAAAACTCTTGCCTTTTTACAAAATTTCGCACTTGGCGGGAGATTGGTTTGACATTTTGCACGAAAAGTGTTGTCGCGTCGACACTTCTCAACGTACTGACCTCGAATCGGTCTCGTTGTGGAGGGGAAGGGTCAGGCTACACGGAAGTGTAGCCAACATGTCGAAAATAAAATCCATCCGGTCGTGAGAGCCTCAGTACACTTACTTTCTGGATACGCCTCATATATACAATATATTTATTTTTACACTTTATTGCAAATACAATCTGGCGGGATTATTGCCAGGCGGCAATCTGTTCCAACCAACCAGACAAAAGTAAATGAAGCAAGTTACATGGTCGCATAAATCATTCAAATGACTATCCATCCTCACGAAATCCATAAACACATACGTGAGCATATGCCCACGAACCCCACAGAGACGGACAATCACCCGAACATTCTTTTTCATATAAAGTGAGATATCATCAATCAAAAGAAAAGGAAGGGATGGTGGAAAGGAAGGGAAAAGAAAAATCAAGAATGAAACACGTTATTTTACTGACTAGAAATAAAGAGTTTTTTTCAGTCGCTTCTTAAAGGATGCCAAGGACAGAGCGAGTCTTATATTGGTTTGTAACTTATTCCAGAGTCTCACTGCATGGACTGTAAAGGACGACGTAAAAAAAGACGAGCGGTGAACTGGAAAGGCCAATAGACAATCTCTGTTTGAGCGTAGCGCTAATCCATGATTGGAAAGATGCTGACATTTTTCGGCGAGATAAGAGAGGGTGGCGGGACAGTTACGGATATTATACAATAGTCTATTTCTAACATTCAATCAGTTCAATGCCTTCTGGTATGAAGTTATATGATCGTACTTTCGTAGGTTGTAATTTTATTATTGGTTTATAAATGTTTATCATAGGGTGATAATAGTTTTTGTAAGTGATAATTTATTAATTGAATAACTTAAATACTTACTGCAAAATGGTTGTGAATCGCCACTCATCAAGAATGCTTTTATCTGTTTGTTTTGTGAAATAAGACCTCTTTGAAGCAACATTTTGTAATGAGAGAAGGAGTGATAACCCATTGGCAAACATACTTTTTCTTTAGCACCACATTTGAAACAACCTCCCTTTAAGAATTCCTGTAATTGAATGTCTTTTGTTAAATGCATTTATATAAGAGCTTATTAGAAAATTAACTTCTTAAATGGAAGTAGATGATATTAACATTATTTATTTATTTATTTATTATTACACATGACAAGAAATATACACAATTTGAGAAAAACAACAGATAATTTGATTTGGACATACAATTTTAATGGATCTGGGTTTGTTGCCTTTCATTTGTCGTATCCCCAGTAAACTAGGCTTTTGCCTGTATCTCACTGAGGATATTTAGCATGAGAAAAATAAATCGATACTTCTTTCCGATTTTTGATTACACAAAAACAAAACCCCGTTGCACGCTCTCATCAACCTGACAGTGACACTCAACTACAACTGGAAACATTTTGCGAAAATCAACTGCTCACACATCATCACTCCAGAAATACCAAAAATATTCATCCCACACTATACCGCACACAATCATAAGAATAAAAATCAAAATCAAAACAAAATTAAAACAAAAAAAAAAAAAAAATACACAGAAACACAAATACAAAAACAACCAAAATTAAAACAACAAGAAGAAACCCACACTCACGAGCTTACATAAATCCCTTCCACTCGTCATTCATCCTGAAAGCCCAAGTACTCAAAATCCTGTCGCAATAACAACCACGCTCCGATCGACTGTCTAAATGGTTTTCCTACCTTTACCTTATAACAAGTCATTTTAATTATTTCCTTATAAAATTTACAGTATAGTTCGGAAATTCTAGGATGAGTCCTGTGACAGACAGCTCACAAATTTGCCCCAATACAACCTTATGTAATGTATTTACCTAAATAACTTTGCTATTTATTAGAATTGAGGCTTATATTAAAGTTGATAAAATAATTAAAATTACTGAACATCGTTGAGGTTGAGGTTGTATTGGAACAAATTTGTGAGCTGTCACAGGACTCATCCTAGAATTTCCGAACTATAATTGAATACGTGCCGCGAATAAGGTGGTAACTAACATTTTTTCAAAATCCAGTTTTTTTGTGAAATAACATGCTATGTGGTTACGTCCTTCGTCCTCTCTTTAAAAATATTCTCTATCTCATTCGCTGCTACTGATAAGCCAACATTGCCGTTGAATTTTTGCGCGTGCTCAGTGGAATAACGTGGTTTCAAGTATCAACATGTCTGGGGAGGCGCCCGTCGTTCACTCTGCTAGTGTAGAAAATAAACTTAATTTCGGTGAAAAACGACAAGCAAGGGTTGCAGAATGGTCAGATAATAAACGGAAGAAACTGTGAAACAGCGGACAATCCTATATAAGCAGAAAAGGCAAAGAAGTAACGAGTAAAAGAAGATCAGAAGAGGTTAGTGAAATAACATGGCAACTAACGTACATGATTGATTTTTCATATAAACACAACTTCTTTGTTTTATATAAGAGTTGTGGAATAACGTTGTAACTGCATTTGCGGACCACGTTATTCCACATGTTCATAGTGTTTTTGTTGTTTTGAATATAGTTTGGTAATTTTCAAATAAAGTGTGTGTATAAAAATATATCTTTTGATTTTAAAAAATCTATTAAAATATCGACACAATAAAAAAAGTGTTTTTCTTGAATACTGTAAAATACAAGTTTTATTAGTTACCACCTTATTCGCGGCACCTATTCAATTAATGCTCGGATTTCTATTTTCATAAAAATATCAAAATGTTTTACATTTTTAGTGTTTTTTTTGGTGAAAATTCTCTTCTCAATCTGACGTAGCATGCTATGATTATTTTAGGATGTAATATGTTTCTTGTCATGTCTATTGAAGAAGTTAAAAATATCAGTCTACAAGCCATTGTTCTCCCCACACTTCTCTATGGGTCTGAGACTTGGGTTCCCTATAGAAGTCACATTCGAAGCCTTGAAATGTTCCACTAATGTTTCCTTCGTCGAATTCTTCAAATCCATTGAATTGATCATGTCACAAATGTCTCAGTCCTGCAACGCTCCAACTATAAACCTATAGAGGATATGGTTGTAAAGGCGAAATTGCGAAGGACCAGATATGTAATAGGCTCCCAAAACGCGTCTTGTAGTGGGCAACCGAAGGGTTGGTGGTCAGAGAAAGCGTTATAAGGACAGTCTGCGAGAGTTGCTGACTTTGTGCGTGGTGCCGTAGTACTGGGAGCAGGTGGCTCAAGACCGTTGTTGGAGAACCATTTGTTCTCAGGCTGATGGTGTTTCAACGGCTAGACACATGAGAAAGTTAGTGTGCTGCGAACGTGCATCAGCATTGCCAGACAACTCAGCAGGATCCACATGTGTGTGACATCTGCAGGAGGGAGTGCGCATCTAATTTCGGGCTGTTTTGAACGCTGCTGAACGGGCTGTTTTCAACATGAAAGAGCAGCTCAAGATTAATGTTGGAGTGGCGAAGAGATCCTCTATTACGAGGTCCAGCAACGATACGTCTATCGATAGGATATCAACATACTGTACAAAGCTTTCAATGTATTTAATCATTTGTATTTAACTGGTTCACTGCCACGAGCGTGTTGACGCGCTCTCCGATTCAGTGCTCGCCAGGCCGGCCATACAAAATGAACGCGTAAACGCGCTCTCCTTTGAGTTTGTCGCACGCCAATATCAAATCAAATTGTAATAATTTATAAATTATAACACATAGTGACATCTATTGGGATGGTCAAGAAATACTTAAATATTACAATTTACAGATATTATCAAAGTTACAGTCATCTTTCTAAAAGCTTTCACTGCCAGTCAATACGTGTCTCTGATACAGGGTTACCGACTACAGTTTTTTGCGTCATAATTGCGATAATTTATAGTGACTTCGTTTGTAGTTTTGTTCAGTGGTTGATTTTTAACTTTTGTGCGTTATTTTTGTTAATTTTTCAAAGTATTTATTTACAAAGTGTGTTTTCATGTATTCTTTGGTTATTGGCGGTAGTTTTGCGGCATAATACGACATTTATATAGACTTTTTACGGTTTTATTTTATAGTTTATTTACCTTTTGTGCTTTATTATACATCATACAGATAATTTGTTGATTTTAGTTTACGAAGTATATTATATTCCACTATATTTATAAGTAAACGTGTTTTCTGTGTCAAGTTGTGACAACCCTGATATTTTGTGAATATTTAAACTGTGTTTTTCTGAGTGAACGGCAGCTCAAACGCCCCACGGTGTATATATTTAGTAAGTTTTCATAATATCCTTTATATCTGTATAGAATCAAATAATATAGACCTAAAACTGAGAATACTCCTCATCAAGACCTATGTATGGAGTATCTTGATGTACGGCTACGAGACATGGTGCCTATCCGAAAGAGATAGACGAAGACTAGAGGCTTTTGAGATGTGGTCCTATAGAAGACTATTAGGAATTTCCTGGAGAGACCGCATCACAAATGAAGAGGTTCTCCAACGAATCGAAGGAGGAAGGCACCTGCTCAGGATCCTGTCCGAAAGGCGTGCAAGATGGATCGGTCATATAATACGACAAGAGGGCCTCTTGCATGCCATAATGGAGGGTATGACCGAGGGGACAAACTCTAGGGGACGCCCACGCCGAGAGTACCTGGAGGACCTGTTGGTGGACGTGCGCTGCTCAACATATACAGATTTAAAAAGAGCCGCACAGGACAGGGGGGAATGGAGGAGAAGAGTTGAAATTGCTGCAAACCAGTCTTAGGACTGCAACCACAGAGAGAGAGAGAGAGAGAGAGAGAGAGAGAGAGAGAGAGAGATCTGTATACAAAAAATATAATTTTTTTAGGTTTTATTTTTGTTGAAAAGATCCCGGCCTGCTGGGTACGGCCATACTAACAACTTCCGGCACTTAAAGGTTTAATGAGATTGACAAACCTGATAACTTGAGCATTCAGCTGCATAAAACGGACAAAGAGATAGGACAGACTCTGTGAAGTATTCATAGCTCCTCACATGGTTACAACTCAAAAACTTTTGAATCCCTCGCATTAAAGATGACTGTTTGCTGTTAATATAGTGCATCATGCCCTGATTGCATCCCGGCTGGTTCGATCCTCCATTAGGGAAGAAATCAACATGACCTATTGTTTCAGATATGCCTAGACCTGAAAAATTTAAAGTTTATTAGAAAATTGACAAGTTTGTGCAGAACAAAAATGTAATATGGAGAAGATTATGGGCAGTTTGGAAAGATGACACAGCAGAGGATGTAGAGTTTACGGAACGAATGAACGAAGAAAGACTAAATGTGAGTGGAAAGCGTATGAGAGGAAGACCAAGGAAGGTATGGTTGAATCAAATGAATGATATACTGAAAGAAAGATATGTAGAAAGTCGGAGAAATTATAGAAGTTGTAAGAGAAAGTGTATGGATGTAGAAGAGACTAAGGATGTGTGTTGAAATAGAAAAGTCTGATGATCTGTCCTCTCTGCCTACCCCAACAGGGAAATGGCATGATGGTATGTACCATATGTATATTTATTTGATAATTATTCTTGATCATTTTTCATGACGTAAGTTGTACGTTTTTATAAAAACAATAAAAAAAATATGTTTCCCCAGTATTTATTGTAGTTTTATATATCCATTGTTATGTAGCAGCAAATATATACATTGTTATGTAGCAGCAAATATATCCATTATTATGTAGCAGCAAATATATTCATTGTTATGTAGTAGCAAATATATCCATTGTTATGTAGTACCAAATATATCCATTGTTATGTAGCAGCAAATATATCCATTGTTATGTAGCAAAATATATCCATTGTTATGTAGTAGCAAATACATCAATTGTTATGTAGTAGCAAATATATCCATTGTTATGTAGTAGCAAATACATCCATTGTTATGTAGCAGCAAATACATCCATTGTTATGTAGTAACAAATACATCCATTGTTATGTAGCAGCAAATATATCCATTGTTATGTAGTAACAAATACATCCATTGTTATGTAGCAGCAAATACATCCATTGTTATGTAGTAACAAATACATCCAATGTTATGTAGCAGCAAATATATCCATTGTTATGTAGTAGCAAATACGTAGCAGCAAATATATCCATTGTTATGTAGCAGCAAATATATTGATTGTTATGTAGTAACAAATATATCCATTGTTATGTAGCAGCAAATATATTGATTGTTATGTAGTAACAAATACATCCATTGTTATGTAGTAACAAATACATCCATTGTTATGTAGCAGCAAATATATCCATTGTTATGTAGTAGCAAATACATCCATTGTTATGTAGCAGCAAATATATCCATTGTTATGTAGCAGCAAATATATCCATTGTTATGTAGCAGCAAATATATCGATTGTTATGTAGTAGCAAATATATAATAAAAAAAGTAATAATTTATTCTTGTAATATTAATTATTTAGAATTTAGTTAATTAGTTGTAATCTTATTCTCATATTTCCAAAATATTACAACTGTAGGTAAAACACAATTTTTTTTATCATTAACTTTCTTTGTATTTCAATAATAATGTTGTTTGATTGATTAAATATTGTAAAAACAATCTAGACAAAACACTGTAATTAAAATTGAAGTTGGATATTAATGTACATGTTTTGATTAAATTTATCAATGGCCAAAGTACACTTAAATACGTAATGTCTGATATACTTCAAATCCCCAATTGATTGTAAACAAGTAATGTTTCAAAACGAGTAAACAAAATATTGGCACAAAACATCAGGCGAATAACAAAACAAATTATATAACGTGTTAATATATTAATGTTTCAAAATCCAAAGGAATGGTAAGAAATTAGTTATGAAAAATAGGTTTACAATGTGAGAAAGGTGGTTAAGTTAAGAAAAATGAATGTTTAACCTGTTCACCGCGTTAAAAATCAAATTCCACGAATCCTGTGCGCGGCACAATTTCAACGTTTTTTAATTTCTAAGTTTAAACACATATTTTGTTTAGAACCACTGATATTTGATTACAACACCAAGTAAACATGACACTTAAGTAATTTTCTGATAATAAATAATAGTCATTACTCTTAAGGAGACTCATTAAATAAAGGAGATAAACTTAACATTACGTAAAATAAACAAAGGAATGCTACGATCAAATCAATGCTTCATGACACTCACCCAATCAAATGCATATAGCACTAGTAATGTTTATTTACGTAAGAGAGACTCATCGCAGGACTCGATCCGCGCGACAGGTCGTTAATGCTGGAAATATTGAGAAACCAAAAAAATTCAGCGCTCTGTTTATTCAACAATATCTCATAAACTTATATATTATTTGACAAGGTTTTCAAAGATGTCGCTAGAATAAAGATTATTTTAAATTTTAGTTCAATTTTTATTCCGGTTTTGTGTCATTTTTTTAAGTATTTGTGATTTGAAACTTGGATTGTCGTCAGATCACAGGCGTTTGTGCTCCCCGCGGGGAACACGTTAAGGTAGACCACAATAATGAAATTTTGAAAAGCAATGGAACACATTGACTACTAAATAATTTCTTTTGGAATCACAGCAATCGACGTTCCCTCTAAGGTGTGCGCGTGTGCGGCCACACATCTGTTAAAAATCGTCCGCACACATGTTTCCATCTTCCGCACACATCTCAAAGAAAGGAACTTGTAACCATATTTTGTTTTGCGCAATTATATATGTTATTTGCTGTTTTATGATTGGTTCTCAGGTTCCTTTCTTTGAGATGTGTGCGGAACATGGAAACACCATATTATGTTACATGGAAAGACTTCATGAATTATCTCTTGTTCAAAGGTCTTCGTGTTATTTTATTGTTGTTTTAAATTTTTTACTTCCCTCTTTTTTTCTTGCACATACGAGTATATTGGGTGTTAACATAAGTTGTGTCCGTTTTTTCCAAATTTAAAAATGAGCACCAAAATTAAAACAAAATGGTAAAGGTTATACGTCATTCGTAAGAAAATTTTCTGCTCTACAAGATATTGTGTTTGCTTTTACGTTACATATATTATTTTATTTGATTACAAGTCTTCAAAATGGAATGTCAAGTAGACGAAAGTGAGCATTTTCGACACCTCCTTCTGTTCGCGTTCAATCTAGGGAATAAAGCTGCTCGCGATATTTGCGAAGTGTACGGTGAAGATGCTATGAATGAAAGGATAGCTCGTCGATGATTTTTGCGTTTCAAAGACGGTAATTTTGACCTGAAAGACATGGAGCGTACCGGACGACCAGTGGACTTCGATGAGGACCGCTTAAACCATATTATTCATGAAGATCCCCTTCAAACCACCGTAGAATTGGCTGAACAGATGAATTGTAGTCACATGACCGTAAACCGCCATCTTAAATCAATGGGAAAAGTCCAGAAGTTCGGCGCTTGGGTTCCACATGTTTTGAGTAAAAACAACCGCAACAAAAATCAATTGTCGAACATTGATATTTTTGACGCCGAACCGTAGAGACGATTGGCAATGTAGAGAAATAGTCTCACAGCTTACTGTATGTCTCTGTCTGTCCTATATGTATGTCTCTGTCTGCCCCATATGTATGTCTCTGTCTGCCCTATATGTATGTCTTTGTCTGCCCTATATGTATGTCTCTGTCTGCCCCATATGTATGTCTCTGTCTGTCCTATATGTATGTCTCTGTCTGCCCTATATGTATGTCTCTGTCTGCCCTATATGTATGTCTGTCTGCTCCATATGTATCTCTCTGTCTACCCTATATGTATGTCTCTGTCTGTCCTATATGTATGTCTCTGTCTGCCCTATATGTATGTCTCTGTCTGCCCCATATGTATGTCTCTGTCTGCCCTATATGTATGTCTCTGTCTGCCCCATATGTATGTCTCTGTCTCCCCTATATGTATGTCTGTCTGCCCTATATGAATCTGCGTTTCCGTCCGGTGCATATTGAAGATCGCTCTAGTATGAATTGGCAAACTTGGTCGGTCAATTTTAAAGGAATATATTTTAAACTTTACTTTAAATTTTTTTGATTTTTCATTAAAATAAAAATACTCGTATTATTTGTCAGTATTCTTCTACATATTTAATCTATACAAGTATCTAACATTTTTGGAAGGCATGTTTGCGAATATATAATTTAATTATTGCGAATTATTTCTCCGGTTCAGCGCACCAACGCAACCCGAGATCAGTCGCCGCTGGTGAGAAGTATGACGAGATGTACGAATGTGGAAAAGGTGAAAGTTGTGTGCATGGATAGAAAAGTTTGGAGATCTGTTTTCTCTGCCTACCACTCAAGGGACACGGCATGATGATATATATTTATGTCAATTAATCCAATGGGGTGAGGTATTATGATAGAGCTTGCTGATCCTGTTGTGTGGAATGGTCTGCCTCCTAGTGGCAGAGATATGGGTGGCATGCACAGCTTTAGGTAATACTAAAGAAAATCCTTTTTGGGAGGTCTTATCAAAATTTATGTGAGGGTTCAAATCCTGAGTTAGAGAACCCTTGAGGAGAGTTTACTCTGAACAGCGCTATATAAATTGTCCTTTTATTATTACTGACAGACTATTATTATTATGTATGTATATACCCTTAATAGCACTGTTCGGCCATTCCAGGTTTGTTTGTTTTTTAAGCCATCTAAAAAAATTGAAATGGAATGTCGATGGGTTTTTTAAGCCATCTAAAAAATTTGAAATGGAATGTCGATGGGTTTTTTAAGCCATCTAAAAAATTTGAAATGGAATGTCGATGGGTTTTTTAAGCCATCTAAAAAATTTGAAACGGAATGTCGATGGGGTTTTTAAGCCATCTAAAAAAATTGAAATGGTATGTCGATGGGTTTTTTAAGCCATCTAAAAAAATTGAAATGGAATGTCGATGGGTTTTTTAAGCCATCTAAAAAATTTGAAATGGAATGTCGATGGGTTTTTTAAGCCATCTAAAAAATTTGAAACGGAATGTCGATGGGGTTTTTAAGCCATCTAAAAAAATTGAAATGGAATGTCGATTGGTTTTTAAGCCATCTAAAAAAATTGAAATGGAATGTCGATGGGTTTTTTAAGCCATCTAAAAAATTTGAAATGGAATGTCGATGGGATTTTTAAGCCATTTAAAATATTTGAAATGGAATGTCGATGGGTTTTTCAAGCACCTAGCAAAAGTTTATATGAATGCCTATAGGCGTTCTCAGTACCGAAAGTGTTAAGGAGCTTTATGAGAATTTGTATGGATTAAATGTAGATGAAAAGTTTATAAAGATGTTGAAATCATCATGCATTATGGTTGTTAAAAAGTAAAGTTACCTCCACTAATGAAGAGAGAAGCGTCCGTATGTATGATATCAACAAATTTGGCATCACTCCTGTCAAGTTTGACAATATCATCGGTATTGCCAAAATGTGGTTCTGCAGGATCCAAACCACTTATTCTTCCTAATTTTAGACCAAAGTGCTGAAAAAAAAATATATATTTTAATTCTAGAAAAGTTAAAACTGTTGCAAAGGTATCTGACTGTTTAACCCTTCCCTGTGATGTGTAACTAGTACACATTGCTTCTAAAAACTTTAATATCTCTATAAATATAATAAATACTGGGTTCAGATTTTAGGTATTCCTCCGTAATACATTTACGCATTGAATGAAAAAATAATATTAATAATATTTTTAGCACTTATCGGCCATATCAGAGATATTTTGTGAAAATCGGGAATAAATTCACCAATACAATCAAACGTGTGCCAGTGTGTCATGTAGGTATATTCATTCTAAAAATCCTATGGGTGAGCAAGCTAGAGTTTTTTTATGTTTGACAATATATATTTTAACTGCTGTACTTTTAAGTACTAAATAGTAGGTTTTAGACTTATTACATCTGTTACTTGAAAAATTTTTGAATAATATCCTTACATTTTTCAAAGTTGCCCCCGTGTACCCTCCGCAATGAGCTCCCAGGGAGTGTCCAATGAAATGGAATCTGTCCAGATTTTTTAGATTCAGATGAAGCTGAAATATTAAAAAAAAAAAAAAATATGTAATACCATACTATATAACTATAAAAAATTTCAAAACATTATCAGCGGACCCTTTATATTTCAAATAAGGGAATTCTTTATGGTAAAACGAAATCTTATACAAAATAAATGTAGCATAATTGAGTCTTAAAGTATTCGTTTTTTGACCTATACTTATATGAAAACATAATACTTGTAATATATTAAATGTAACACCAAATCCCTCGCGTTATAAAGACCGTGAAATAAAACAATATTTTACAATTAAATAAATAAAAAAATAAATATTAGGTTTATTGACAGCAACATAGTATGTACAAGATCACACCTGAATAACACTTCTAAAACACATAAATTGCAGACAATACATCAAACACAGAAGCTGTCAAAAGGTCTGGGCTCATCTAATAGCATCCCCTCGGCCAAAATACACCCCACCAATATAGGGTGAACCCAGCCACGGGGACACCAGATGTTTTTCAGCCCACACCCTTAAACACGTAGAAACAGGAATATATACAAAAAAATAAACACAGAAAATAAATATAGTAGATGACAAAAAAGAAAAAAATACATTCAAGAGAGAATACACCAAAAGGTCCGGGCTCATCCCACAAACATTCCCACAGCCGAGATACACCCCACCAATGAAGGGCGAGCCCGACCGCAAGGGCATCAGGGGATGTACTGTATTGAGATGTACCGTATTTTACGGACTATAAGACGGACTTTTTTCTTCAAAAAATGGCCTCCGAAATTCAGGTGCGTCTTATACTCGAAATTAATATAAAAATGTCCAGTGTTTGATTTAAAATTCCCGCCAGTCTTAAAAATGGTCATATATTCGATGCCGCGGGAAACCTATCTGTATCTGGCAACATTGAATTCAACTGGCAGCAGCACTGCATCGATGCGACGAAACTAGTCGATGACATATTGAAATGGATTCAAGGATTCAAGTGGATTCACAAGCTCGCTAACACTGTCTCCCTCCCGCCCCGCCATCACAAACCCAGAACATTGTCTAGCCTATGCTATGATGTGTCATTGCAGTCTACGGTGCCAGTGAACTTGAATAAAAAGTGATTTGTGTTATCGGTAACAGTACAATATTTTTGTTAATAGCTAGTTTCGCAATGGAAAACAATAAAAGGTATTCATATGGTGAGGAAGAAGAAGAAGAAGAAGAAGAAAGTTCAGATGACGATTTTCAGGGATTTTAAAGGTCAGTTCGATTTTATAAACTAAGAATTTTTTTTTAGTCTGGCTTTGCAATCTAATAATAAAAATGGTAAAAATGTTATTTAAAAAAAAAATTGCCTAAATATTAAGGTACGTCTTATAGTCCGTAGCGTCTTATAGTCCGTAGCGTCTTATAGTCCGTAGCGTCTTATAGTCCGTAGCGTCTTATAGTCCGTAAAATACGGTAGTTGTTTGAAATAAGTTGAAATATCTTACATAAATATCATATATAAGATGAGCAGTCATGGCACCAACAAGCCTGATGTTAGCTACGGCCTGGCTGTAAGGAGGGCTGGACCCTCCTCTCCAGTCCACAACTATTACCGTGGCATCTACGTTCTCTCCCAAATTTAATAATGATTCGGTTAATTTTTGTATCTGGAATAAATCATACACAATAATGAATTTAACAACTGAAATTTTTTTTTTTATTACAGTAAACGTCCGTTAATTCAAAATTCAGGGGATCAAATTTCACAAAAAAAATCTATTTATGTGGGTCGTCCAGAAAGTAAAGAACGTTTTGGCATAACTAAATAAAAACGAAAGATATCAACACAAAACTTTATTTACAAAGTCACAGTACCTTACTCTATTTTTCAATGTAGTCGCCGTAGCTGTCGAGGCACTTATTGTAACGTGGAACCAATTTTTCAATTCCGATGTTATACTCTTCTACCGCCAAAGATTTGAGCCAAGATGTCACTTCTTGTTTGAGATTTTCATCGTTTGCGAACGGTTTTCCACACAAAAATTTCTTTAGTTTCGGGAATAAGTGAATATCACTCGGTGCCAAGTCAGGGCTGTAAGGAGGATGTCCAAAAATTTCCCACTTAAGACGTTGAAGTTCTCGCTGTGTTCATGCTGATGCATGAGGCCGCGTATTGTCATGAATCAAAACCACCTTTCCCGACAACATTCCACGTCTCTTGTTTTGGATGGCGCATCTAAGTCGTTGAGGAGTTTCACAATAGGCCTCTGAGTTTATTGTGTGTCCTCTTGGCATAAACTTCATGTGGATCAAACCCTTTCGATTCCAAAAGACTGTTGCCATCATATTTCTGGTGTTGAGTTTCAGTTTTTCTTTTCCGAGCACACATTTTTTTGTAGCCAAGGTGCTCTGTCACTATTTCATGTAGGAGCGATCGTGAAATTTGTGGGAAAGATTCATGTACTGCGCTTAAAGTTGCCTATAAATTTCGATAGGCCGAACATTTTGTGCATTCAGAAAACGAATGACACTACGCACTTCATATTTGGCAGATTTTCGATGGGCGCAGCCATTTTGAAAGGTTACAGAACAAAGACACACGACCGTTCAGCAACAAAACCTGGCTCGAACTGAAGCGGAGGAAGGAGCTAACTGGCGCGCATACCATCACGGTGGTGGGGAATTGGAGCAGTGCGTGGTGCGCAATCGTTCTTTACTTTCTGGATGCGCCTAGTACAAATTACACAAACAATTTGAATTTGGCACTTCCCGATGGCCGGGAACATCATAGCCATTTTTGCTTACTGTTAAAATAATGTAAGTAAAGTAAAAATTTGTCAACATATTTCATGACAAAAAACGCCCCAGAAGTGTCACTTAAAACAAAAAAATTGTTTTTAGCACCAGCCTGTCAGAGAGTGTCCCAGGGTGGTTGATGGGGAAAAGTTGATCGATCTGTTTTTTTTATAGTCCACTTAATTAAATCCCCCCAATATGAATGAACGGCAGGTGCGGTCTTCCATTATTGGGGGTTATGCGGTGAGGCCTTCCATCCATATTGGGGGTTTTGCACCCATCAATATAATTTTTTTTACAATAAGACCTAACATCAATCTGGCCGGATGTCTTACTGAAGACTTAGCTTTACAGGAGCCTTTTGGTCACCAGAAGGAAGTTTTTTATAAGGCACATTGTATTGTACATATTTTCATTGTATTGTCTCCAAATTTTGTAGCCTAAGGGCTACACTGACTTCTCCACTAAGCCCCAAGGGCCAAGATCTAGCTAGCTAATCATATCAACATTCTGTAGTTTTGAATTACGCGCAAATTTTCATATTGGGACTAGCCAACGAGTGAGATATCTATGGCGCAGGGTGCGGGGGTGGACTCCGCTCCGTTCGCAATTTCGGTTGGTACTTATGGGCAAGTGTCAAGGACATTTCATTGCGGCGGAGATAGCCGATGCGCGTGCTGTGCGTTACGTATTGTTACGACTACTTACGACAATTCTAAATTTTAGGATAAATTTCATCATTAATTACAGTTAAAATGTTCAATTTCATTATGTATGCCAGTTATTGTGTTTCTTAATTGATCTTTAAATAAAATCATCTGATTATTATTTTGTATGATTTACTTACATTGTAAATTTTACAATATAATCAAAATAAACTATGACGGGCCGGATTGGAGGTGCTTGCGGGCCGGTGTTGGCCCGCGGGGCGTAGTTTGGAGACCCCTGGTATAGAGTATAACCTGGCGGGCTTACTGCCCGTATGATTGTGCTGTATACTTAAGTGACACTCTCTTCTAGCCAATCAGAAACATGTTAAACTTTAAGGGAAAACCGATAAGAACTCTTTTTATAGATTTCAACAGGAATCGCACCCATAACTCCCAAGCTTGAAGGCAAGCATCTTAACAAACTAGGCTATAGAGTTAATCAATTTATACTTTTGACATTTATTATGAGCTATTTGTGGCATTCATAAAACCATAAATCATAAATCTTTGGTGGCACCAACGCAAAGTACTCTGATTCCCCCCTTTGTATTGTGCCTTCTATTATATTCGTCACGGGTGGTAATTCATTCATTGATGTACGAGGCATATCCAGAAACTAAGTGTACAAAATTTTTGTAGGTTACAATTTTTTTTATTTAAACAAAAAAATTACGTGGTTACCGTAGTACATATGTAAGCTATTTTTCGACATAGTCGCCATTCCTCTCAATGCAGGTGGTGAAGCGGGGTATCAACTTTTGATGCCTTCCTCGAAGTAGTTTCCCGCCAACCCCTCCGTCCACTTCTCCACCTCCTCCTTTACCTCCTCGTCGGTTGAAAACCTTTTTCCACCCATGTGCAGCTTCAGGGAGGTAAAGAGATAGTAATCTGAAGGTGATAGGTCAGGGGAATGCGCGGGATGGTTCAGGACATCCCATTTAAACCAAAAAGACCACACACGGCCAACGCCACGAAGGAACTGCTCGCCTCGTTCACGTTCCGCGCCGCGTAGGTCACCGGTGACCTACCGTGTTTTTGACCAGGGCGCCACATAGGTCACCGGTGACCTACGTGTTTTTTTTTTATAAACAGTCCCAGTGCGCCAGCGGTCACATTTACTACGAATTTTAACATTGAATGTGACCTATATAGTACGGCGCCCCTGAATATAATGCACATAAAAACTTCCAAAATTTTGTTTGAAAATGCAATTATTTTTAATAAACCTCCAGGTGTACATGAGCAAGCTATTACGGTTTATTTTTTTCAAGGATAAACTAGTCTCTACAATTAGGCTAGGGGGTATAGAAGAGATTCCAGGGATAACATAATGAATGGGACCATCCATTTGTCACATTCTGGAAATTTATGAGGGTGCATTGTCTATGCAACATTGTGACCCTTGTTTTTTGGAGCTATTGTCTCAGTAATCATAAGAGATTATTATGTAATGGCGTAACACTATAGCATATTACATAAATAAATAAAAAATAGAATAAGTAATAAATTAGGCATGCTACAATTTGTTTCGACTACAAAAGTTTATGTTGTATATACATGTATTACCGTACGACGCCGCGAAGGTCACCGGTGACCTACGCTCACAATATCACCTAAAATTAGTTTATTTTTAAAAATAAATCATTATTTATGAAGCCTATATATGTATACATAATATAAACTATAATTTGTTTAGTAGCGCAGGTACTTATTTTCTCAAAATGTACTGTGGAACGGAACGTGTTAAACAAAAAAATTACACAAAAAAACGAGGCGAGCAGTTCCTTCGTGGCGTTGGCCGTGTGTGGTCTTTTTGGTTTAAATGGGATGTCCTGAACCATCCCGCGCATTCCCCTGACCTAGCACCTTCAGATTACTATCTCTTTACATCCCTGAAGCTGCACATGGATGGAAAAAGGTTTTCAACCGACGAGGAGGTAAAGGAGGAGGTGGAGAAGTGGACGGACGGGTTGGCGGGAAACTACTTCGAGGAAGGCATCAAAAGTTGATACCCCGCTTCACCACCTGCATTGAGAGGAATGGCGACTATGTCGAAAAATAGCTTACATATGTACTACGGTAACCACGTAATTTTTTTGTTTAAATAAAAAAAATTGTAACCTACAAAAATTCAGTACACTTAGTTTCTGGATATGCCTCGTAATTAAATATTACATCTAATATCTCAAATATTTTAAGCATCCATTTAAATGAGAAGTAACTCACCCATTGCTTGTCTCCTCTCTCCAAATATCCATGGGCGATAAAGTAAAATGGTCCATTTTTGTTAATATTAGCTTTCCTTATTTTATCCGGATCATTTGGATCTAAAATGTATGGTGTTGTCATATCACCTTTTCTAAACATGGGATATCTGAAAAGATAAATAAAATTTATGATTAAAATGTGATAATTTTTTTTATTTCACCTCGAGAGTTTATTGCCATGTGGAAATCTCTTCCAACCAACCAGGAAGATGTTTTAATGAACCCTAAGTGAAAACCAAACTGGAATTCCATTTAAAAAATCTGGATCTGAACCTAACCTAACCTGGAGTGTATTGCCATGATGAATGAACCTAACCTAACCTAGATCTGGATCTAACCTAACCTAACCTGGAGTGTATTGCCATGATGAATGAACCTAACCTAACCTAGATCTGGATCTAACCTAACCTAACCTGGAGTGTATTGCCATGATGAATGAACCTAACCTAACCTAACCTAGATCTGGATCTAACCTAACCTAACCTGGAGAGAGTATTGCCATGTGGCAATCTCTTGCAACCAACCAGGAAGATGTTTTAATGGACCCTAAGTGAAAACCAAACTGGAATTCCATTTAAAATATCTTGATCTGAACCCGCAACCTCCGGATCGGCAGACAAGCGTCTTACCACCAGGCCACGGAGGTCGTCGGAGGATAATGTATTTATTTTGAATATTTTTTTTATAATTGATAAACAGATTTTGGATATTCATTACTTATAGACATAGTTTTCATTTCCCCATATGATCCACCCGCTGGTTTTTACTACCTTCTTGTAAGAGAAAATGTAGAATGAAAATATTTAAAAAAGTTTCTAATGATATTTAGTTTCTCTACAAATTCTCTAGTGTTATTTTAACTAACAAAGCAGCAACGTTTAGTTTACAAGACTTGATTATCCCACAAAAATATAAAATTAGAGTTAGGCACATACACTACATCTTTATACCCATTTCTATCAGAACCAAACATGATTATGAGTTTATAGTTCACCATAACGTGCAGACATCTAGAGTTAGGCACATACACTACATCTTTATACCCATTTCTATCAGGACCAAACATGATTATGAGTTTATAGTTCACCATAAGTGCAGACATCTAGAGTTAGGCACATATGCTACATCTTTATACCCATTTCTATCAGAACCAAACATGATTATGAGATTATAATTCACCATAACGTGCAGACATCTAGAGTTAGGTACATACGCTACATCTTTATACCCATTTCTATCAGGACCAAACATGATTATGAGATTATAGTTCACTATAACGTGCAGACATCTAGAGTTAGGCACATACGCTACATCTTTATACCCATTTCTATCAGAACCAAACATGATTATGAGATTATAGTTCACCATAAGTGCAGACATCTAGAGTTAGGCACATACGCTACATCTCTATACCCATTTCTATCAGAACCAAACATGATTATGAGATTATAGTTCACCATAAGTGCAGACATCTAGAGTTAGGCACATACGCTACATCTTTATACCCATTTCTATCAGAACCAAACATGATTATGAGTTTATAGTTCACCATAAGTGCAGACATCTACCATTATATTTTGGAAACAACATAAAACAAACCATTTTTTAATAGATCTGCAACTTTGAAGTCAATTATCTCAAAACAAGATAAATGTGGGATAGTCATGTCTGGTTCTGACCCACTTAATTATCCTACATTCTCTTTATTTAAAATATGACAGCAAAATTTTTCTCTCAGTCCATTTTTTGGCAAATGGTGTTAAGCAGATTTTGTAACATAAGCTCGGGATAGAGAGGTGTAAAATTGACACCACGACTCCAAAATTCACCATAAAATATAAAAGACGTCAAGAAAAAATTACAAAATTAGAACACCCTAAAATATGGGACGAAAATAAAAAATTTAGGATATAAAATATGAGTGTAAACAATACAAATAGTCAATAATAAATTAACTGCGATGCATACATAATTCAAATTTCCAATTTGACGTAATTTACATTTTGATTTAAATTTCCAATTTGACGTTATTTCCAATTTGACATAATTACCTCCCACTTGCATCAAAAGAAAGCACTGAAATAATAATTTGTCACGTCATCAACCAGGATTTCTGGTCGATGACGTGTTTGCAATTTTGACAGTTTTATTATCTGTTGTAAATTATAGTTCGGAAATTCTAGGATGAGTCCTGTGACAGCTCACAAATTTGCCCCAATACAACCTTGTAACGATATTCAGTAATTTTAATTATTTTATCAACTTTAATATAAGCCTCAATTCTAATAAATAGCAAGTTATTTAGGTAAATACATTACATAAGGTTGTATTGGGGCAAATTTGTGAGCTGTCACAGGACTCATCCTAGAATTTCCGAACTATAGTAATTTTATCGGTTTAACCCTTTTAATCCCACGGGGCCAATTATCTGCCCCAACTGGTGTGTGTGAAAAATCCCACAGGGCTGATCATCGGCCTCAAAATTTTCATAGAAGTTTTTATGTTGAATAAAAAAAAAAAAAATATTTTTATGAAATATGAAAATCACTTATTATTTTACACTCTACAGGGAGGTCTCCACAAAAAATTAGGTAAGGTTAGGTTAGCTACAGGGAGGTCTCCATAAGGGAGAATCAATTCACCCTTCTTTTAAAGCTCCACAAGGGAGCATAGGGAGGCCACCAGTCTTCTCCATTCAGAGCGGTTTTGGACGGTGTTCGTAATCTCCCTCCATGACATTCCTAACGCTCTGACTTCCTTGGGGTCATTGAATAGAGACTAATAGGTCATTGAATAGAGACTAATAGGTCATTGAATAGAGACTAATAGGTCATTGAATAGAGACTAATAGGCCATTGAATAGAGACTAATAGGCCATTGAATAGAGACTAATAGGCCATTGAATAGAGACTAATAGGCCATTGAATAGAGACTTGGTGTGTCTCAGAAACAATGGTCTAATGATATTCTAAAACTAGCTGGTAGAAATTTAAAGCAGATTGTATACTGCCTTGATCAAAAAGTTTTAGGACCGGCCACCGTGTGGCGCTGTCAGTCACCCGATTGGAATTCTTTTTTGTTAGGTTACCACATCTATCATTGACACTTCCCTCCAAATTTCAGCGTCATAGCTTGACATTTGTAAAAGTTACGCTGTACTGAGTACATCTACTTTTGTGCGTGTTTTCGATTTTTTACAAGTTTGAAAATGGCATCAACTGTGCATCAATGAGTTTGCATTGAATTTTGTGTGAAAAACGGATTTAATGATCCGCAGACCTTGGAAATGTTGGAGAAGTGTTTTTTGGTGGCACGAACGCTTCAGAAGTGGTCGTGAGTCGGTCGAGGATGATGAACGCAGTGGCAGTCGAAAACCGATGAAAACATCGATAAAATCAAAGAAATGTTGGCCGAAAACCGCAAATTGACCATTAGAGAGCTGGCAGAGGACTTGAACATCGCTTATGGATCCGCTCAAGACATTTTGGTTAGTGATTTGGGCCTCAGACGTGTCGCTGCAAAACTGGTGCCAAAAGACCTCAATTTCATGCAAAAAAAGGACCGCGTTGAAATCGCTAAAGACATGATTTCCATGAGTTTTTGACCAAAAACAACACGACTACTATCCAGCAGCCTTCGAATGCACCTGATCTGGCTCCCTGCAAATTTTTCCTGTTCAACCGACTTAAAAAACCGCTTCGCGAAACGCGTTACAGCACCCGAGAGGATGTCATGAAAAAATCGAAGACGGCTCTGATGGACATACCGAAAATTGAGTACCAGCGGTGTTTCGAAGATTGGATTCAAGCGCTGGCGTAAGTGCGTTGCAGTCGATGGGGAGTACTTTGAAGGTGACCATATCGATTTTGATGAATAAACTTGTATTTTCGATTTTATGAATGAAGTCCTAAAACTTTTTGATCAAGGTAGTAAATGAGAGAATTGTTAAAATTATTGAAGAAAGCCTATACCCAACAGGAGGCAGAAATCAGTAGACGAAGATGAAGAAATTTATGCTCAATCCTTTACAAAACTTAATTTGTTACCAACATAATAAACTCAATGAAGGTATAATATTTTTTTTTTCAAATATTCAATACATTTTAATCTTTATTGGACATTTTTATTACAAAATGGTTTTTCATATCAATGGCATATTGCTATATATACTTGCAGTAGAGATAATGTCAATATACGAGTATAAATAGACAAAAGATAACACAGACAGACGAACCGTATTCTCAAGGGAAGTGCAAGAATGGTTGCTTATCAGCGTTGAAATATTTAACCCCCTCTTATTTTTAGACCTAAATATTTAACCTTTGCCATTTATGATTAGTTCAGTTCATTTCTGAGTGATTGGTAAACGTGTATCATTTATTTTTTTATGAAAAAGCAAATGAAATAGAAAAAAAGAAAAAAATTATACCATTTCTGGTTAAAATTTTTAATTGCACCAAATTTGAACTATAAACATGTATTTCAAATAGCACTATAACCAGGGCTGGACTGCCTTAATTAGAAAATGAAAATAAATACGCAAGACATACGTAACATTTAAAAATATTCAAAGACAAATAATTAAATGGTAAATTTTAAAATGACACTGGTTGAATCCACGGAATATTTACAACATCTATTATTGTAGCAAATATAAAACAATCAATTTATAAGATGTAACACTGAATTATGCATTTTAATACAGAAATACATTTGCATTTTATTGTAATTTGTTTTTATTAAACGTTGTTTATTCCACTTTTTGTAACGGTATATAACCCTACCGGTTTCAAGGCTTTCACCTCATCACCAGGGGAGCACAACCAAGACTGACTGTGATTGTACGGTGAAGATGCTACGAATGAAAGGACAGCTCGTCGATGGTTTTTGCGTTTCAAAGACGGTAATTTCGACCTGAAAGACATGGAGTGTTCCGGACGAACAGTGGACTTCGATGAGGACCGCTTCAACTATATTAACAAACCACCGTAGAATTGGCTGAGCAGATGAATTGTAGTCACATGACTGTATACCGCCATCTTAAATCAATGGGAAAAGTCCAGAAGTTCGGCGCTTAGGTTCCACATGTTTTGAGTGAAAACAACAATAATCAACATTCGACAATTTCTGCTGGTTTGCTCACGCGTCATCAAGCTATGCATGGCCACAAGCAAAGGTTTCTTTACCGTATTATTACTGGTGAAGAAAAATGGTTTGAAAATTTTGATGGAAAAAAAAAACGGTGATGAAAAATGTTTGCTGTATCTCTAATGTTTCTAAATGAATTATTTTTGCTTATGACTTTGCTGTATAGTATCTCTAATGTTTCTAAATGAATTATTTTTGCTTATGACTTTGCTGTATCTCTAATGTTTCTAAATTAATTGTTTTATAGAATTTTTTGTGGTTTTTTTGTGAAATTCTGATTTGTCTCTATAACATACATATAACATAGTTTGCAAACTTTGACAAAAAGATAATTTGATAGGCAACGCACAGGGTCTTGTTTTCTATACTTGAGAAAATGTAGGATGGTCCCTGTGACATTTAAAATGTCATATCTCAAATAATTTTTTTATAAATCCAAAAATTGTTTTTCTCTAAACTGACGTTTTGTATTCCTAATTTTCATTATACTGACTTTCTAACGTATTGTATGATTTGTATGTATCTTTAAATAGGCCAAGATCCACTATGAATTAATACTAATTACGAACATTTCATTTTAGGTGTAAAAAAATCGAAAATCCAATTATCGTATACCCTATCCCTACCAATGCAGACTAACGTAACATAGTGACTTTTGACAAACGTCACCAAATATTATTTGATTTTAACAAACTGCCACATTTTTGCTAATTTTTAACAAGATGTATTAATTTGTCATTATTGTTAGTTTTATGTAATGTATTTACCTAAATAACTTGCTATTTATTAGAATTGAGGCTTATATAGGCTTATATCGGAAATTCTAGGATGAGTCCTGTGACAGCTCACAAATTTGCCCCAATACAACCTAATGTAATGTATTTATCTAAATAACTTGCTTTTTATTAGAATTGAGGCTTATATTAAAGTTGATAAAATAATTAAAATTACTGAACGTCGTTACAAGGTTGTATTGGGACAAATTTGTGAACTGTTACAGGGACCATGTTACATTTTCTCAAGTATAGTGCCTATGTTTCTTTGTGTTATGCCTATACATATTACTTTACAAGCACATTCTATTGCATATATGCCACTCTTATGTTATTTATCTCACTTGTGTTTGATGTTGAAAATCTTAGATTTGAAATAAAGTTTTTTAAGCTTAGTTAATTTTGTAAGTAAAACCAAATTGATTTCTGCATGAAATAAAAAAAAATACACTTATATATTTAATTTAACCCCTTGACAGTTTTGCCCTCGGGCACGAAGTTTCTTTTTCTACTGACGAGCCCGAGCCTCGTTCAGGCAAATCTTGTTTCGACTTGTTGGGAGTGTTTCTCCCGAGCGTCGTTTGGCCAGATCTTGTTTCAACTTGTGTTCTCCAAACGGAATATATTTTCGTATAGAATTTATTCATTCGTAGTTCGTCATTGTGTTACGTCGCGTGTTAAAAATCCAACTGTTAAGTGGTTAATTATCCTTCTTCTTCCCTGGCTCCATCCCAACTCACTGTCTGCGAAGACTGTTGGGGTCAGCTCTCCTCGTCCTCAGGTTGTATGCTCTTCTGTCCCGGACTACGTCCCCCAGGCCGTGCCTCTGCATCAGGTTATCTTTTTACACCACCTATGAATTCTTTGGTCTTCCTCTGGTTGTTATTCGAGGAAGATCCATGGAGATTGCCTGGTTCACAATGTGATCGATTGCTCTACGTCCAACGTGCCCATACCATCTCAATCGCTTTTCCTCTATCTAACTGTTGATGTCTGTAACACCTAGGCTTTCACGAATGCGTGTTCTTATTATAATAAGTCTCTTAGGGACACACCAGCTGACCATCTTAGCATGCGCATTTCAGCAGTTTCTAGTTGCCTGGAGTAAGAGTTATACATCGTCCAGCATTCGGAGCCATAGAGGAGTGCGGGTCTGACAATCGTTTAGTATACTTTTCCTTTTAACTTTACTGGCATTTTCGGATCACATAGAACTCCCGTCATTTATCTAAACTTCATCCATCCCACACTAATTCTTAAGTGGTTAATTATCCATTATATTAAAATTCATTGCCTTAAATATTTTTTGATAACATTTTGTGTATTGTCGTGTTTTAAAAACTCTTAATCCACTCGAAATATCTAATCAAAAGCTCAGACAGGTAGAAAATATATATCTACAAAAAAATGAATAATTTAAGTTAAATGGCATCCATTTAAATTCTTACCGGATTTGAATTGAAATCTTGAGACTTTTTAGCAAAGATAAGTCACACCTCCGAGAAATTTCTTACGTCAATAGACATCAATTAAACTTGGGGTCAACAATAACAAGTATTTGTTCTGATACTGTACGTCATTGATTGATAACAAAACATACGAGTATTTCCTCTTTACATGCTTCACTAACAATTCATATGATAACTTTTGAAAAACATATTTTTCTTAAGACGTATGTATCTATGGAATTTATACCTAGTGTTAAATATTAAATAAATATGTTACAGTGTTTGTACAAACATATTTTTTAATTCTTCCTCTTGGTTTAGGTCGTATGACCTGTTTGTGACAGTGGGCTGTCCTGGGATGAAGACGTCCAGCTGCCCCTTCCACCTTTTCGGCGGCCTTCCAGGTAATCTCTTGCTATTAGGGTTTTCAGTCTTATATCCTCTATGCGGTCCACATGATCCCTCCAGAAGCGTCTTCTACTTCTTCCCCACCTCACTATCTCTTTAACACCACAGACAGACCTTATCGTCTCATTTCTGATCCAATCTCGAAGGCTTCTGCCTGCGATGGAGCGTAAGGTTTTCATTTCTGCTACTCTGAGAAGGTTTTTTGTCCTGTTGGTATTGGCTCTCACTTCTATCCCATATGTCATGATGGGACGGACGCATGTCTTATATATCCTGACCTTATTTTCTGTTAGCATGTGTTTGTTTCTCCATATAGTGTCCTGCAGGCAGCCAGCTTATTAGTTTGTGCTCGTACTTCACTATATAGGTCACTGTTGCTGGAGATATCTACACCTAGGTAAGTGAATCGCATGACTTGCTCGATGGGTACATTATCGATGATCAGTTTGCATCTTTTTTAATTGAGATTTCTTTTATTATCGAACATTCTTGAATGAATAAAAAAATTTAAATTATAAATTGAAATAAGTTCACGAAATGATCACGAATCAAGAATACTGATCACGAAAAAAATGAGCGATATAAAATCGGAAAAATAAAAATATTCATAGCCAATCGCTTAAATTATAACAATTAAATTTGTTGTATAAACTCGTAAGTACAGGTAGTTTAATTGACATAATTTTTTTACTAATCAGGAACTAATGAATGAGTAATTAAATTTTGTAGCTTTCATTATATGTTAATGTACATTAGCTAAAAAAATATTTTAACATGTGATAAAAATAAAAACTATGAATCAAATATTATTTAAAAAAAATGTTACCTTGAAAATCAATATTTCTAACAAAAAAAGGTTTGCAGTTCTACAACATAAATTGTTTCATTTTCGTTACAGAATCAACTTATATATTATTTCATATAACAAATAACTAAAAAATTTAAACTTGACAACACTATCTACTCTCTGGATTATTATTGGGTTGGATGTCTAGTTCATCCATTTTTAAAAAGTTGTTAAAAAATATTAACTATAACATACATATATTATTTATAGTTAAGGTATTAACGTTGTGGAGGTTTAAAGACATTGTAATTTGTTTTATCAAACACTGTTTATTCCACTTTTTGTAACGATATAACCCTACCTATGTGCTGACTGATAATTTCTATATAGGAAACACAGGAAGATCCTTTGGAAAGTGATTTCGTGAACGCAAATCCGCCTTAACAAATCCTCTAATTTATTCTGAAATGGCTAATCATTGTCATCGTGAAAACCATACTTTTTCTATCGATGATGCCAAATTCTTACATATCAGTAGTAACGGAAATAAATTGGAGAGATTAGAGGCCCTAAAAATTTCTAAGTCAGTGCATCGAGGTGAACATCTGGCAAGCACATATATACCAAGAATCTCTCCGCTGCTCACCGAGGTAGTCCCATGCCTCCCTCCACCACCAGTCTCCAATGTTTACTGTTAGAATCGTGTATGTCGGTATCAGTTCAAACAGATTTCAGTTTTGTTTATTCCACTTTTTGTAACGGTTTCAAGGCTTTCACCTCATCATCAGGGGAGCACAAACTTAACAAATCCTCTAATTTATTCTAAAATGACTAATAATTGTCACCGTGAAAACCATACTTTTCCTATAGTAGTAACGGAAATAAATTGGACAGATTAGAGGCCCTAGAAATTTCTAAGTCAGTGCATCGAGGTGAACATCTGGCAAACACATATATACCAAGAATCTATCCGCTGCTCGCCGAGGTCATCCCATGCCTCCCTCAGTCCCCAACCCGAATGTCTCCAGCCGTAAGAAGCGTGTATCTCGGTACTAGTCCGAACATAATTCAATCTTTTTTGTGCTCCCCTGATGATGAGGTGAAAGCCTTGAAACTGGTAGGGTTATACCATTACAAAAAGTGGAATAAACAGTGTTTGATAAAACAAATTACAATAACTATAGATACTTACATATGTGTTAAAATATCAACATTTATAAGGTAGGGATGTGTCCATTGATAAAGCCTTTAAGTCTCTTTTGGAGTCAGAGTCATGTTTGTTAAAAGGCTGCAGAGGGAGCCCAAAGATTCATAAATAGGTTGTAAAAATATTTTAAAAGTAAACAGTGAATATGGACTTAAATGAAAATGTAAATGTATTTGTGAAGAAAAAAAGCAAGACATAAACTGTGTAATGGTTTGTTTTATGGTGTAAAATATATCGTCATCAGATACGGAAAAATAAGCATTTTTTAAATTACATATGAAAGGTAGGGGGGCAAGTTGAATACTGCTTAGGGGCACCAACTATACAAATGCTTGAAGTATCTATGGTCAAAAAAAAATTATCACATAATACCATAAATATTAAAACTAAATATTCACAAGTGTTTTATAATTATTTACCTAACATTCATCACATCTGGGGGTGTTGGCACAAGGGCTACGGGTCTGATGCTTTCCACCTTCCAAGGCCCGTCCATCGGGAAGCAGCCATAGATCCCAAAGCAATTATCCACCATAGGTTTGTCTGCAAAACATTGTATTATCTTAGAAAGGAACTTTATTTTTATCAAATCCTGTAGAATGTATAAAGAAACATTCCAAAATATTTAACCTCGTACGAAGTCAATTTTTTTCCGGAAAAAAATGTCTATACTTCGGAAATTCTAGGACGAGTCCTTTGACAGTTGACAAATTTGTCAAAAAAGCATCTGTCATATTTGTTTTTTTTCTTATCGTCCATGTTTCCTCTCCATACAGTGCTATAGATCAGGGGTCTCCAAACTTTTTAACCTAAGGGCCACACTGGCTCCTCCACTAAGTCCCAAGGGCCAAGACCTAGCTATATTTGAGAAAATTTTGCATGGTCCCTGTGACAGTTCACAAATTGGCCCCAATAAAACCTTGTAATGACGTTCAGTAATTTTAATTATTTCATCAACTTTAATATAAGCCTCGATTCTAATAAATAGCAAGTTATTTAGGTAAATACATGACATAAAGCTAACAATAATGACAAATTAATACATCTTGATACAAATTAGCAAAAATGTGGCAGTTTGTTAAAATCAAATAATATTTGCTGATGTTTGTCAAAAGTCACTACGTTAGTCTGCATTGGCTAGGGATGGGGTATACGATAATTGGATGTTGGATTTTTTTTATACCTAAAATTAAATGTTCGTAATTAGTATTAATTCATAGTGGATCTTGGCCTATTTAAAGATAGATACAAATCATACAATACATTAGAAAGTCAGTATAATAGTAATTATGAATTAAAACGTCAGTTTAGAGAAAAACAATTTTTCGATTTATAAAAAAACTATTCGATTTGTAAAAAAAAAACATTTTACCGTATCTCTTTGAGACATGTCACAGGGACCATCCTACATTTTCTCAAGTATAGATATGTTTTCATAGCATTGAACATGTCTGTTTTTGGGCCTGAAAACTATGATTTGCGGACACCATTGATTTTCCATTTGAAGAAAACCGCTGCAGAATTGCATCAAATGCTTGTCGAAGCTTACGGTGAGCATGCTCTTGTTAAATCACAGTGCTTTGAGTGGTTTAAAAAATTTAAAAGTGGCTTTTTTGACATGAGAAACGAAGAACGTGGAAGACCACCGAGAAAGTTTGAAGACGCCGAATTGCAAGCATTGTATGATGAGGATGACGCTCAAACGCAACAACAACTCGTGGATCAATTAAATGTGACACGAGAAGCCGTCTCCATACATTTGAAAGCCATGGGAAAGATCCAGAAGATGGGAAAATGGGTTCCACATGAACTGAATGAAAGACAGCAGGAAAACCGAAAAACCACTGGCGAAATGCTGCTCGCCAGGTACAAAAGAAAATCATTTCTCCATCGAATTGTAACTGGCGATGAAAAATTGATATATTTCGAGAATCTTAAGCGGTAAAGATCATGGGTAACTCCAAGCAAACAAGCGACATCGACTGCAAGGCCAAATCGCTATGGACGGAAGACAATGCTCTGTGTTTGGTGGGATCAGAAGGGTGTTATCAATTATGAGCTGCTAAAACCTGGCGAAACCATTAATACTGAACGCTACCGACAACAAATGATGGATTTGAACCAAGCATTGCGTGAAAAATGACCAGAATATCAAAAGAGGAAACACAAAGTGATTTTGCTTCATGATAATGCACCATCGCACACAGCAAAACCAGTCAAGGAAACGATTGAGGCGTTTAGTTGGCAAATACTTTCACACGCGGCTTACTCACCAGACTTGACTCCACCCGATTACTACTTATTTGCATCGATGGGACACGCACACTTGCTGAGCAGCGCTTCACTTCTTACGAAAATGGCTGGATGATTGGTTTGCCTCAAAAGAGTAACAGTTTTTTTGGTGTGGCATCCACAAATTGCCAGAGAGATGGGAAAAATGTGTACCTAGCGATGGGCAATACTTTTAATAAAATATATTGTACCATTTTCATTCAATAAATGTGTATTTTCTATAAAAAAAATCTGGTTTCATATTTACAGACCTGATATAATATATATGTTATATGGTAAATTACTAATTTAAACCTGGATAGGGGAAAGCAGTAACAAAAACAAACATTTTTTTATTTGTGAAACTATTATTGAATACTTCTACAGTAATTTGACTTACCTATCAAACAAATTTAAATAAAAACATCATTTAAGATTGAGATTGGAAACGGAAGAAGCTTTATAATTCTTGGATATTAATCTATGGTAAATTCAATGAATCATATGACTCACAAATATTGCATGTTTGTTTTGACTGTTAACTTGTACATTTGAACTCATAAGTTTAACAAATGGAGAATTTATCAATGTGTATATCATTTTATTAACTTGTTTAGATAAACATTGCAGATTCACAAGTTTGGTATTCAATAAAACATTAATTTTGATCAATGCCTATTTAGCAACGCACTATGGCTTTGATAATTTTGATTAATGTCTATTTAGCAACGCACTGTGGCTTTGATAATTTTGATTAATCTTTATTTAGCAACCACTGTGGCTTTGATAATTTTGATTAATGCCTATTTAGCAACGCACTGTGGCTTTAATAATTTTGATTAATGCGTATTTAGCAACACACTGTGGCTTTGATAATTTTAATTAATGTCTATTTAGCAACCAATGTGGCTTTGATAATTTTGATTAATGTCTATTTAGCAAGCACTGTGGCTTTGATAATTTTGATTAATCTTTATTTAGCAACCACTGTAGCTTTGATAATTTTGATTAATGCCTATTTAGCAACGCACTGTGGCTTTAATAATTTTGATTAATGCGTATTTAGCAACACACTGTGGCTTTGATAATTTTGATTAATGTCTATTTAGCAACCAATGTGGCTTTGATAATTTTTATTAATGCCTATTTAGCAAGCACTGAGGCTTTGATAATTTTAATAAATGTCTATTTAACAACGCAATTCAAGTGAATGTGGCTTTGATAATTTTGATTAATGTCTATTTAGCAACGCAATGTGGCTTGAATAATTTTGATTAATGCCTATTTAGCAACGCACTGTGGCTTTGATAATTTTGATCAATGCCTATTTAGCGACGCACTGTGGCTTTGATAATTTTGAATAATGTCTATTTAGCAATGCAATGTGGCTTTGATAATTTTGATTATTGCCTATTTAGCAATGCAATGTAGCTTTGATAAGTTTGATTAATGCGTATTTAGCAACGCAATTCAAGTGAATGTGGCTTTGCACATTACTTAAATTTGGCCTGGTCAAAAAGGACCTGATTTTCTTTTATTTTAACACATGATAACAATTCTGTGTCACATTAAATCTTGAACACACATAATCATATTGCTTCACGGTTTTTTTAGTATCATAATTAAAGAACATAATTGTGTAGTTGTTTTTTTTAATCATTACATATTTTTTTAAATTATTGTCTTAAAATATTGTTTGTAAATTTGCATCATTACTTAACTTTAACTGTACAAACTCAAGATCTAATAAAAAAATTTGTTGACATAAATTAATACTATACTTGAGAAAATGTAGGATGGTCCCTGTGACATTTGAAATGTCACTTCTCAAACGGATGGGGTAAAATAGTTTTTTTTACAAATCGAATTGTTTTTTTATAAATCGAAAAAATGTTTTTCTCTAAACTGACGTTTTAATTCCTAATTTTCATTATACTGACTTTCTAATGTATTGTATGATTTGTATCTATCTTTAAATAGGCCAAGATCCACTATGAATTAATACTAATTATGAACATTTAATTTTAGGTATAAAAAATTGAAAATCCAATTATCGTATACTCTATCCCTAGCCAATGCAGACTAACGTATTGACTTTTGACAAACGTCACAAAATATTATTTGATTTTAACAAACTGTCACATTTTTGCTAATTACAAGATGTATTAATTTGTCATTATTGTTAGTTTTATGTAATGTATTTACCTAAATAACTTGCTATTTATTAGAATCGAGGCTTATATTAAAGTTGATAAAATAATTAAAATTACTGAACGTCATTACAAAGTTGTATTGGGGCAAATTTGTGAACTGTCACAGGGACCATGCTACATTTTCTCAAGTATAATAGATTTGGTTAATAATGAAATAATAATAATTTTATATAATTGGCAATTCATTAAGGTTGATATATTGAAACACGCAAGAACTATTTTGACAAAAATGAAATGTTTAAGATAAAAATTGTTTTTGTGTGCAGTGTCTAGGATTTTAGTTGTATTTTTGTGCACGATATTGACAATGGTTAGGTTAAGTGACACAATTAAAAAAAAAAACAGTTTTTTTAGCAGGTCTGTTTTCAAAAGCTAAAAATACCAGCTGCCGCCTACCATGATTTATTTAATCAAATTTATTCACAAAAATATAAACTATCAGGTTTTAAACAACAATGTTTTAAATGCATTTTTCATGTACGAGATACAAAATTTTGTTGAGAAAATATTTCTTCCAGATTTTTAAACTTTATTTTAAAAAAATTATGAAATTCAATTCGACAACAATGCTACAATTATGTTTTATAGATCTGATAAGTAATGAAGCAGAAAGACTGTCAAAAATGGTGTCAAGACACTTGAAATCCAGTCTTCCTATCTGTTCTTCACAGCTCTTAGACATGTGATAGATAAAATTAATTACCATATTTTTTTAAGTAGCACTGAATAAGCAACTGTCAGATGGCAAAGAAATTAAAATTATTTATTGTATATAATTTTTATGTAATGTTTCTTTAAAAAAAATAGAACTTTATTCATCCTTCATTATTAAAATTTTTATTTGTGTAAAATAATGCTTCATATTTTTCTAATAACCTAGTCACCTAATATATAAAAGAATGCTTCATATTTTTCTAATAACCTAGTCAACTAATATATAAAATAATGCTTCATATTTTTCTAATAACCTAGTCAACTAATATATAAAATAATGCTTCATATTTTTCTAATAACCTAGTCAACTAATATATAAAATAATGCTTCATATTTTTCTAATAACCTAGTCAACTAATATATAAAATAATGCTTCATATTTTTCTAATAACCTAGTCAACTAATAAATAAAATTATTTATTTGTACATTTAACAAATAGAAATTTTCATTAATCAATCTTTCACTAATCAAATTTTAAAAAGATATTAGTTTTTGTTGAATTTAATTATAATAGTACATGAAATTATTGAATGAATTATAAAAAATATTAATTGCAATACACAAGTAAAAAATTACAAATTAAACACAAGATAAAGTTTAAGAATTAAAAAAAAATAAGTACTGCATTATTTAAGCACACATTAAAAAAGCCAAATTATTCTTAGGTTAGTAATATAGTTAAAAAAAAAGTATATATTCCCTTACCTACAACAGCATTTGTTTCAGTATCATTTTGTATTACAACATACAAAAAGGTTTTCATCAATAAACCTGAAGTAAGATTCAACATTTTGATATTGCTTTTTCAAAGTTCTTATGTCAAAAATCCTTGTTTGACAGTTATTTTTTAAACTTACAAAGGTATTATTATCACAGATAAATTCAAAATTTCCTAAGAAACTTAACCTCACTCTTCTGTTAACAATATAATTTTAACTTAAGTTTTTTTCTCTATCAAAGTATCCACTGCTTCAAAGTTAATATATAGAGGAACAATATTAAAAAAAAATGTTATTAATCGATTAAGTTACTTAATTATTGTATGTTTATGAAAAAATACTTTTTCTTGGTGATATTTCCTTCTGTATATCCTTATATTATTAAAAAGTTTAAGCACCATAACTCAATAAAAAAAACTTTTAATAAGTTAAGTTATTCATTTATAAAATGTGGATATATATCTTGAGCAAAAAAGTTAATATGTCTTTATTCTTCTGTAACGAAAGACAGACTAAAAGTAGTATCACAGTTAGGAGGACAACAGACATCAGAGATAAAATTCGATGACGCAAATGGCTGGACAAGATAAATACAAATAACACATTTCCAACAACACTCGGACATAAAGCGTTACGCTACAGTGATCACCAATTAACACAAAATAGGAAGCATACATGTCTGGGAGCAATTAAAGTTTTATTCTCATCTTAGTCTGCTGTTATTTGCTTCAACTTAGAATTTATATTTGAAAAACAGATTTTATTGCTAGTTAGAAAAAAAAAATAGGAGGAATTGAGTTGAAAACATATTTATTTTTTCAACACTGTGACGTTTCTCATTTTGTTTATAATTCCATCATCAACATCATTTTATTAGTTCACTAGAGGACATAATATGTCTCCCATTTTCTTTTCTATTCCTTGCTGTAGGTACATACAATTTTTTTTTAAAAACTAGTGAATATAAAAAAATATAATATAAAATTCATTTGTAATGGAATTATAATGCAATAAAAAATATAATATCATCATCATCATCATCAGCCTACATTCACCCACTATTCTTTCTTTTGATGGTCCTACAGCCCATATCGAGCTTTGGCCTCCGTCAATCTTCGCCTCCAACTCCTCCTGTCTTCCGCTACGACCCTCTAATCCCTCTAATTAATACGTGAAATAAACTTACTTTCATTTTATTTTTATGATTATTACAATTTAAGCTGACAGCATTTTTAATTTACAAAACGTGTGTGTTCAGTTCAATGTTTGAATATAAAATATTATTTTTATATTTTTTTGCTTTTCCACTTCATTAAAAAAATAAAATGACAAGTTTTTGTAAATGCACTGTTACTCACACTATTGCAAAATGACTCTTCAGGCTGAACTATCTATACCTACATGTGCGATAATTACATACAACTTCTATGACTGTGAGTTTCATGTCTACTTTAGTAGTTTTTAACCTGAAGTTTCGATTTAATAGGGCCGAAGACAGTGTTGTCTCCAGATCACAATCTTCAATACGTAAGAATAAACAATTTAGACACGAGTGTGTTAAAGCATAGCATTTAAATGAACGTTAGTCATTATAATAGTTTCTTTCGATGGTCTTATAGCCCATATCGAGCTTTGGCCTCCGTGAATCTTCGCCTCCAACTCCTCCTGTCTTATGCCACGACCCTCCAATCCTGCGCCTGCAGCAGCCGGGTTGCGTCCCTCTCAACTTCGTCCTCCCATCGCAGCCTCGGCCTGCCCACTCTCCTTCTCCCACCCGGATGTCCCTCCAGGATTCTTTTGGGTACTCGCGATGACGGCATTCTCTGCACATGTCCGGCCCATCTCAATCTGCTCAGTCTGACTGTGCAGATAGTCTGGGAGCTTTGTAGATATTATACAGTTCGTTGTTGTGTCGTATTCGCCAGGTTTCGCAGTCATTATAATAGTTAGAATGTGGTTATTAAATTTAAAAAAATTAAAGATGAAATTTTAAAACTGATGTTTCAATTTTATTTCAAATTTTACATAAATACATGCCGTGCTGAGAAATTTAGCAGACAAATATATCATCAACAGAACATGCCTGGCATGTCGTACACACTGGGCATATATTTTACTAACCGAGGCATGTTTTCAGCATTAAATGTGTTAAGGAATTGTAATATAATAATTTATGTCCTCAGTGATCATTTGTCGTGTCTCTAGTAAACAGGCAAAAGCCTAGTTTACTGGGGACACGACAAATGAAAGACAACAAACCCAGATCCATTAAAATTGTGTGTCCAAATTAAATTACCTGTTGTTTTTTTTTCGCAAATTGTGTATATTAATTGTCATGTGTAAAATAAATAAATACATTATTTTACAGGGAGCTTTTAAGAAAAAAATTATATCTGTAGCCAAAATATTAATAAAACCATCCAATTTAAATTAATGTGGACATAAAAGATCAACCATGGTCGCGATACATTAGGTGAAACATCCTACCCCTTATAATAAAAATTGTCATATGGTATCTCCCCTTATTCACAAGGGAGCTATATCCCAAAACACCCAGTACATGCCTGACACTGGGGGTAGTTTTGAACTCTATGTACCATATATATGTTTTTCTTCTGCGTACAAAATATTGATAAAGTATTTTGGTGCTAACTTTGGTGTATATATGTGGAATGTGGGTGTGAAAAGTCTAATAAGTCAACTAAATGCTGTAGAATACATGCATTGAGAAGAATACATGGGGTGACAATATATGACAGAATATGGAACAAATTTATTAGGGATGAAGGTTGTATTGGATGTATGCGTCATCATAAAACATAACATATTGTTTTTTTTGTTGTTTATGTGTGTATAATATTAATAATTTGATATGTAAATTCTTGGTTAGCTTTGATGTTATTTTGCTTTTTTGTATGAATGCTTTATGCTTGTTGGGGTCCGCGCTGCGTCGCGACCGCAACGGAAATGAGACTTAAGCGCGGTCATCGCGAGACTATATCGCAAGTCGGCCGGCCTCTGCATGCGCCGAACTTACGAAAATTGTGACATTTCGCGAGTTGTGATGGCATACAGAGGCGAAAACAGGCGCTTGCGATGAGCGATTGACCCTGCCTACCGTGTTTTACTTGCGATCATCTAGTACCTGCCTAGTAGGAATCTCTTCACTCTGCTACCTTTTCACCGATCTATGACTTTGCGACGTGAGCTGAATTCTCCGAGCATTGCGCAGCAGCCATCCATGTTCCAGTTCTTTGTTCCTGTGCCGTACAAATGTGAAAGGCTGATATGTTGAGTAAGAACAGCATGCTTGGATGGTTTGGGCATGTGGAACGAATGAATGAAGAAAGACTTACAAAACAAATATGAAATGCAAATGTGAGTGGAAGGCGTGTAGGAAAATATGGTTGAATCAAGTGAATGATACTTTGAAAGAAGGAAACAGAAAGTTAGAGAAATCATAGAGGCTGTATGTATTTTGAGGAGACTAAGGATATGTGTTAAGATAGGAAAATCTGATGTCCTATCCTCTCTACCTATCCCGATAGGGAAATGGCATAATGGTATGTATGTACAATTATAACAATGGTGACGGAAATTGCGGATAAGGGAGAACTATTGTATGTAAGCAAAAATAACTTAATATCAATATACAGTGAAACCCCGTTTTTACGTGCCCGGAATTCACGTTTTCCCGCTATTTTTGTTCAATTTTTACAATCCCGTTTTATTTTAGTACATTTAGTACCCACTTTTTTATTTTCCGCAATTTACGTTTGAAATATTTAAAATGCAAATCAATCTATAAACATATTTAATTAAATGCGCGACGATTTAAAATATTTGAAATGAATATTAGGAAGCAGAAATATGTTGTTTCTATTTATAGACACATGTGCACCTGCAGCTGCAGCACTCATGGTCAAGGTTACACGAGTCGTGGAATACGATGCAATTGGTGAGAAATTTAGCGAATCAGAGGCAGGCAGACTGTATATTTGGTTAATCTGTGCTTGTATTTTAAATGTGTCGATCGTGTACATAAAAAAATCAATAGTCAATTGTCGTGTGTCAATTTACATTTTTTTCATTTCTTTTAATTTTTCGTTGCATTCCTTCAAATAATGTATCAGCAAAGAAAAACATTATCGGTTCAAGAGAAAAAGAAAATTCTCGAAAAAGTGAATAAACACGTTGGTTCATGTGTTTCGCTCGCGCGTGATTTGGGTATACCCATTACAACTTTGACTACGATAATAAAAGATCGCGAATCGATTGAAAAAAGTGCAATGCAATGTGGTCCCATGGCAAAAAAAACACGTGTATGGTACATACGATCTTCAAAATACAATGATATAGTGGACAGTCACATCCACGAAAACTTATCCGGTGAAGAAGAGGTAAACTTAATCTATCCAATTCCAACAAAAGAATATGCTATGAGGCATATTGAGGGCCTTAAAACCTATTTTACTAGCATTGAAAACATACAAGACGAAACTTTCTTTTTCGATTTATAAGATCGAAAGAGCTGTAAACCAGCACAAAAATATGTACCAAACCGTTTAGCGTGATTATCTAAATCAAAAATAATTTTCAATTTTTTTTTCCATGTTTTCCCTTTAATTACGTTTATTTTTATCAGTCCCTTCAAAAACGTAAAAACGGTGTTTCACTATATTAAAATACAAACAACTTATTTACTATCTCACACAAAATCATGTTGAAATAACAACTTCTTATAAAACATATGTTGATAACACAAAGTTTGTAATTTTTCCTTGAAAACAACTGCAAATTAATTGTGGTTTACAAAATATTTTCAAATAACTAATAAAGTATATTTTTTATTAAAACTTTTATTAAGTTAGAACTGTTCAAGTATTAAAAAGAGTGAGTTACGAAAATTGGCTCAGATTGATTAATTCAAACGTTTAAAACAGAAATGAACGTGGATATTTTTTGTTTCAGAATAACGCAATTTACAAAAATTTCTTCCTCATTTCAACACAATCGTACAGCAGTTTGTGCATAAAAATCACAAAATTGTTTTCTATTATTACCTTAACCTTTCCCTTCCTGTGCTAAAAATATCCCCCCGTTCCGGTGCTGTGTATTCAATACACATGTAAAAATGAGCGATTTAAAATCGGAAAAATAAGAATATTCATAGCCAATCGCTTAAATTAATTAAATTTGAAGTCAAAAGTGATAAAAATTGAAATTTAATTGTTGAAAACATGAAAAAAAAAAACATCGGCCGACGTTCACAAAACGGGCGAAACGACCACCTCAAACGAAAGCCCGCGAGCTACTGAAGCGAGTGAACTGAGATTCAATATTTGCGTTTCCATATACCAAAGTAGAGTGAGAGTGAGACGTGAATAGCGTTGCTTCCTCACCCATAGCGGTTTTTTAGAATGAATATACCTACGTCACACGTTTGATTGTATTGGTGAATTTATTCCCGATTTTCACAAAATATCTCTGATGTGGCCGATAAGTGCTAATTATTACTAATATTATTTTTTCATTCAATGCGTAAATATATTACGGAGGAATATCTAAAATCTGAACCCAGTATTTATTATATTTATAGAGATATTAAAGTTTTTAGAAGCAATGTGTACTAGTTACACATCACAGGGAAGGAAGGGTTAATTCAAACGTTGAAAAAAGAAATTAATGGGAAATTTTTTTTCTTTTTCAGAATAACACAATTTACAAAAATTTCTTCCTCGTTTCAACACAATCATGCAGCAGTTTGTGCATAAAAATCACAAAACTTTTTTCTATTGTCACCTTAAAGATAGGTTCTTAAGCCTTTTGACTATTATCTCTTCAGCTTGTATAGATATGCACTTTTACAGTGCATTCTAAACATTGTTAGTGCAATAATATAACTAAAAATTTCTTTGCATTCTAATTATTTTATAGAACTTACAAGAAATCAAATTATCTTCATTATCACCACCGCATCATGTCCCTATTGAGGAAGGCAGTTAGAACACATATGGCATCGAAGCGAGGGCGGACACTGTCAAAACCAAAAGTATGCTAAGGACAACAGAAATGAGAACTCTACGTGCTGCGAAAACTTTGCGTGATCGTATAAGGAACACCACAATCCGAGAGATCTGTGAGGTCCAAGATGTGGTCGGATGGGGACGACAGCGTCGACGATACTGGTACCAACATGTACAGAGAATGAATTCTATACATAGCTCTGCATGGGGTGCCGGATGGACGGCGTCCACCGGGGAGACCCCCGAAACGATGGAGAGATAGCTGGAGCTCAGCATCACAAGAGGATAATCCTGTAATAACAGACTCTTGAGTCTACAGAAAGTTGAAGAAGAAGTTAGAACAGATTTCTGCTTCATTTGATTCTAGCATACATCATCCACTTCTGCTACATTGAGACATCTCATCATGCATAAGATAATGAAGGCTTATTATGTTTTTCTGAATTTGATTAATTTAATTGTCACATTTTTCTAGGTCAGCCCAAACTTCTCATAGCTTTTATTCTACATGTATAGATTATTTTTGTAAATATTTTATCATTCATTCTTTCTATGGGGCCTAACCATCTCAACGCTCCTTTCTCCTACTTAAAAACTGCTATCTTCTTTCAATCTGCATTATTTCCTTGTCTTTAATATATTATTAATTTTTTCCACACATTCAGCGACTGAATTCAGCGTCACAACAAAATGCCGCCTGCTTAACGCATGTGTCATCCCGATCCTCCTGTACGGTTGTGAATCTTGGCATATCACCAAGGCTCAGGAGCGCCAGATACTTAGTTAAGAAAACAGGTGTCTCGGGAGGATATTGGGAGTCAGGTGGTATGACCACATAACAAACAACGCTGTATGCCGGCGCACCCGGCAGGGGTCTGTCGTCTCTGTAATTCGGGAGAGGCCATGGTCCTGGCTGGGACATGTTCTGAGAATGCCCGATGATAGTTGGGCGAGGAGAGCGCTGTTTTTCTGTCCATTGGGGTCCCGACGGCCTGGAAGACCCTCTCTCACGGTGTACCGTTCCTATGACAAGGAAGTCGGAGTGTTAGGAATGTCGTGGAGTGAGATTACCAACACCGTCCAAAACCATTCTGAATGGAGAAGACTGGTGGCCTTCCTATGCTTCCTTGTGGAGCTTTAACCGGTTTGCTGCCACGAGCGTGTTAACACGCTCTCCGATTCAGTGCTCGCCAGGCCGGTCATACAAAATGAACGCGTAAACGCGCTCTCCTTTGAGCTTGCTGCAAGCCAATATCAAATCCAATTGGAATAATTTATAAATTAGAACACATAGGGACATCTATTGGGATGGTCAAGAAATACTAAAATATTACAATTTACCGATATTATCAAAGTTACAGTCATCTTTCTAAAAGCTTTCAATGACATTCAATTTGTGTCTCTGATACAGGGTTACCGACTAGTTTTTTGTGTTGTAATTGCGATGATTTATAATGACTTAGTTTGCAGTTTTGTTCAATGGTTGATTTTTAACTTTTGTGCGTTATTTTTGTTAATTTTTCAAAGTATTTATTTAAAAAGTGTGTTTTCATGTATTCTTTGGTTATTGGCGGTAGTTTTGCGGCATAATACGACGTTTATATAGACTTTTTACGGTTTTATTTTACAGTTTATTTACCTTTTGTGCTTTATTATACATCATACAGATAATTTGTTGATTTAAGTTTACAAGTGTGTTTGAATATTTTTTCTGGTTGTGTTTGTTTCTGTGTCAAGTTGTGACAACCCTGACATTTTGTGAATATTTAAACTGTGTTTTTCTGAGTGAACGGCAGCTCAAACGCCCCACGGTGTATATATTTAGTAAGTTTTCATAATATCCTTTATATCTGTATACAAAAAATATAAATTTTTTAGGTTTTATTTTTGTTGAAAAAATCACGTTCTGCTGGGTACGGCTATACTAATAACTTCCGGCAATTAAAGGGTTAAAAGAAGGGTGAAAAAAAAAAACATTTATCATTATTCTAATACTGTTAAAAAATATATTTAGAACCACTGTAATCTGTTATATTTATCATTTTCAAGTTAATATGGAGTATTTGAACGTGAACTGACGGGTTCAGCCGTGATTGACATAACAACAGTGCTGGCGTTCCAATCTAATAGGAACTTCAAAGTCCAACATTGGTTAAAGGTCGCTCTGCAGGATGCTTAATTTATATAAACAATCTACATTAAATTTATCTTGTGTATTCTTTGATTATACATGATTATATAAGTGTCTTTTGGGTCTTAGATTTATTATCAATAGGAACATTTTTAAGGAACCACACCTCCCAGATACTGTTAGCTATGAGAGGAATCTTTACATACTAGAAATACTCATGCCTTATGAATCTATTGATGATAGTTTATTCCTTAATTGGGTCAAGGAAGAAATTATACTTCTGAATGGTAAGTACATTGGTTAATAGGTTCAACATTAAGATTTTTTAAGTTTGATTAACTCCAGGTTATGATGTAATACATCGATCAATAAGTCCCGGAACTAACCAACAGATGGCGCCTCTAATAACAAATCCATACCATTCTCAGTTAGTACCAACCTTTAGAAGTTACGTGTAAAATTTTCATGACACTCCGACATTGTGTCATTGAGTTACAGTGGTTTTAGTGACGCTATTTTTGCTATTTTCAAAACAATGGAAAAAACCGAATTTCGTGTGTTAATAAAACATTGATTTTTAACGGGAAAAAATACCGTTCAAACTCAGCGTTGGCTTGAAAAGTGTTATCCGAGCTCTGCTCCGTCGAAAGCAACCATTTCTCGGTGGTATGCTGATTTGAAACGCGTTCGTACAGATACAAATGATGCTGAACGCTCTGGTCGTCCAAATGAGGCTGTTACACCAGAAAACACAAAAAAAAACCCTCAAAATCGTGATGGAAAATCGCAAAGTAAAGTTGCGTGAGATAGCTGACATCTTGAAGATATCATTTGGTAGTGTTTACACTATTTTGCATGAACATTTGGTCATGAAAAAACTTTTTTCAAAATGGGTGCCGCGTTTGCTCACAATGCAACAGAAACAACAACGCATCGATGATTCAGAGCGCTGTTTGGCACTGATTCTCCAGATTTTGCACCCAGCGAATATTGGCTGTTCGCAGACCTCAAAAAGATGCTCCAGGGAAAGAGATTTGGCTCTAATGAAGAAGTGATTGCCGAAACTAACGCCTATTTTGAAACCAAAGATAAATCGTTCTACACGGCTGGCATAGAAAAGTTAGAAAAGCGTTGGAATGAATGTATCGCTCTTGAAGGAGACTATGTTGATGAATAAAGAAGAATTTTGGCAAACAAATGTTGTTTTAGTAGTTAGTTCCGGGACTTATTGATCGATGTGTTATTTTAAGAAAAACAAATTACTTATAATTTTACTCATAAAAATGTTTAACTATTCGTACTTTGTGCGGTAACTATGGCAAGTGTATTGGGACTAGTAAAATGTGATCCTCTGCAATAGATAATATTTCTATCGAAATCTACCCTATACTACACCGAGTGTTAAAACACATGATGTAAAAACTGATAAAATACCAGTTCAGAAAGGTGTTTGACAAAAAACATTATCTGCCCAAAAAATGTTTTCAGCCTCTTGATTGGGATGGAATGGATAACACCATAAGTGTGCAAAGTGTTTTGTTATACTACTTTGATCAAAAAGTTTTAGGACCGTGGCGCTGTCAGTCACCCAATTGGAATTCTTTTTTTTTTGTAAGGTTACCACATCTATCATTGATACTTCCCTCTAAATTTCAGCGTCATAGCTTGACATTTGTAAAAGTTACGCTGTACTGAGTACATCTACCTATGTGCGTGTTTTCGATTTTTTACAAGTTTGAAAATGGCATCAACTGTGCATCAACGAGTTTGCATTAAATTTTGTGTGAAAAACGGATTTAACGGTCCGCAGACCTTGGAAATGTTGGAGAAGTATTTTTTGGTGGCACGAACGCTTCAGAAGTGGTCGTGAGTCGGTCGAGGATGACGAACGCAGTGGCAGTCGAAAACATCGATAAAATCAAAGAAATTTTGGCCGAAAACCGCAAATTGACCATCAGAGAGCTGGCAGAAGACTTGAACATCGCTTATGGATCCGCTCAAGACATTTTGGTTAGTGATTTGGGCCTCAGACGTGTCGCTGCAAAACTGGTGCCGAAACACCTCAATTTCATGCAAAAAAAGGACCGTGTTGAAATGGCGAAAGACATGATTTCCATGAGTTTTTGACCAAAACAACACAAATACTATCCAGCAGCCTTCGAATTCACCTAATCTGGCTCCCTGCAACTTTTTCCTGTTCAACCGACTTAAAAAACCGCTTCGCGGAACGCGTTACGGCACCCGAGAGGATGTCATGAAAAAATTGAAGATGGCTCTGATGGACATACCGAAAATTGAGTACCAGCGGTGTTTTGAGGATTGGATCAAGCGCTGGCGTAAGTGCGTTGCAGTCGATGGGGAGTACTTTGAAGGGGACCATATCGATTTTGATGAATAAACTTGTATTTTCGATTTTATGAATAAAGTCCTAAAACTTTTTGATCAAGATAGTATTCCTCACAGTGATGATTCGCTTAGATAGGCGCTCTCCCCGGAGATCTGAATGGGGGATATTTTATCTTGGGATGACAATTTGGTCCTATTGGAACAATTCATCTTTGATTTGCTGGCTGCGTATAATTAATTAAGAAGGACCGGTCACAGATGCTCACGATCCAACTTGGGCTGTAACTCTGCGGTGATGATCCTGTGGCACCGGTCAGAGACCAACCACACAGCTTGACCAGCCCAAGAAGGAGTCATTTCATTCTCCTTTTATGTGGAAAGATGTTGGTTTCCACCAACAGATATACCGCCATTACTAGCAGGTGAGGTTGACTTTTGGGCTGGTAAAAGTGGTGCAGCCCCTAACACCTCAAAATAAATGGAGTAAGACAAAAATCAATTATGATATGTGGATGACCTGATAGTTCCAAACATTACACAACTCATATACACAACGTATGTTCAAAGATTTGCATAAAGAATCTAGTAAAATTTAATTATAAATAGATATGCAAAGAAAATAATTGAAATTACACTTTTCAACTCTTGATAAATTTTTATCTTTTGTTTTTTTATGTTATTCCAAGTATACAGTCTGTCCAATGCGAAAGGTGACTGACAGGAATTGAAATACAAGATATTGTTTATTTTTAGTTGACATTACCTTTTATTCAAAATACACTCCTTGTGAATCAATACAATACTGGAAGCTGTTGTAAAATTTTCTAAAGCACTCCTGAAACTCATTCTTCGGAATTGCCTCCAAAATCGCCGTCGAAGCCTTCTGGATGTCTGAAATCGTGTCGGAATGCTTTCCTTTCATCACCAATTTCAGTTTTGAGAATAGCCAGATGTCGCATGGAGCCAAATCAGGTGAATCGATACTTTTTTTAGCCAAAAAATCGCGTACAATCTTTCTTTTGTGCATCGGTGTATTGTCGTGCAACAAAGACGAATGAACCAGCGATTTGAAACTTTTACGGAAGATAGTCGAAATGTGTCGCTATTTGACTCATTTATTTAGAGAATATACAAAGTATCAAATTTACTCATTTAGAGAATATCATCGTGGTAACTGCAATAGGTCAGATGTCAAATATATCAAACTTTACAGGAGAGACAAAAAACATTCCCATTTGCCCCCATCTTCTCGGCTGCTTTTATAAATTAAATAATATCATGATTGATTGTACTCCGAATTAATACTACCTTCTTCTTTTTCTTCTTGGCACTGTCCCAACTCATTGCCAAGGTAGGCTGTTGGGGTCGGCTCTTCTCGTTCTCAGGCTGTATGTTTTTCGGTTCTGGGTGTCGCTTTCATCTAGGCCGTTTCTCTGCAGGATTTTGGAGCATTGAGTCATCCAGGAGTTCTTTGGTCTTCCTCTGGACGGCTGTCGAGGAAGATCCACAGACATTGCCTAATTTACAGTATGATCTGGTGGTCTCCGTCTTATGTGCCCGTATCATCTCAGCTGTCACTCTTCCAGCTTCCTGTTTATGTCAGTGACCCCCAGGCTACCACGAATGCGTGAGCTCTTAATTCTATATTTTAGTGATACTCCTGCCGACCACCTAAGCATTCGCATTTCTACTGTTTCAAGTTGCCTAGAGTAGGAGCTGTACATAGTCCAGCATTCTGAGCCATACATAATTGCGGGTCTAACGATAGTCTGGTATACCTAGCATTAGTTTTTTTTATCGTAAGTTGTATTTTTTGTAAGTATTGTTGACATACAACCATTTGCTCATCGACGTAATTTTTTTTGACATACAACCTATTGCAGTTATTACGACGATATACAAATTATCAAATTTACTCATTTAGAGAATACTAGTTGCAACCCATGAAATATTCATGGAAGTAAAACAAATTGTACATTTATGAAAATATATTCATAAATGTAAAATTTCTTTATATATATCATTTATACATCGTCCCCTTTTACACCGGTTCAAAAATTGTTAGCTAGGTATTTAAAATTCGTTCAGTATCACGGACCCACCGAGATTCAAATTTCGAATTACTTTCGTAGAGAATCCAAGTATTCCTCTCTCGCTCTCTTGTATTCAAAATTCAATTCTCGTATTCTTTCTTTGACGACAACCGTCGTACGGGCTTTGGCCTATTTATACTATGATACAAAATCATAGAACTGAAAAGTAAATTTTCTTGATTTCGTAGAAAAAATAGGTAATTGAAAAATCAATATTAAAGGTGAAATAAAATAAAATAAAGGATTTAATTAAAATATATTTCATTTATAAAAAAAAAAATATTTTACAAATCACAATAAATCAGTCAAGCAATTCATTGTCAACAATAAAGCAGATTACAAATATATTTACACATCTGCCACGAGGAAAACTAAAAACTAATCGGTGGTGCCATCATCCTTTATGCACTCATATATTTATAAATATCATTGGAAATTATCTTATTTAAATGATTTTTGACTATTTTACAAACAATGAGAACACATTTACAATGCGAAACATTTAATGCGGTGGATGGATTTTATATAAATTCTAATTTATTCCAAGAAAGTACATTAATAAAAAAATATTTTTTAAGATTCCAATAAATAAAACAAATGACGAGGTTCTCAGCAGGATCGAAGAAACCAGGCACCTGTCAAACCACCATATCGGGAAGGCGTGCAGAATGGACGGGTCATACGCTGCGACATGAAAATCTCCTGCACAATATACTGGAGGGAATGATTGAGGGATCGATTGGCAGAGGGCGTCCTCGCCGGGAGTATCTGGAGCAAATATGCCACGATATGGACTGCACCTCCTATACAGAGCTCAAGAGGATCGCTGAAGACCGAGCGGAGTGGAGGAGGAGATGCAGAATTTTGCTGCTAACCGAAGAAGAAATTAAACAAAAGATATCATGGTTTGAAAGTCCCAGGAAGGCTGACATTGTAATAGCTTTCACAATAATTTTTTTGCAGAAGCTAATAAAATATAATATATATAAACCAATGCAACTATCCTTTCGAAACCATGGTTTAATACAGGGGTCTCCAAGCAGAATGTCAAGTGAGCATTTTCGACACCTTCTGTTCGTGTTCATTCGACGGAATAAAGCTGCTAAAGCTGCTCGCGATATTTGCGAATTGTACGGTGAAGATGCTTTGAATGAAAGGACAGATGGTAGATGGTGGTATACAGTCATGTGACTACAATTCATCTGCTCAGCCAATTCTACGGTGGTTTGAAGGGGATCTTCATGAATAATATGGTTTAAGCGGTCCTCATCGAAGTCCACTGGTCGTCCGGAACACTACATGTCTTTCAGGTCGAAATTACCATCTTTGAAACGCAAAAACCATCGACGAGCTGTCCTTTCATTCATAGCATCTTCATTGTACACTTCGCAAATATCGCGAGCAGCTTTGGCAGTTTTATTCCCTCGATTGAACGCGAACAGAAGGAGGTGTCGAAAATGCTCACTTTCGTCTACTTGACATTCCATTTTGAAGGCTTCTAATCAAACAAAATAATATATGTAACGTAAAAGCAAACACAATATCTTGTAGAGCAGAAAATTATCTTTCGAATGACGTATATCCTTCACTATTTTGTTTTACTTTTGGTGCTCATTTTTAAATTTGGAAAAAAACGGACACAACTTATGTTAACACCCAATATATATTAAAAGGAAAAAAAACAGTTAGCCGCTAAATGGAAAAAGTGATTGTTTTTATTGTATTTATCTTCAAAAATTTACATTCAACCCTTTTAATCCCAAGGGGCCGATTATTGGCCCCAACTGGTGTATGCGAAAAATCCCACGGGGCTTTAAAGTTTTCATACAAGTTTTTACGTTAAATTTTTTTTTATGAGATATGAAAATTACTTATTATTTTACATTCGACTCGTACAGGGAGGTCTCCACAAAAAATTAGGTTAGGTTAGGTTAGCTACAGGGAGGTCTCCACAAAAAATTAGGTTAAGTTAGGTTAGCTACAGGGAGGTCTCCACAGAACATTAGGTTAGGTTAGGTTAGCTACAGGGAGGTCTCCACAAAAAAAATAGGTTTTAAAACTAAATATTAACTAAGATAAAAAATAAAATATAAATTACTGTTTTTTTTGCCTAAAAATGCTTGGGATTTTTCGCACATTTTATGCCAAATATGCTGGGATTAAAACAACCATTGATATATTGTATATTAAATAAAAATCTCTCACAATAAGATACAATTATCTCAAATTTTATAGTCAAAGTTAGTTAGATTTATATTATAAACGTTTATAGAATTTTTTTGACCATTTAACACGTTTAATTTTCACCAGCGACCCTACAAAAAACTCTTCGGGTTGCTGGGCAATCATATTCAAAATTATTCAAGTGTTAAGGGTTAAATTAATAATATAAATAATATGTTATATTTTTTTTACTCCCTCTTTTTTTATTCTTTAATTCTAGTATCTCAATCACGATAGATAAAAAATATATTGACGATTAATTGATTTTATTTACATAATTTTTTTTTTATAATTGATTAAAATCAATACCGTATTTTACGGACTATAAGACGCACTTTTTTCTTCAAAAAATTGCCTCCAAAATTCAGGTGCGTCTTATACTCGAAATTAATATAAAAATGTCCAGTGTTTGATTTAAAATTCCCGCCAGTCTTAAAAATGGCCATATATTCGATGCCGCGGGAAACCTATCTCTATCTGGCAATATTGGATTCAACTTGCAGCAGCAGTGCACCGATGCGACGAACATGAGTTGCGGGGATTCACAAGCTTGCTAACACTGTCTCCCTCTCGCCCCGTCAACACAAACCCAGAACATTGTCTAGCCTATGATGCGACATTGCAGTCTACGGTGCCAGTGAACTTGAATTGAAAGTGATTTGTGTTATCGGTAACAGTACAATATTTTTGTTAGTAGCTAGTTTCGGAATGGGAAAAAATAAAATGTATTCGTATGATGCGGGCTATAAATTGAAAGTAATAGCATATGCAGAAGAACATGGAAACAGAGCAGCTGAGCGGCATTTCGGCCCTCCACTAACAGAAAAAAACCATTCGCGATTGGCGGGCTAGTAAACAAGAACTGAAAAAAATGAGGAAGACTAAATGTGCAAATAGAGGACTGAATGCAAAATGGCCACAACTAGATGACGTATTGTAATGGATTCAAGAACACCGTCAAAATGGCATTATTGGAATTAATACAAAAATTACTCAAATACACGCACGCTCGTAAGCTAGCGCACCAGTGGAACTTAACAGAGACTTTAAGGGTGGAGTTGGTTGGTGCTACAGGTTTATGAAGCGTCATGGACTGAGCATGCGAACCAAAACCAAAATATCTCAGAAAATGCCACAAGAGTATGAAGAGAAAATATTATCTTACCACCGCTTTATTATTCAACATGGAAAGAAAACCAGTGTGGAACTAAGCCAAAAAGCGAATATGGACGGAACTCCTCTGACATTTGATGTGCCGGTTTTATAAACTAAGATTTTTTTTAGTCTGGCTTTGCAATCTAATAATAAAAATGGTAAAAATATTTTTTTTTTTTAAAATTGCCTAAAAATTAAGGTGCGTCTTATAGTCCGTAGCGTCTTATAGTCCGTAGCGACTTATAGTCCGTAGCGTCTTATAGTCCGTAGCGTCTTATAGTCCGTAGCGCCTTATAGTCCGTAGCGTCTTATAGTCCGCAGCGTCTTATAGTCCGTAGCGTCTTATAGTCTGTAGCGTCTTATAGTCCGTAGCGTCTTATAGTCCGTAGCGTCTTATAGTCCGTAAAATACGGTAATTATAATCCATAATAGATTTAGTTATATTTGAGTAATATTTAGTGAAAAATTTATTCACAAGATGTGTAAAATATTTAAAGAGTGACAAATTTATAGATTGTATAATTTGTAATTTACACAAACAAAACATACATTATAACAAAATATATAATTTTTTGTTGCAAATTATTCTATATAACGCTACAAAAATATATCTAAAGAAACACATATACTAAAATAAAAATGAGCAAAACTTTTTTAGTCAAAAGACTTTTAAATTGATATTTAATTACACAATTCAAAGCAATTTAAATTACTTAAATCTAATCTAAATCTAAAAAAGAGGTTAAAACTCTTTTTACACTCACGTCTAATAAAAATATAGTATCACACATCAAAAAGTAAGAAATGTCATGTAATTACTAGGCGCGTCCAGAAAGTAAAGAAAGATTGCGTGCACCACACCCTGTGCTGACCTCCCACCACCGCGATCGTATGCGCGCCAGTTAGCTCCTTCCCCGCTTCAGTGCGAGCCGAGTTTTATTGATGAACGGTCGTGCGTCTTTGTTATGTAACTTTTCAAAATGGCTGCGCCCATCGAAAATCCCGCCAAATGTGAAGTGCGTAGTGTCATTCGTTTTCTGAATGCACAAAATGTTCGGCCTATCGAAATTTATAGGCAACTTTAAGCGCAGTACATGAATCTTTTCCACAAATTTCACGATCGCTCCTACATGAAATAGTGACAGAGCACCTTGGCTACAAAAAAATGCGTGCTCGGAAAAGAAAAACCTAATCTCAACACCACAAAATTGATGGCAACAGTTTTTTGGGACCGAAACGGTTTGATCCACGTGGAGTTTATGCCAAGAGGACACACAATAAACTCAAAGGTCTATTGTAAAACTCTTCAATGACTTAGACGCGCCATCCAAAACAAGAGAATGTTGTTGGGAAAGGTGGTTTTGATTCATGATAATGCGCGGCCTCATGCATCAGCACGAACACAGCGAGAACTTCAACGTCTTAAGTGGGAAATTTTTGGACATCCTCCTTACAGCCCTGACTTGGCACCGACTGATTTTCACTTATTACCAAAACTAAAGGAATTTTTGGGTGGAAAACAGTTCGTAAACGATGAAGACCTCAAACAAGAAGTGAAATCCTGGCTCAAATCTTTGGCGGTAGAAGAGTATAACATCGGAATTAAAAAATTGGTTCCACGTTACAATAAGTGCCTCGACAGCTGTGGTGACGACATTGAAAAATAGAGTAAGGTACTGTGACTTGGTAAATAAAGTTTTGTGTTGATATCTTTCATTTTTATTTAGTTATGCCAAAACGTTCTTTACTTTCTGGACGACCCACGTATAATATTTAATATACTAAATTGTACGATTTTATAAAAATTCGCAATCTACAATGTTTTCAACACAAATTAATATCATACAAATGATAAAGAGACAAGTATTTGAATTCCTTATAATTTAATATTGTTTATTTTATACAATTTGATTGTGATTGATACAGCACACCAAATAAATTTACAAATGAACACAATCAAAAAAGACTTGAAATAAAAATAAGATTTCTCTAATAATCCAGTCTAAATTTATCAGGAAATTATTCCTCTTTGAATTAATAAATCCAGAGATCACTATCAATAAAACAACGTAACAAAAAAAAAAATCTAAATTAATTGAATCAAATATAGAAAGAAAATTTCTCTCATTCCGTGAATCTCGATTATTTTATTTTATTCCGATTAGACCAAAAAAAAACTCTTTGGTAAATCAATGATCCAAAAACATATTCATTTAATATTAGGTGTTAACATAAGTTGTGTCCGTTTTTTTTCCAAATTGAAAATGAGCACCAAAAGTAAAAGAAAATGGTAAAGGTTATACGTCATTCGAAAGAAAATTTTCTACTCTACAAGATATTGTGTTTGCTTTTACGTTACATATATTATTTTATTTGATTACAAGCCTTCAAAATGGAATGTCAAGTAGACGAAAGTGAGCATTTTCGACACCTCCAACGTTTCGACAATTGATTTTTGTTGTTTTAATTCAAAACATACGGAACCCAAGCGCCGAACTTCTGGACTTTTCCCATTGATTTAAGATGGCGTAATACAGTCATGTAACTACAATTCATCTGCTCAGACAATTCTACGGTGGTTTGAAGGGGATCTTCATGAATAATATGGTTTAAGCGGTCCTCATCGAAGTCCACTGGTCGTCCGGAACGCTCCATGTCTTTCAGGTCGAAATTACCGTCTTTGAAACGCAAAAACCATCGACGAGCTGTCCTTTCATTCATAGCATCTTCACCGTACACTTCGCAAATATCGCGAGCAGCTTTGGCAGCTTTATTCCCTCGATTGAACGCGAACAGAAGGAGGTGGTATATTATTTTATTTGATTACAAATCAAATAAAATAATATATGTAATGTAAAAGCAAACACAATATCTTGTAGAGCAGAAAATTTTCTTTCGAATGACGTATAACCTTTACCATTTTGTTTTACTTTTGGTGCTCATTTTTAATTTGAAAAAAAAACGGACACAACTTATGTTAACACCCAATACAATACATTAATTTAATTTCCTTTAACAAATGGAAAAAAGATTTTTTTTTTATTTAACAAAGCGTATTTTACTAAAACTAAATTTCAAGTTCAAAATGTGAGATCCAAATAAAATATTCAACAAAATGGCAGCATGAAACAAGGTTAAAAAAATACATATTAAAAAAAACCCTGTGTTACACCAATTAAAAATATTTGGCATTTTAACATTTAAAATTTTCATATTACACAAAAGAAATATTGCAAAATCCTATCATAAAAGATAATAATATAACTTTCGAAAAAAAAACACTAACAATATAAAGTTGAGAAGTCTATTTTATGAAAGTAAAAAATATGTCAGTCTTTTAAAAAGTTTAAATGAATTATTTTGGTATATCCGATTTTTAAATAATTATTTTAATGAAAATAATGCAATGGGTAGCCTTTATATTGCTTTAGAAGAAAAAAAAATAAGGCAAAATGCTATTTAAAAAAAAAATACGGAAATTTTAAATTTTTTTTACTAATCTGACACTTTTATATTTAATTTATTTATTTTTAGGCATTGTAATTTACTTTATCAAACACTGTTTATTCCACTTTTTTGTAATGGTATAACCCTACCGGTTTCAAGGCTTTCACCTCATCTTCAGGGGAGTTTCTTTGAAAAAAGATTTCGTGAACACAAATTCGCCTTAGCAAATCCTCTAATTTATTCTGAAATGGCTAATCATTGTCACCTTCTTCTTCTCCCTGGCTCCATCCCAACTCACTGTCTGCAAAGACTGTTGGAGTCAGCTCTCCTCGTCCTCAGGTTGTTTGCTCTTCTGTCCCGGACTACGCCCCCCAGGACGTGCCTTTGCATCAGGTTATCTTTTTGCACCACCCATGAATTCTTTGGTCTTCTTCTGGTTATTATTCGAGGAAGATCCATGGAGATTGCCTGGTTCACAATGTGATCGGGTGCTCTGCGTCTAACGTGCCCATACCATCTCAATTACCTCTCCTCCATCTTGTTGTTGATGTCTGTAAAACCTAGGCTTCCACAAATGCGTGAGCTTTTTATTTTGTCTCTTAGGGACACACCAGCTGACCATCTTAGCATGCGCATTTCAGCAGTTTCTAGTTGCCTAGAGTAAGAGTTATACATCGTCCAGCATTCGGAGCCATAGAGGAGTGCGGGTCTGACAATCGTTTGGTATACTTTTCTTTTTAACTTTACTGGCATTTTCGGATCACATAGAACTCCCGGCATTGATCTAAACTTCATCCATCCTACACTAATTCTATGTGTTACATCTGCTGCACATCCTCCATCGCTATGGATGAGTGAAAACCATACTTTTTCTATCGATGATGCCAAATTCTTACATATCAGTAGTAACGGAAATAAATTGGACAGATTAGAGGCCCTAGAAATTTCTAAGTCAGTAAACCGGGGCAAACATCTGGTAAACACATATACTCCAAAAATCTCTCCGCTGCTGGCCAAAATCGTCCCATGTCTCCCTCAGCCCTCAGTCCCCAACTCGAATGTCCCAAACCGTTGAAGCGTGTATATTGGTACTAGTTCGAACAGAATTTTGTCTTGTTTGTTCTCTCCTAAAGATGAGGTGAAAGTCTTGAAACCAGTAGGGTTATACCGTTACAAAAAAGTGGAATAAAGTGTTTGATAAAATAAATTACAATGTCTTGAAACCTCCACAACGTTAATGCCTTGACTATAAATAATATATTTTTAGGCAAATTGATAGAAGTGGCCTTAGAGTGATCGATCAACTTGTCATTATTAGGCTGTAATTATACAGATCTGCCCAACCATCACAGCATTCTCTGTGGTAATGATCTGTCAGATGATAGGTCCGTTATTGATTAATATACTAATTACAATAGTAACTGTCAGATCTTAATTTCTGTCAAGTTGCTAATAAGTCCTTTACGCTATCTAAGCGCTCATAAAATGATTACTAGATATTTTATTACGATACAAAACTACACAAGTCAAAATCATCTGCTTACTATTACTATTAAATCAGGGGTGGGGAACCTTTTCACGTTACAAAGACGCATTAACTTAGCTGTAGCCTAATACGGCCGCAACCAACTGAATGCAGCCTTCTAACATGAAAAGATTCACCATAGATAATAGATTTTTTTTAAATGTAATATACTCCGTAGCTGGGTTTAGGATCAAACGATAAATAAATTAGTTTTATTGCCTACACTTTAGCTACAATATTTTATTTTCGTAATTATTTATATTGACATAACAAAACAAAAACGGAATTCGCTTGTTCATTTTAAAGTTAATTAACCTTTTGATGAGTTTGTAGGAAAGAATTTGAATATTTGGTTGCAGGATAGAAGTGCACAGTTTCAATTGATCCTCTAGCTAGATGGTATCCGTCATTTAAGGGTGTGTTGATTTGGATCATATAGGAGAATGTAGATTTGCAAGAATAAGTGATTGAAAAGCAAGAAACCATTTTTCGTGTGTTGCAGAAGGCATGGGTATTACCGTATTAGCCCGAATATAACGCGACCTATATATTTGGAGCAGGAATGAAAAGGAAAAAAAAAGGAAGACAAAGTCTCGAGTCGCACGTATCAAATACGCTCTTTCGCTGCAACTGTCGCGCGACTACTGGACGCATGGTGGGGGTCGGGGCAGACATCGTTGCATTTATGTAAACCCTCTTCGTTTCGCTACCTGAAGCACCCATAGCACAACACAACGGCAACGCGCGATGTCACTGGTTCAGCTTATTGCCGCTAATGTCGCCACTATCGCTATTAAACGTCACCTGTCATTCGCCTTGCGTGACGAATTGCATACATTCGTTCTTATTTTCTATCTGGTCGATCTCACCAACGCAACCAAAACACGCATTAACACTTGCCTTACTGTGCTAAAAAAATCCGCCAACCACGGTGCTGGACGCTAAGCGTCCAGTAAAAAATGTATATTTTAAATTTAAATTATGCAAAATCTGCTAGGTTATTTTTTGTAATTAGCTATAAAAATCATTTAATTGTGTATTAAAACGTCAAATAATCAAATAAAATATAGATCCTGGTCACTCACTATCCATCACAGGGTGGCAAGTGTTAACAGTGCGTGCGATAGGCGAAAAGCCTTGGCTGTGTGCTCTGCGCTCATTGGACACGGCCTAAGCCGCGAATATAACGCGAATGTTATTTTTGGAAAAATATTTTGAGTAAAAAATATCGAGTTATATTCGGGCTAATACGGTATATTAAATTTTTCCAAATTTCAATTGGATATTTCTTAGCATCAAATAAGGACGTAACTAATAAAAAAATAAAAGGATTTGTTCTGCAAAATTTTGATTCCTTCAAAAGGCTGCAATTAACAGTTTACAAGTCCGCATGTGGTCTTAAGGCTGTAGGTTCCCCATCCCCATCCCTGTGTTAAGCTAAGTAAACTTGCTTATTCCTAAATATTATTTTTATAATATCTTGCCATAAATTTGGACTTACATTGCGATTTAGGAATGCATCATGGATAATCATGTAAAGTTTTTAAGAATAATAATGTCAGATGAAAGCATTCCTTTTCTTTTGATTTTCAAACACATTTTATATTTTAAGTTTTACAATTATGAAAATACACATCCCTGTTTTTGATTATAAAGGGTCTTTCAAATTGAGCGGTTTTTTTAATTCATTTTTTTTTAATTCTTGAATAAAACACACATAATTTGCTTTGATTCCAAAAAACTTTTTATCGGTCATTGAAGTTTAATGTATGACATTTAAACACAAAAAAAAACAATATCTGCCAAATGTCCACTTCTTGCAGCTCCACAGACGTCTATTCTTTTGTCAAAATTTTCGATGACATTTTGGCATAATTGCGATTCTAATTCAATAACGCGAATAATTTCGTTTTTCAACTCTGGAATTGATTGGGGGTCATTCTTATAGACCTGGCTTTTTTCACGTAACTCCAGAGAAACTAGTCCAATGGTGTCAGATCACATGATCTTGGTGGCTAATTAACATCACCGTTTCCGGAGATTACAATATATAAAATAATTCAACAATTTGAATGCGTTGTATTGTATACGACTCTATTTTTATAAATATAAAATTACACTTCTCAAATGTCACGGCAAGACCCAGGCAAGTTCGCGACGCCATCTATGTTTTACCCAAGAATTTAAAAAACCGCTTAATTTGAAATACACTTTATATACAAAGTTAAATTTTATATTAGCTATCCAATTTAATATTTGCGCATACTAAAATTAAAGGTGATGAACATTTTAAAATCATAATCTTAAATATTATTGTCTATTATTGTCCCGTATTGTCTACCTTACTCTTGAATGTCTCAAATTGTTAAGTATTCATATTCACTAATTATATTAAGAATCGTCAGAACAACGCATCAACGTAAAAGTTTAGAATAGAGTCGACTTTCGATTATCCGGGGTAACATTAACCGAGACAGTGAAAAACCCCAAAACTGAATGCGATTGGATAAATGGTTAGGTTAGGTTAGCTAACCTAACCCAAAACTGAACGCGATTGGATAAATGGTTAGGTTAGGTTAGCTAACCTAACCTAACCTAACCCAAAACTGAACGCAATTGGATAAATGCAGATAATTTATCGAATTGTAACAAAATTTAAATAAACAAGTAACAAAATTTAAATACTTGGGTGCTAGCATAAAGTGCAATAATGACCTTTATAGCGAAGTGCTTGAACAATCACAAAAGGCCGCGGCTATTTCCGGATGTCTAAAGAACACTATCTGGAAAAATAAGTATATGAACATCCAAAGCAAGGTGAGGATATACAAGACTTGTGTCCGTCCCATAATGACATACAGCATAGAGTCCAGAGCCGACACTGTCAGAATCAAAAATCTCCTTCGAACCAGCGAAATGAAGGTACTCAGGAGTATCGCTGGCAAAACCCTTCGTGATAGAGTACGAAACACAGAAATCCGAAGAATGTGCGAAGTTGAAGATATTGTCAGATGAGAACGACAGAGAAGAAGGTTCTGGAACGAACATGTATCCACAATGGCGGAACCAAGAGCCGTAAGAATGGCCAGGGACAGTATCGCCCAAGCAAGCAGACGTCCCAAAAGATGGAAAGACAGCTGGCAGTCGACGTCACAAGAGGGAAACAAAGATGCAGGACCATAACAGGCCATCAGGCCTAAAATAAGAAGAAGAAGTGAATTAAGATTCTATTAGGTGCCGTTTTCTCAAACTGAGCTCTTACGAGCATCATCTTAGGTGCCGTTTTTCCGAACTGAGTACTTAAGAGCATCACCACTCGCACACGGAATAACCGTGTTGAATGAATTTTCTGATATCGATATCTTCTACATCTCGGTGGATAAATTGAAGATTCAACTCTTTAATAAACCTTGAAGGTATAACTGAGTCATTTCACAGGGTAACATTGTATTTAGACTTTATAATTAAATTTTTTTGTTGTTATTTGACAGATTAAAAATATGAATATTAAAAGGATGATTCATATAGGACCGTTTCGAGATCAGACTCTCCTCAAGGGTGTTCTAGGTTGGGAAGGTACCCACCCTTATACAAGAGAAAAGTATATACCACAGTGCTGCTATAGTTAATGTTGAAAGCCTTCTCAGTTATTTGGAGCCACTGAAATGTTGTGAAATCTGCAGTCTCATTTACCAAAAAGTGAACAGATGCAAAAAATTTACTTGTTCGCTGTCATATTTAACCCTTTGCACTCGACAGCTTTTTGTTATGTGCCTACCGCCAAATCGAAGCATTTTTTAAGAAAAAAAAAAAACATTTACGTTGAAATATAATTAAATTAAAAAAAATTTTTTTTTCAATTTTTTTAAATTTTGTTTTCGTAAAATAGGTACGTAAGGAATAGAATGAACATGAAAATTAATTATTTGAAGTTTCTCATTGTATGGTATTTTACATAACAATCCCCGACGTGAAGTCCAGGTTCACTTTCGCAGGTTTCGCAATATAATCGTGTTTCTTTTCTTCCACCCGGAATGTTTCTATTGGAACATACTGCGCAGTCCTTCTTAGTTCCAGAACGTAGAATATGCAATTTATTTACAAGTCGGTCTTCTGTAGGGAGAGTAGCGGAGCGTCGTCGAAATGGAGTACTTCCTCGATAATCTCCTACTAATTGATCAACCAATCATTTTATAAATTCCGTAACTAATTATTATTAAATTGCACTAATATGATCCTTGGTTAAATAATATTGAAAACTGAAAGACCCAACATATTAAAAATATTGAGAAATAAGACTTCATTTTCTTGGTGCCATAGCGGCAACACTTGACTAATACGGCATATCATGCATGCCGCCTCTATGGCGGCATTCGAGTGCAAAGGGTTAAAATAAAAGGGTAAGTATACAGGATTTATTTTAGTTTTTATAGAGATAGAGAATATCAAAGACAATTTTTATCCCAACCATCCCGGATAATCAAGTCTATTATATACCAGGTCTGTAAATATGAAACCGGAATTTGCTTATAGATGGCTCTAGTTGTCAATGTAGTGACTGTCAAACCGCGTCATTGGCGCCTTTTTCTTGTGTTTACATTTGTTAAAGACTTTTAACTCACAACAATACAAGTTTAATACAACTACATATGTTTTCATAGCGTTGAACATGTCTGTTTTTGTGCCTGAAAACCCAGATTTGCGGACAGCATTAATTTTCTGTTATCATTTGAAGAAAACTGCTGCAGAATCGCATTGAATGCTTGTCGAAGCTTAAAGGTGAGAATGCTCTTGGTAAATCACAGTGCTTTGAGTGTTTTAAAAAATTCAAAAGTGGCGATTTTGACGTGAGAAACGAAGAATGTGGAAGACCACCGAGAAAGTTTGAAGACGCCGAATTGCAAGTATTGTTGGATGAGGATGACGCTCAAACGCAACAACTCGCGGATCAATTAAATGTGACACGAGAAGCCGTCTCCATACGTTTGAAAGCCGTGGGAAAGATCCAGAAGGTAGGAAAATGGGTTCCACATGAACTGAATGAAAGACAGCAGGAAAACTGAAAAACCACTTGCGAAATGCTGTTCGCCCCAGGTACAAAAGAAAATCATTTCTCCATCGAATTGTGACTGGCGATATATTTCGAGAATCCTAAGCGTAAAATGGATATATTTCGAGAATCCTAAGCGTAAAAGATCATGGGTAACTCCAAGCAAACCAGCGACATCGACTGCAAGGCCAAATCGCTATGGACGGAAGACAATGTTCTGAGTTTGGTGGGATCAGAAGGGTGTTATCTATTATGAGCTGCTAAAACCTGGCGAAACCGTTAATACTGAACGCTACCAACAACAAATGATGGATTTGAACCAAGCATTGCGTGAAAAACGACCAGAATATCAAAAGAGGCAACAAAAAGTGATTAAGCTTCATGATAATGCACCATCGCACACACCAAAACCGGTCAAGGAAACGATTGAGACGTTTAGTTGGCAAATACTTTCGCATGCGGCTTACTCACCAGACTTGGCTCCATCCGATTACTACTTATTTGCATCGATGGGACACGCACATGCTGAGCAGCGCTTCACTGATTACGAAAATGGCTCGATGATTTGTTTGCCTCAAAAGAGCAACAGTTTTTTTAGTGTGGCATCCACAAATTGCCAGAGATGGGAAAAATGTGTAGCTAGCGATGGGCAATACTTTGAATAAAATATTTTTTACCATTTTCATACAATAAATGTGTATTTTCTATAAAAAAAATCCGTTTTCATATTTACAGACCTGATATATCATAAAACAATAAATTATTTATTGTTTTTTCTTAAACTTCTTGAAGGCGTGGAGGAAAAGTTACAATTAAACGAGACCATATCTTCAGAAAATATATCAGAAATGGACATGGAATCTTGAACGTGCGGCACTTTCTCAACATTATGGTATCGTTCAATAAAAACATTTTCCTTGTTTTCAGAATATTCAATAATTGGACTATACCTTCTTCCCGGATGTTTCAATACATCATTAGTACTCATCTGATGAGAAAAATCTGACGTCTCCTCGTTAAAGCCACTATCGAAACGTTTCCAGCTCACACTCGATACTTCCGTGTTGTAATTGAAAGATTTCGTTATGTCAATTTGTTTAGTTGTGTTACTAAGTGTCATATCGCTACCGGGCACAAAACTGTTACTTCCTAGACCTAAATTTTCATTAAAGCCACTGTCTTTCCTACTTAAAGCTATCCTCGATGTTCTGACATCGGGTGAAATAAATTGTTCATCATTAAATAATGCCTTTGTAAATTTTCCTGATGTATGGATATCGTATTGATTAAAACCAGTTTTGTTACGTGATTTGAACGCCAATTGCTCTACTGAGAAATGTTTATTAACTTCAATATTAATCGGAGACATTTGCATCGGACTTGAAGTAGAGTGTATCATACAACTTGAATCATTTTCCTTTTTCAGCGAAGATGAATGAATTTTACTTTTAGTCGGAGTCAGATATTTACAAATTTCGTTCAATTCAATGTTTTCGTTATCTATTGCACTTTCATAATCACATTCAGTTGATTTATTATCACATTGGACAGTTGTCATGTCAATAACATACTTTTCACATAGTTCTTTAGAACCAAGATCCTTTTTCATTGAAAAATGTGCCATTTCCATATCCCAGTTGTTTCCGGCGGACAGTTTAGATAAGCTGGAGTCGGAACCACCTGGAAAGCATATAAGTAACAATATAGTCAACATTTAAAAATCTTTGATAGGCTGGAATTAACGGTAGATTGCCACCTGGCAACAGAGTGAGTCCAAAAGAGATTTCTGCGACACCTTTATTACAAACAGTTGAGATTTGAGCGGGTCAGAACCAGACTTGATTATCCCACAAAAATATAAAATTAGAGTTAGGCACATACGCTACATCTTTATACCCATTTCTATCAGAACCAAACATGATTATGAGATTATAGTTCACCATAAGTGCAGACATCTAGAGTTAGGCACATACGCTACATCTTTATACCCATTTCTATCAGAACCAAACATGATTATGAGATTAAAGTTCACCATAACGTGCAGACATCTAGAGATAGGCACATACGCTACATCTTTATACCCATTTCTATCAGAACCAAACATGATTATGAAATTATAGTTCACCATAAGTGCAGACATCTAGAGTTAGGCACATACGCTACATCTCTATACCCATTTCTATCAAGACCAAACATGATTATGAGATTATAGTTCACCATAAGTGCAGACATCTAGAGTTAGGCACATACGCTACATCTCTATACCCATTTCTATCAAGACCAAACATGATTATGAGATTATAGTTCACCATAAGTGCAGACATCTAGAGTTAGGCACATACGCTTCATCTTTATACCCATTTCTATCAGGACCAAACATGATTATGAGATTATAGTTCACCATAAGTGCAGACATCTAGAGTTAGGCACATACGCTACATCTCTATACCCATTTCTATCAAGACCAAACATGATTATGAGATTATAGTTCACCATAAGTGCAGACATCTAGAGTTAGGCACATACGCTACATCTCTATACCCATTTCTATCAAGACCAAACATGATTATGAGATTATAGTTCACCATAAGTGCAGACATCTAGAGTTAGGCACATACGCTTCATCTTTATACCCATTTCTATCAGGACCAAACATGATTATGAGATTATAGTTCACCATAAGTGCAGACATCTAGAGTTAGGCACATACGCTACATCTCTATACCCATTTCTATCAAGACCAAACATGATTATGAGATTATAGTTCACCATAAGTGCAGACATCTAGAGTTAGGCACATACGCTTCATCTTTATACCCATTTCTATCAGGACCAAACATGATTATGAGATTATAGTTCACCATAAGTGCAGACATCTAGAGTTAGGCACATACGCTACATCTCTATACCCATTTCTATCAAGACCAAACATGATTATGAGATTATAGTTCACCATAAGTGCAGACATCTAGAGTTAGGCACATACGCTACATCTCTATACCCATTTCTATCAAGACCAAACATGATTATGAGATTATAGTTCACCATAAGTGCAGACATCTAGAGTTAGGCACATACGCTTCATCTTTATACCCATTTCTATCAGGACCAAACATGATTATGAGATTATAGTTCACCATAAGTGCAGACATCTAGAGTTAGGCACATACGCTACATCTCTATACCCATTTCTATCAAGACCAAACATGATTATGAGATTATAGTTCACCATAAGTGCAGACATCTAGAGTTAGGCACATACGCTACATCTCTATACCCATTTCTATCAGGACCAAACATGATTATGAAATTATAGTTCACCATAACGTGCAGACATCTACCGTAACATTTTGGAAACAACAGAAAACAAAATATTTATTAATAGATCTGCAACTTTGAAGTCAATTATCTCAAAACAAGATAAATGTGGGATAGTCATGTCTGGTTCTGACCCACTCATTTTACCCATAGTTCTATCTATTTACTCCAAATCATATGTAAAATGCTTTTTTTAATGCATTTTATGTAATTTTTATAAGTAATATTGAAAAATAATTGCGTTTTTTTTAAATAAAAAATCTTCATTTGGAGTTGTCAATATTTGTTTCAATATAGGTGGTAGTTATCAAACTTAAAATCAACTCAAAATTTCAGATCAAAATATCTTGTATCGTTAAAAGTGTATGGAGTTACAAATATACTTTTGAAGACAATTTCGAATGTATTTTTTTTTATTTATTTATTTCACCTGGCATGCTTCAATAAAACATTGGACAAAAAAAACATCCGACGACGTTCACAAAACGGACGGAGCGACCACTTCGAACGAAAGCCGGCTGGCTACTAAAAAGAGAGAAGCGAGCGAACTGAGATTCTATTTCTTGTGTTCCCATATACCGAAGTAGAGTGAGACGTGAATAGCGTCGCTTTCTCACCCATGGCGGTTTTTTAGAATGAATATACTACGTCGCACACTGGCACACGTTTCGATTGTATCGGTGAATTTATTCCCGATTTTTACAAAATATCTCTGATGTGGCCGATAATAGCTAGTTATTATTATTATTTTTTTCATTCAATGCGTAAATGTATTACGGAGGAATATCTAAAATCTGAACCCAGTATTTATTATATTTATAGAGATATAAAAGTTTTTAGAAGCAATGTGTACTAGTTACACATCACAGGGAAGGAAGGGTTAAAAATAAGAAAAAGAATTTTAACAGTTGAAAAAAAAAGACAAAAAGTGCTATAGTTCGGAAATTCTAGGATGAGTCCTGTGACAGCTCACAAATTTGCCCCAATACAACCTTATGTAATGTATTTACCTAAACACCTTCCTATTTATTAGAATTGAGGCTTATATTAAAGTTGATAAAATAATTAAAATTACTGAACATCGTTACAAGGGGCAAATTTGTGAGCTGTATTGGGTATTGGGGCAAATTTGTGAGCTGTCACAGGACTCATCCTAGAATTTTCGAACTATAGTGATAACATTTTAAGTACACAATAACATGTAATTAACTTTAAGAAAAAAATATATAACAATGAATCGTCAGCTTACCCATAGCAGAATTACATCGCAGAGAATGATCACCAGATAAAGGCATGGAGACATCGCTGCTGATATCCATGTTGAAGTCTAACTTCATAGCAGATTTGCCCCGTCCCAAACTCGATAAAGAAAGTTCAGATTTCGATCGTTTCCCAATTCTCACTTCATTGTGACGCACTTCGCAGACATCTTCGGAGAACTTCAAGCAATCTAAATTACTCCTGTGAATGATCTGAAGATGGGTTTCACTACCTGATTCACTGATAATATCAGGACTAGACCCCACCGATGATTTCGAGCTGGTTTTTTCAGGGGTCGATTGGGAAAATGGTGAAGCATCATAACTGTGATGGTCGTCGCTTTGTTGTTTCGGTGATAATTTTGGAGAAGGTTTACGATATACAATTTCCTGAAAAATTTAACATATTTATTTTATCGTCCATTTTATAAAACTAAAACCAGTCCAGAAGTGGATCTGCCAGGAATCGAATCTTGAGGACCGGCTTGCATAGCATGAATACTAACTGTACCGGACAGGTACAAAGACTGTATATAGGTTGTTGGTTGCCGCGTAGTGCTCGAAGAATCCACGTCGCGAATTCCGTATCGAAGATCCAGCAGAAGAAGAAGAAGAAGAGCAGGGAGAGATTCCTCTCAGGCAGTCGATGTAGGGTAGCGGGTCTCAAGTAAAACACAGTTACTGAGAATGTAAGTAGGGGTAATATATTTAAAAAATCAGGGGGCCCTCTATATTAATGGTCAGTCGGCCGACGCAAGCGCCCATTGCCCGCGAAATACAACAACTTTCGGGGTTTGGGCCCTGCTTACGCCGACTGAGCCCGGACCTACTCCGATCGCCCGCTTTGCAAGTCACATATTTCCAATGCGATCGGAGTCAAACAAACATACATATAACATAGTAAAATACAAGGGTTTACATATATACAAATACAGGAACATTAGTTATCATAACATACAAGTTTAATAATACAGATCTACACACAGTGTCCTTTTCATATCACATACACACACACACGGGTGACGGCACACGTCCGATACACTAACCGTTAAGACTACAGCCTCCGGTTTTACTCTCAGATTGTTTTACATCTGAATTTGTTTTTCTGTAGCTTATATATGCTGCTTATCAGTTCAATCCAAACACCCATCCTGTTATGAGGGACAAAATAAGTACCCATTTAACGTGATCTAAACTAGATGATCAAAAGTTTTTATTTTTTTATAACCGCGACATCACTTAGGCCGAGGCCATACCAAAGTGCTTCGTTAGATGCTAAGCTAGGTTTTACGTGACTCATATACTGTGACTTCATGCTTGCCCACACCAAAGTGCTACGCACAAATTCATTTGACTTTTGGGAGCGGTTGAGTCAACAAACGATGCCACTCTCAAAACTAACCAATTTCATTACAACTTACCATCTTTATTTACTTCCTGTGCAACTTCATTCCAAAGTGATTTTATTACAGGTACATTTTTGTATAATTTGCTCGATAGGTTCCACTAATTATACACAGCTGTTATTAAAACTTCCACCATCTTGTAAAATCACGGTGACACAATAAAATTAACCAACACGTCTGTTCGCTAGGAGATTCACTCGGTGACTAATTGTCATGCAGTGTGGCGCGAAGCTTGCAGTCTGGCCATTGCGATAGTATGCGGTGCGTTGGTTCACTAGGATATGTTGCCTAACTCGCAGCGTAGCTCTAAACATCAAGCGAGGCTCCTACCTGTGTGGCCGAGGCCTTAGTGACGAAGAAGGAACTGCCCAATGGGACTCCTTCTCTGTGGCGATACTCTTCGAGTGGTAGCGATGACGGACTTAAGGTTCAACATCATGTGAAAAGGAAAATGACTCGTATATGCTACTTATCATAAATTCTTATGGCGCTATTAACACGTTCCGTGCCACAGTACATTTTGAGAAAATAAGTACCTGCGCCACTAAACAAATTATAGTTTATATTATGTAAACATATATAGGCTTCATAAATAATGATTTATTTTTAAAAATAAACTGATTTTAGGTGATATTGTGAGCGTAGGTCACCGGTGACCTACGCGGCGTCGTACGGTAATACATGTATATACAACATAAACTTTTGTAGTCCAAACAAATTGTAGCATGCCTAATTTATTAATTATTATATTTTTTAATTATTTATGTAATATGCTATAGTGTTACGCCATAACACAATAATCTCTTATGATTACTGAGACAATAGCTCCAAAAAAAAGGGTCACAATGTTGCATAGACAATGCACCCTCATAAATTTCCAGAGTGGGACAAATGGATGGTCCCATTCATTATGTTATCCCTGGAATCTCTTCTATACCCCCTAGCCTAATTGTAGAGGCTAGTTTATCCTTGAAAAAAATAAACCGTAATAGCTTGCTCATGTACACCTGGAGGTTTATTAAAAATAATTGCATTTTCAAACAAAATTTTTGAAGTTTTTATGTGCATTATATTCAGGGGCGCCGTACTATATAGGTCACATTCAATGTTAAAATTCGTATTAAATGTGACCGCTGGCGCACTGGGACTGTTTATAAAAAATAAACATGTAGGTCACCGGTGACCTATGTGGCGCCCTGGTTAAAAACATCGTAGGTCACCGGTGACCTACGCGGCGCGGAACGTGTTAAGCTATAAATAAATAGCACTATATAATACTTGACCTAACAAAAGGTTGTAACAGATTAAACTTGCCGATGTTCTTGGAAGTTTAATTTCATTGCTATCGAAATTTTCGGTTTGATCAAGAAAACAGCTTGCACGCATTAAACCAATACACACACACACACACACACACACACACACACACAAACACATGCGTCTTCCATCCATAAGATGGCTCACAATCATACTTGTCACAAAAGTCTATTGTATCATATTGTTGGCCTAACTATAAGAACACGTAACTCCATATGAGTAACTTTACAGGAGAGAGAGAAAACGTCACAGTTTGTCCTATGTACTACCTTGATCAAAATGTTTTAGGACCGGCCACTGTGTGGCGCTGTCAGTCACCCGATTGGAATTATTTTGTTAGGTTACCACATCTATCATTGACACTTCCCTCCAAATTTCAGCGTCATAGCTTGACATTTGTAAAAGTTACGCTGTACTGAGTACATCTACTTATGTGCGTGTTTTCAATTTTTTACAAGTTTGAAAATGGCATCAACTGTGCATCAACGAGTTTGCATTAAATTTTGTGTGAAAAACGGATTTAACGGTCCGCAGATCTTGGAAATGTTGGAGAAGTGTTTTTCGGTGGCACGAACGCTTCAGAAGTGGTCGTGAGTCGGTCGAGGATGACGAACGCAGTGGCAGTCGAAAACCGATGAAAACATCGATAAAACCAAAGAAATGTTGGCCGAAAACCGCAAATTGACCATTAGAGAGCTGGCAGAGGACTTGAACATCGCTTATGGATCCGCTCAAGACATTTTGGTTAGTGATTTGGGCCTCAGGCGTGTCGCTGCAAAACTGGTGCCGAAACACCTCAATTTCATGCAAAAAAAGGACCACGTTGAAATCGCGAAAGACATGATTTCCATGAGTTGTTGACCAAAAACAACACGACTACTATCCAGCAGCCTTTGAATTCACCTGATCTGGCTACCTGCGACTTTTTCCTGTTCAACCAACTTAAAAAACCGCTTCGCGGAATGCGTTACGGCACCCGAGAGGATGTCATGAAAAAATCGAAGACTGCTCTGATGGACATACTGAAAATTGAGTCCCCCAAAAAAATCCATAGACAACCAAGAAGAACATTCACATTTTATGGTGTTGAGAATATGCATATGGTGAGCAGATTTTGAAAATGCTCCCCTAAAAAACTTGCACTTTACTGGGACTGTCACGGCCAGACCGAGATGTCTGGCCATCTTAAATATATATTTTATAAATAATTTCATTTTGTTATTTTTAATATGCTATTTTATTTTAAATAATAAATTTTTATTATTATATAATCTTTATCAAATGTCTTAAAATGTTGAATTGTTTAATATATGTTTTTGTTCACTATAAACTTAGGGAAACCTGTAATATGTAAAAGACTTGAAAAGAAATAACAAAAATCCAATTAAACTTATACTGCCCTCATAAGCAAAAACGCAGATAACGGGAAAAAATCAGAAATTTAACTAAGCATGAGGCAATATCCCATATCAAATTCTGAACCGTAATCCATAAAAAAAATACAGAAACCCATTTATTTCAACACAAAAATTGAAATAATGTTATTTTAATTTTACAAAATGCTAGGTTTTTCTAAGCAAAAAAGCAGCAAAATGTGATTCATAAGCAAAAAGACAGCAAGTGCCTATGAGTTTGCTGTGTTTTTGCTTATGAATCACATTTTAATGCTATTTTGTTTATGAATCACGACATTTTTAAGCAGCAATGAAAAACATGAAAGTACAGTTTTCTCAAAACTTAACTTTTGCGAGGGCAGTATATGTCTAATCCATCATTTGTTGTTTTATTAAACTTGGAAAATGTAACTTACCTTAGGGGACTTGCTGATGGGTGAGAGAGAAGGAGATTTAATATAGGCCTCCCGGTCCCCGCAGAGCACCCTTGCTTGGGGATCTTTAAGAATGGGGCTGAAGCCTATCAGTTCTTCTTCGCAGATGTTCTTGCTCAAACCAGGAATATTGCTCATAGATAATGGCAGGTCATAGGTGCGTTTATGACCATGTATTGAAGGATTCTATTGAAAGATAGCAAATATTTTATACATTATTTGACACAACTGGATATTAAATTTGCATTGGTAAGTAAACATATACACATACCATCATGCCATTTACCTATCGGGGTAGGCTGAGAGGACAGAGTGCCGCTTTCCTATCTCGAAACACATCTTTCGCCTCTTCTTTATCCATACTTTTTCTCAAACAACTCCTACGACTTCTATGACTTTTTACGTTTTCTTCTTTTAAAGTATCATTAACTTGATCCAACCATACTTTCTTAGTCTTCTTCTACCACAAATTCCACTCATATTTCTATTTTAGATTTATTTTGTTCATTCATTCTATATAGGAAAAGTATACCAAACGATTGTGAGACCCGCACTCCTCTATAGCTCCGAATGCTGGATGATGCATAACTCTTACTCTAGGCAACTACAAACTGCTGAAATGCGCATGCTAAGATGGTCAGCTGGTGTGCCCCTAAGAGACAAAATAAAAAGCTCACGCATTCGTGGAAGCCTAGGTGTTACAGGCATCAACAGTAAGATGGAGGAGAGGCGATTGAGATGGTGTGGGCACGTTGGACACAGAGCACCCGATCACATTGTGAGCCAGGCAATCTCCATGGATCTTCCTCGAATAACAACCAGAGGAAGACCAAAGAATTGATGGGTGGTGCAAAAAGATAACTTGATGCAGAGGCACGGCCTGGGGGACGTAGTCCGGGACAGAAGAGCATACAACCTGAGGACGAGGAGAGCTGACCCCAACAGTCTTCGCAGACAGTGAGTTGGGATGGAGCCAGGGAGAAGATTCATTCATTCTATATGCCCAGATCATCTCAGAGTGCTCTTCTTTATTTCACTCAACACATCAGAATTAAGTTCACATTCGAGATCGAAAATATGATAAAAAGATGACTATCAGTAAGATAGGAAGTTTGTTTAAGTGAGACTTAAATCAGTAATCAATGTAGTATTATATTTGTGATAGTCACTTACTACACAAGGGCTGGTGAAAACTGGACAGGAAATATTGCGATAGCTCTCGTGGAGTTCTTCCTCCACGTCAGAATGCACTTCTTCGAAGCAAAGCTTCCGCCTTAATGAGCCATTTGCTGATACATCAGCTTCTCCAACTCCAATTTGCTCCTGAAACCATCAGGTATTAATGTGAGCTTTCTTTCATAAAAATAAAATAACACAAGCATATTTATATACATAGCTGGGGCTGAACATGAACGTGAGTAAAACTAAGTTCATGGTGTTTGGCCGGCAGGATCACGCAGGAGGACGTCTTACATTGTACGGTGCTGATATAGAGAGAGTGAAAAAAATTTAAATACCTCGGAAGTAACCTAGTGGAAGACCTCGACCCAGAAACCGAAGTCAAGTGCAGAATTAAATCATCTCGTGCGGCTTTTAATAAAATGAGAAGCGTATTCTGCGATGATAATCTAAACTTGAAACATCGACAACAGTTAATCAAATGCTACGTTTGGTCAGTGTAGAATCATGGACCTTCAAAGTTGGTAGTATGAACCGACTGGAAGCATTTGAAATGTGGATACACCGGAGAATGCTTAAATAATTATACAAAGGAGAAAGGAGACTATGTTGAGAGATAAAAATATTTTTTCCCAAATTTTTTGTTTTCTTTGTTAGGTCGAGTACTTTTGGGACTACCCTCGTATAACGAGATCCGGGCTCCTCCTACAATACCTTCCCAGGTGACTTTACCATACCACAGAGGTCAGACTAATTTCTTAATAGTTCTAAGACTATCTATCATCTTTTACAGTCTTTTTTAATGTTATAACAGGTGATCTCTGCTAATTAGGAAGTACTAAATATGAATTACTATTAAAAATCAATGTATTGGATTTTGCAGACAATATTAAAATTTAAAATAAAATTACATTAAATCTTCTAGTAGTTAGCAAGGTGACCGTTGAGTTTTGTTCAACCATATTCAAGAGTTGTCACATTTGTTAATAGCGACTAAAAATACTTTAGCTTTTTTTTGTTACATTTTCGGATATCAGATATTTTAATATTTACCAACAAAAAGGATTGAGTTGAAACAATCAATCAATTCACCCTTCTTTTAAAGCTCCACAAGGGAGCATCTTCTCCATTCAGAGCCGTTTTGGGCGGTGTTGGTAATCTCCCTCCACAACATTCCTAACGCTCTGACTTCCTTGTCATAGGAACCGTACACCGTGAGAGAGGGTCTTCCAGGCCGTCGGGACCCCAATGCACAGAAAAACAGCGCTCTCCTCGGGCATTCTCAGAACATGTCCCAGCCAGGACCATCGCCTCTCCCGAATTACAGAGACGACAGACCCCTGCCGGGTGCGCCGGCGTACAGCGTCGTTTGTTAAGTGGTCATACCACCTGATTCCCAATATCCTCCTGAGACACCTGTTTTCAAAACTAAGTATCTTGCCGCTCCTGAGCCTTGGTGAGATGCCAAGATTCACAGCCATACAGGAGGATCGGGATGACACATACATTAAGCAGGCGGCATTTTGTTGTGACGCTGAATCCAGTCGCCTTCCAAATCCTATTCATGTTGTTGAACGCCCTGCTGGCAGCTCCGATGCAGATAGACAGCTCCGTCCGGAGATTACTATTGGAGGTGATGGTGGCACCCAGGTATCTGAATTTATTCACCTGTGGGATCCGGTTGTCGTTAATCATCATCTGCGCGCCTCCATCCGGACATGCATTGTTGCACATGTATTCTGTTTTATCAGCGTTGACTCGAAGGCCGAAAGTTAAGAAATAGAACAATATTTAATTTCATGTTAACTTGTATTTGTGACCACATGTGAAGAAAAATACATCAAAACATTACTATAGAATCATACCTTATTGTGGTCATAATACGCTTTCAGTGAATTTTCTATTTCTGGAGGTAGATTTGAGGGTAGACTGAGTAGAGTTTGAGTCCATACTGAAATTGTTATAATACAAAAATAAAATAATGTTTATTTTAACATTGTAATTTGTTTTATCAAACACTGTTTATTCCACTTTTTGTAACGGTATAACCATACCGGTTTGAAGAGACCACACTCACATACGTGCTCGGTGTATACAAGTGTTGTTACCTGACAAACTCTTTAACACTTGCCGCCCTGTGATGGATAGCGAGTGACCAGGCGTATATATTTTATTTAATTTCTCTAAGTATACTGATTGCAGAGTCTTCATATTTTATATAATCCTCATCAAAACCTCTATGATTAGAATGATGTCATTACGAAATAAAAACATTTATAAATATCAACAGAAATGATTATTTTGTTTCAATCAAGAAACGGCGTATACATGTGTATATTGGACAACGTCCCTGACTGGGACCTCTTTTTTTTAGTAATACTTATTTTCTTTAATTAAAATTGTAAAATCTACTTTGCTTTGAACTTTTTTTACAGTAAAACCATAATTAAGTAACCAAATTAATACAGAGTATTTTTTTAAAACCATTATTAAGTAATAACATTAATATAAAGTTAAGACAGGGCATAGTTAAGGTTTATAAATTATATCATAATATCACTCATATTGTCACGATTAGACTAATTGAATCTACAATAAACGTTAAAATAAATATTATTTATAGTTAAGGCATTAACATTGTTGAAGTTTAAAGACATTGTAATATGTTTTATCAAACACTGTTTATTCCACTTTTTGTAATGGTATAACACTACCGGTTTCAAGGCTTTCACCTCATCTTCAGGGGATCACAAACAAGACTGACAAATCCTCTAATTTATTCTGAAATGGCTAATCATTATTGTTAAATTTCTTTAATGCACACAACTTCAAAATACATGAATTGCTTCTATACATTATTCTTGGACTCTACAATACGTTTGTAACAATACATTGTCAACATGGTAAGTACAAATGTACCTACAAATCAACACGCCTCTTTACATTTATATTTACCAATTATAAATATAACAGAAATAAACATTAATTACATTTAACTTTTAACACAAAACAATACTTAAATTATCTCTAAAATTCTTTCATCAACCTAAATGTTAAACAAAAATTTAAATGCAATTTAGCCTACTTAATTTTCTGACATACACAAAATTAATATTAATTTCAACATTTCTTTGAATTTAGCAAATCCATTCCCAACGACTTAGTAAAAATGTCAGCAATGTTTGAATCTGAATCTATCTTAACAATTTCAACAATTTTAACATTTTCATGAACATAATGATATTGTACTTCTATATGCTTAGAATTTTTTGCAAAGTTTCCATATTTAGCTATAGCAAGAGCTCCAGAATTATCTTCATATATTTTAATAGGTTGAACAATCAACAATGGTCACCGTGAAAACCATACATTTTCTATCGATGATGCCAAATTCTTACATATCAGTAGTAACGGAAATAAATTGGACAGATTAGAGGTCCTAGAAATTTCTAAGTCAGTGCATCGGGGTGAACATATCGCAAACACATATATCCCAAGAATCTATCCGGTGCTCGCCGAGATTGTCTCCTCCCTCCCCCCTCCCACAGTCTCAAACCCGAATGTTTACCATTAGAAGCGTGTATCTCGGTACCAGTTCGAACAGAATTCAGTCTTGTTTGTGCTACCTGATGATGAGGTGAAAGCCTTGAAACCGGTAGGGTTATACCATTACAAAAAAGTGGAATAAACAGTGTTTGATAAAACAAATTACGTCTTTAAACCTCAACAATGTTAATGCCTTAACTATAAATAATATTTATTTTAACATTTAGATTCAGTTAATCTAATCGTGACAGTATGAGTGATATCATGACATAATTTATAAACCTTAACTATGCTCTGTCTTAAATTTATATTAATGTTGTGGCGACCGTATGCGCGGTCACTGAACCCACGAGATGACCTTTGCATACCTTCACAATCCGAGACAATCAATGGACAAAGTCCACGCGTCGGTCATTCAACTCGCTACCAACCGAGAGCGCATTCCATGAGGAAAGGAGAAAGACACACATCTTTTGCGCTGTCTCCCAAAACAAAAAGGATACCTACACGCGACAACAAACGTATTGTAAACGCAGAGACGAGACAGCGATATATGGCGTGCGCATTCCCGCACACATTCAATAAACATTATAAATACCGACGTCTGTCAATAAAACTCCTCTTTACACATTCCGATTTCGACAAGTTTTTATTTATCAACAATCATCCTCATCATCTCTCCTTTAAGGAACATACGTTCCTAAAATGTTATTACTTAATAATGGTTTTAAAAAATACTTTGTATTAATTTCGTTACTTAATTATGGTTTTACTGTAAAAAAAGTTCTAAGTAAAAGTAGATTTTACAATTTTAATTAAAGAAAATAAGTATTAAAAAAAAAAAAGAGAGGTCCCAGTCAGGGACGTTATCCAATATACACATGTATACGCCGTTTCTTGATTGAAACAAAATAATAATTTCTGTTGATATTTATAAATGTTTTTATTTCGTAATGACATCATTCTAATCATAGAGGTTTTGATGAGGATTACATAAAGTATGAAGACCCTGCAATCAGTATGCTTGGAGAAATTAAATAAAATATATGTCCTGGTCACTCGCTATCCGTCACAGGGCGGCAAGTGATAAAGAGTTTGTCAGGTAACAACACTTGTATACACCGAGTACATATGTGAGTGTGGTCTCTTCATGTGCGGAAGCGTCACCAACACGTTCAAGGAAGAACCAAAAGTTCCATTCCTACTTCAGTGATTCTAAGCCCAATGGCTCGGTCATTGGGGTTGAAGACAGTATTGTCTTCAATACAATATAAAAGTCAAACAACAAAAGATATTTTTGACTATTTGGGTATTTATTCTTAAAGTTGTGCACAATATTCTATAATATTTTTAATAGTATTTCTTGATTAGTTTAAATCTACAACAGTATATCATGTTTTTTTTTTATTGCTTAACATTTAATGAATTAACCCCTAAACTAGTATGGCCGTACGCCGTATGGCGAGCAAATTTTTACTTCAAGAGAGTATGGACATACACGGTACGTCCAATGTTTTCATTCCCGAATACATGAATTTATTCATAAAACGGACATGTCTCTATCTATTCAATTATTTTGTATATGGCGGCCGCAATCGCATTATTTATATTACTTACAAAATAAATTTTTTATTTTACTTACAAAATCTCACTCACTTAAGGCGCAATTCCACTGAGGCAACATGTAACATGCGGCATTGACGCATGCTACACACAGGCTTTCAATCGAAGGAACACGAAGCGACAAGAAGCAAGTATCTTTGTAGCATGCTACATGTTGATTGTTGTTGCCGGGACGCATGCGTCACCTTTCAACATGTTTCAGCGTATCGAACAATGTCGCCGTTATCCAAAAGTCAGCGGATCGGTGCAGCTTGTAGCGTGCGACATGGAGTGGAATATTGATAAAACTACCTTGTTTATTGAAGATTATCATAATTTACCGGAGTTATGGAATAATAAAATTAGTGATTATAAAGACAACAGGATAAATATGATAAACTGAAGCAGTTAGCGAGTAAATATGATTGCACTGTAATCGATGTGAAAAAAAAAATCAAGAATTTGCGTTCAGCTTTTCATAATTCTGAGCTTCTTGACTACCAACATATAATTCTCTTCAACACCGTGGCTCTCTTTTTTTTCTACGATTCAAAACTATTACCAAATATGCAGCCGCCTCGTTTGTTTGTCAAGACATAATGTAACAAACTGACGTTGCCTCCATGGAATTGTTTAAGACGCATGCTACACGTATTGACGACAAAGCGCATGCGATTCGGGTAGTCAAAATCCGCATGTGACACTGTTAAAATTTGTGACACATAGTCGCACACCTAGGAACAGGCAACACTAGGAAACATGTCGCATGCCTCATGTCGTTCAGTGTTGCCTCAGTCGAATTGAAGGATCTTTAATTTTGATCAACGTTAGTTTTCTAGAGTAATATTTCAATTGAATCAATCTTTGTCTGCCTCAAAGTATTAGAGATATGGGTGGCATTTGCAGCTTTAGGCAACACTTTGAATCTGTCAATAACAGAGAGTTAGAATCCTGAGTAAGAGTGTCATATATATTGTCCTTTCATTATTATTATTCTTTACATACCTTCCCGAGAGGCAGGCTTGATGCCTTCAGGGGTTGAGGTGTGCTCATCCGAAGGGTCCATGGGCAGGGGCACTCGTTTGGGAGCTTCGTCAAGTGGACTGGGCACAATCATTCCTTGAGCAAAATATCTGAAAAATAATTAGTATTGACACATAAAAGTGTTGTAATTATGTTATTTAATTTTGATTTGAATCAGTTCCATATGCTAAAATTAACTGTGTTCTTAATAAAATTTATAATTAATGATTTGTTCAAGGTTTTGGCTTTAACTTTGTGGAATTAAATATTAGAAAATTTAATAATAAATTACTTTGTAATTTCACTAATTACATTAACCCTTATCATAGCATTGTAACACAGATGTTACACTAATTTAGGTTTTTTTTTTTAATTCCAGAAATTCTAACGTAATTTCAAATATGACAAAACATTCAAATACTATACATGCACTACTGTGTGCAGTGGTATCATCTGGTGATAAATATTGACAACGCTACAAGCTTTCAAACGACGTCAGGTCAACTTGTCTGGACAGCGTGGGTGCGTTTAGAAAATTGGGGTAAATAATCTTTAAATATCCTTTTAATCACTACATGTAGAGAAAAATTATTCAAACCATTTTATTTGTTGATAATTCAGCTATGTAAATATTGTTCTTGTTTTAGATTATAAAATCATTTTATAGCACTTTTTGTGTTTCATAAAAATTGATATTTTGGCAATGTAACGTGGGTGTTACATATAAAAAAACGTATAAGGAAAAGTTGTGTTTTTTTTCCTCAATTTTCTTTCATAACTTACCATATAACAAGGAATCACCAAAGAAACACGTTAATATTTGGATAAATTGAACTTTGCCAAGATAAGGGTTAATCCCCATGACACCTCCTATCTGGAGTTCGTTTAAATTAAGTCTCAAGATAGGAGGTAGAAACATATGTTGCGAGGATTAATGAAATTAATGAAATTTTCTAATCATCAATATTTAAATAAACTAACAGTAGTTGATTTTTTGGTTGATTGATTCAAATGCTACGTTTGGTCAGTGTTACTACATGGAGTGAAAACATGGACAATCAGAGTTGGTAGTATGAACCGACTGGAACCATATGAAATGTGGATACACCGGAGAATGCTACGGATACCCTGGACGGATATGGTCAGCAACACAAGGGTTCTTCAAAGAGCCAAAGTTGATAGAGAGTTGCTGACTAATATTAAAAGGTGCCGAGGTGGCCGAAAGGTGTCCTATTTGGGTTATGTACTTAGAGGAGCAAAGTACAAATTACTACACCTGATCATCCGAGGCGAAATAGAGGGTCGAAGAGGTGTTGGTAGGTGGCAAATCTTCTGGTTCCGCAATATACGTGATTGGACTGGTATAAGGAGCGTTTGGGATCTTTTACAGGCTGCCGGAGACAAAGATGCCTACTCTCAGGCGAAAGTCAACGTTGGGGGGACCTGACATGACACTAGGAAGAAGTGGATTCTTTAATTTCTTAGTTTTTTCTTTTCTCTTAATTTAGACCTGTGGTCTGCTATTATCAGGACTGCCTCTCTTTTAAGACGTCTCCCAGCTATCCTTTCATATTTTTAGAGGTCTTGGTGGAGAAAGACTGCCAGCGAGTATTTCATATATTACCTCTTATGGAACTCTTGTGTTATCCATCCTTTCTACATGGCCTCACCAGTTTTTACTGCGGTTTCTACCCCATCTTAAAACATCTTCTACTTCGTATATTTCTCGAACAAGGGAGTTTCCAACTCTATTTTTAAGTGTTTTTCCTGCAATTTTTAGTTGCTTTAAGTTAGTTCCACTAATTTTGTGATTTAAAAAAAAAATACCACTAAAGTTATCGGTATTTTTATATATCTGGTGACTAGTCAGAAAAGAAGACTGCTATTTAAAGGAATACTTCACTTGAGTTTCGAACCAGTTTCTTTTTTCACATAAGTCTTAACCCTTATCTTGGCAAAGTTCAATTTATCCAAACATTAACGTTTTTCTTTGGTGGTTCCTTGTTATATGGTAAGTTATGAAGGAAAATTGAGGAAAAAAAATCACAACTTTTCCTTATAGTTTTTTTTTATATGTAACACCCAGGTAACATTGCCAAAATATAAATTTTTATAAAACACAAAAAGGGCTATAAAATTATTCTATAATCTAAAACATGAACAACATTTATATAGATGAATTATCCACAAATAAAATGATTTGAATAATTTTTCTCTACGTGTAGTGATTAACCTTTCCTTCCCTGTGTTGGGTATCTTCTACACGTTGCTTCTAATAACCATCAATATCTCTATAAATATTATAAATACAAGGTTAAGATTTTAGGTATTCCTCCGTAATATATTTACGCATTGATTTAAAAAATAATATTAATAATAATCAGAATTTATCGACTACATCGTAAGTATTTCGTGAATATCGGAAACAAATTCGCATTTAAACGCTGTGAGTGCCTCGATCTTGGGTCTTGACGATAGGTGAAGAGTATGCGGGAAGCGCGACACTATATTCGCATCTCACTTTTGCATACTTCACTGAATAGCGAGGAGCTCAATTGTCTAAACCTCGCAAGTGTAAGCCACACCCGGGTTAGCCACCAGCCCTGCCGCGCCGCAGTAGCTGTTGGGCTGGCAACGAGACTAGATCTACGCCCGTTCCGTGAGCGTTGCCAGATGGTTTTTTAATGTTTTCAGCAAATAAATCTCAATTATTATAATTTTTAACTTCAATTATAATTAATTAAGGGGATTATATATGAATGTTCTTATTTTTCCGATTTAAAATCGCAAATTTTTAATCGCGTACTCACTACCCAACACCGGAGCGCGCGTTTCAATTTTATCACCGTAAGGGAAGGGTTAATAAGATATTTAAAGATTATTTACCCCAATTTTCAAAACGCACCCCCGCTGTCCAGACATGTTGACCCGATGTCGTTTGAAAGGTTATAGCGTTGTTAATGTTTATCACCAGATGATACCACTGCACACAATAGTGCATATATAGTATTTGAATGTGTTGCCATATTTGAAATTACGTTATGTTTTTTTTTTTTTTTTAATCCCTAAATTAGCGTAACACCTGTGTTACAATGCCATGATAAGGGTTAAGCAATAACTATACTGCTAGCATCCCAATTTCAAGAACACCTTTAAACTTAGAAATTCCAAACATATAGATAATGAAGAATGGGTCTGGCAAAAGTATTGGAATCTCTTACATGTCGATAGCTTCACTAGCTTTTCTCTCCAGCACTGGATCTGGTGATGGGTCAAACTGGCTGTCGCAAGGGACTATATCAGCTGGCTTGAGGATGGAGACATGTTCGATGTCCCATTTGAAGCTACCTGAAGATTCACATTCTCGAATTTTAAACATCCCTGGACTGCGAATAAAGAAATATTAAATTAGTATAATGTATTATGTTAACCTTTCCTTCCCTGTGTTGGGTATCTTCTACACGTTGCTTCTAATAACCATCAATATCTCTATAAATATAATAAATACAAGGTTAAGATTTTAGGTATTCCTCCATAATATATTTACGCAGTGATTTAAAAAATAATATTAATAATAATCAGAATTTATCGACTACATCGAGGTGTTTTGTAAAGATCGAAAACAAATTCACATTTAAACGCTGCGAGTGCCTCGTCTTGACGATAATAGTATGCGGGAAGCGCGACACTATATTCGCATCTCACTCTTGCATACTCCACTGAATAGCGAGGAGCTGAATTGTCGCAAGCATAAGCGTAAGCGCCGGGGTATGCGACTGACGTTCCGCGCCACAGTAGCTTCTAGGCTTGCAAATAGGTTACACGTACGCCCGTTCCGTGAGCGTTGCCAGATGGTTTTTTAATGTTTTCAGCAAATAAATCTCAATTATTATAATTTTTAACTTCAATTATAATTAATTAAGGGGATTATCTATGAATGTTCTTATTTTTCCGATTTAAAATCGCAAATTTTTTATCGCATACTCACTACCCAACACCGGAGCACGCGTTTCAATTTTAACACCGTAAGGGAAGGGTTAAGTTGAACATAATTATTGTTCCCACTATCTCAAAAGGCAGAGTTTTAATTTTACATACTAGATCATGCATGGCCAAATTATGGTAATTTTTTTGGCCCAAATATGCAAAAGAAAATATATCAAAGTTTTATAAAAATCTAAACACAGAAAAATATATTCGCCGCTGCTCGCTGAAGTTGTCTCCTCATGATACACATGACACGCATGACAACTAATCAAATATTCACCATCCCTAGAGTTAAAACCTCTTTTGCCCAAAGGCAATATGCCTATTTAGCTCCCATGACATACAATGGGGTGCCGAATTCAATAAAGGTAAAGGGAGGAAAACAATTTAGGCATTCGAACGGAGCGTAGTTGTTATTGCGACAGGAGTTTGAGTACTTGGGCTTGCAAGAGGACTGACTTGTGGAAAAGATTTGTGTGAGCTCTTGAGTGTGGGTTTCTTTTTGTTGTTTTATATTTGTATTTCTGTATATTTTTGTTTTTATTTTTATGATTGTGTGCGGTATATTATGGGATGAACATTTTTGGTATTTCTGGAGTGATGATGTGTGAGGAGTTTGATTTCGCACGATGGTTCCAGTTGTTATTAAGTGTCACTGTTTGTCAAGTTGATGAGAATGTGCAACAGGGATTTTGTGTAATCGAAAATCGGAAAGAAGTATCGATTTATTTTTTCACGCTAAATATCCTCAGTGAGATACAGGCAAAATCCTAGTTTACTGGGGACATGACAAATGAAAGGCTACAGACCCAGATCCATTAAAATTGTATGTCCAAATAAAATTACCTGTTGTTTTTTCGCAAATTATGTATATTTCTTGTCATGTGTAAATAAATAAATAAAATAAATTCTTCACTTTATCCGATTTATTGGTTCTAGAAGAAATCACAAAACTAGAAATACGCATCAAGTGAATTGATTTTAATTTGGACGAATTAGGGATTCCAAATGAAAAAAAAAAACATCAACTCTTTAGTATTAACAAACTGGGATTATTCCACCTGAGGAGCCTAGAGATGGGAGATAGAAACACGTGTTACTAATGTTATTAATATACTAATAAAGTAATAGAATGATTATTATGTGAAAAAAAGTTATTATTATATTTTTATTTGCAATTTGAACACCTACATCACTTATTTTCTGAAATCAGGTAACTGAATCACGGGATTTGACTCGTTACTTTCCTGCTGTCTTTTATTTTAAGTTTCTATTTCAAGAAATTGTCAAGAGTGAATTGACAGGGTGCATTTTTTTAATCTCTAATAAAAGTGTATGTAGCAAGTTAAGGAATTTCATCACTCACAGGGTGGGTGGGTGATTGTGAATTTCAATTAGCTTTTTATCTATTTTTTTAAATTATATTTTTTCAAACATACTATGCCGTCATTTACCTGTCGGGGTAGGCAACGAGGAGAAAGCGAAGACTTTTCTATCTCAACACACATCCTTCACCTCTTCTACATCAATATACACTTTCTAATACAACTCCTACATACTCAAACCATCTTAGAGTGTTCTTCTTGATTTTACTTAACAAATCAACTTTAAGTTCACGTTAGGTTTTTCAAAGTCCATAAATAAACATACACAAACTCACAATTTTATATTATATGCATTAAAGCAAAATCATGTAAAGTGGAATTGCTTGTAATGAAAGATAACTGTATCCGTTTCTCAAAAAGTTAACTCTTACAGGCTTAGTGGTCCACGTTATCTACCACCTTTTTTTGACGCAGTATTGCACAATGGTACACGCAATGTACCACTTATTAAACCTCTCTCTATTGCTGCACGAACGCTCAGATTATGCCCCACTTCGTATAATATAATACTTATGACTCATATCCGCACAGCTGCAGGTCTGGTCCTGTTCAAATTCATTTAGCTTCTAATATTATTGACAGTTAGTTGTTCTTGGTGTGCCGACTTGTACGTATAAAAAGAAAACGTTATATATTTGCATTAAATTTTAATATAAAATAGTTGTGTTGTGATAAAATTGACTTCAGTAATTGTGGTAAATTTATATTTAGGTTAAAAATTAATTTTATTTGGATGTATTTCGGCATTATTTGGTGGTACATTAGAAGTACCAGTGGAAATATGGACTAGTGGTACATAAGTTGTACCACCTCACTAGGAGTTCCTTGACCTACCGAGGTAGTGGAAATATGTTAATTTAGCATTTGTATGTATCATTTTTCAAACACATTAAAAGAATAATGAGAAACTTGACTTTTTATTTTTATGCAGCCTGAGTAAAAATAAGTTAAGTTTACCTGTGCCTGTAAGGGTTAAACAATAAAGAGTGGAGAAAATGTTTCAAGGCGCTTTAACACGATTTAACAAAATTTGATTGTGGTTTAAACTAATTTCCACCAACCGTGGTTTGAATTAATTTCTACCGTAATATAATATTCAGTCAAAATCTTCTTGTGATGAGCCTAGTGAAAGTTGAGATTTGTTCAAAATACATTCAAGTTAGAACACATTTGTTATAGTGCTCAAAACATTTTCCTTTTCATCCATTGAATATTTCAATTTTTCATAGGAAAGTGTACTGTTGGAACCGTCGTGAGTCAATGTAGTTTGAAATGTTGAAAATATTTCTTTTAAAAAAAAATCCCACACAGTAATACCATCACCATCAAAAACTGAAATAAACAGATCAAAATGATGTACACTTTAACCCTTCCCTCCCTGTGATGTGTAACTAGTACACATGCTTCTAAAAAACTTTGATATCTCTATAAATATAATAATAAATACTGGGTTCAGATTTTAGGTATTCCTTCGTAATACATTTACGCATTGAATGAAAAAATAATATTAATAATAATTAGCACTTATCGGCCACATCAGAGATATTTTGTGAAAATCGGGAATAAATTCACCAATACAATCAAACGTATGCCAGTATGTGACGTAGGTATATTCATTCTAAAAAACCGCTAGTGAGGAAGCGACACTATTCACGTCTCACTCTCACTGTTCTTCGGTATATGGGAACGCAAGAAATAGAATCTCAGTTCGCAATTGTGTTTCTTCCTTCGAGGTACAACAGTCCGAGACTGAGTCCTGTGTCAGTTCTCAGTAGCTCTGGGGCATCCATTTGAGGTGGTCGCTTTGCCCGTTTTGTGAACGTCGGCCGATGTTTTTTTCATGTTTTCAGCAATTAAATATCAATTATTATCACTTTTGATTTCAAATTTAATTAATTTAAGCGATTGGCTATGAATATTTTTATTTTTCCGATTTTAAATCGCTCCTTTTTACATGTGTATCGAATACACAACAGCTCTCATTCAAAATTCATGGAATGAGTTTTATCAATCTTTTAAACATTAGATCTGTTGTTTTTTAGAAGAAAAAAATCAACAAATGAAGGATTGCTATAAAAATAAAAAAATATATAGTAGTAAAAATCTGATGCAATATCAACAGCAGCCAAAATTAAAATACCTAATAGTGTGTTGATGCCCACCTTGACGTATGGAAGTGAAACTAGGACTTGGCAGAAGAAGGATAAAAGATTAATGCTGTGGAGATGTGTGCACTAAGGAAACATTGTGGAGTGTCAATGTATGAAAGAAGTCGAAATAAAAACATCGGAAATTAATGTACGGATAAAATTTAAGTAAGATAAAGAAAGGAACTTTAAGATATTTGGACATGTGAAGGGAATTAATGATGAAAGAATGACTTAGCGAGTATACAAGTAGAACAGGTAAATTGAGAAAAAAGTGGATGGATCAAATGGACAAGATTTTGAAATAGTTTATGAGTAGAAGAATAAAAGATTATGCATAGAAGTATGGAAAGAGTCGAAAGTTGTGTGCTTGGATAGAAAAGTTTGGAGATATGTTCTCTCAGCCTATTCCGGAAGGGACACGGTGTAATACGTATGATGCAACTGTATTAATTGATATGGAAAGAGCGTTAGAACTACCAAAAGATAAAACAATGGAATAATAAAAATATGTAGATACAAATATACGAAATCTATGATAATTATTTAAATCGATAACATCAAATACATACACATGCTTCAAGGAAACATTTTCCATTTATATTTTATTCGTCTATACGAACGAGGTATTTGGCATATTTATATCGGTTAGTGATAAAAATTCTTACCTGCAAATAGGGACATGTAGATTTTCTATTAATGTTTTTTCAAACGGATTTTTTATTTTGAAAAAACTTTGCGGAGGGGTGCAGTAGATATGAGATGCAGCTCCCATTGGACTATCAGTCGAATATTGACTAGAATGAGATACGGAAGACATCTGAACACTTTTCACAGAAGTTTTGTAACGGTTAGCGTAAAATTTCGCGGGAGGTACCGACTTTTGTGGAGTGTGAAATGTATTATGCTTATTGGAAGCCATATTTATACTAAAAATGCAGTATTCTATTTACAATGCATATAACACATCACCTAATATCGAAATAAACAGGTACAGAACGTCATTACACTAATTTACAATTCTTCGAGTAGTCACAGTTAATAACACAATTTAAATTTTTAACGTTTTTATCTGACGTCCGGCGCTAAGTCCATAGACAAATTAGAAAAGTGGTTATAAAGCACCTATAGACCTTTAGTTAAAAATGTTAAATCGTAATGAATGTGATATTCGTTGACATCTCCAAAGATTAGTATACATTTTTATATTTATTTATTTACTTGTATTTTGGATAGTTTTATTCTGTAGAGAAATTAATTTAATTTGAGGTATAATTATAAGGCGTAACTGTTTTCCATTATATTATGGATATTTAAATCTTAATGGGTCGTATCAAGAATTATTTGGATTTTCTAATAATGTAGTTTTAGTATACTTAAAATATCAACTGCTGACGCGTCAACCAAGTGTTCCGATTTTGCTCATGTGAATAGAATTAACAAGATCCTGTGAATTGGGCATCGCTTGACACTGGCGTATACTCCTTCATATATAGGAGTTCAAGGCCATTATTCAAGAAGAACCACTACATTGTGGATGTAACTGACGAAAAATTGTAAGTATTTGATTAACAGTTGAAGTTATTTATTATTGGTAAAAAATAGGAGAGAATATATGTATTTGAGTAACATAAATGTTTAGTGTCTGAAAACGCTAATTCAGTAACAGAAAAAAATAATTCACGGATTGCATAAAGCAAATAAGTTAGTGAAATCATTCCCCTTCCTGTCCTGTGATGTGTAACTAGTACACATTGCTTCTAAAAACTTTAATATCTCTATAAATATAATAAATACTGGGTTCAGATTTTAGGTATTCCTCCGTAATACATTTACGCATTGAATGAAAAAAATATTACTCATAATAATTACCACTTATCGGCTACATGTGAGATATTTTGTGAAAATCGGGAATAAATTCACCAGTACAATCAAACGTGAGACGTAGGTATATTCATTCTAAAAAACCGTTATGGGTGAGGAAGTGACGCTATTCACGTCACACTCGCACGTTCCGGGTTGTGTATTCAATACATGTCAATACATATGTAAAAGTGAGCGATTTAAAATCGGAAAAATAAGAATATTCATAGCCAATCGTTTAAATTAATTAAATTTGAACTCAAAAGTGATATTAATTGAAATTTAGTTGCAGAAAACATGACAAAAAAATATCGGACGACGTTCACAAAACGGGCGAAGCGACCACTTCGAACGAAAGCTCGCTGGCTACTAAGCGAGAGAAGCGAGCGAACTGAAATTCTATTTCTTGCGTTTTCATATACCGAAGTAGAGTGAGAGTGAGACGTGAATAGCGTCGCTTCCTTGCTAATAGCGGTTTTTTAGAATGAATATACCTACGTCACACACTGGCACACGTTTGATTGTATTGGTGAATTTATTCCCGATTTTCACAAAATATCTCTGATGTGGCCGATAAGTGCTAATTATTATTAATATTATTTTTTCATTCAATGCGTAAATGTATTATGGAAGAATACCTAAAATCTGAAACCAGTATTTATTATACTTATAGAGATATTAAAGTTTTTAGAAGCAATGTGTACTAGTTACACATCGCAGGTCAGAAAGGGTTAAAGTGGTATTTTATTTATCAATTTTAATAGGTTTGGTGGAATGAAAAAAAATTTACAAAATAATATGCGAAATAGAGATGATGAAGATTTTTTATTGCGAATCAATTGTTATAATTTATTATTGCTATGAACAGTTCTATGTTTTACTTAAAAAAGTGTCATTAAATAATCTTATTGCATATGGATTACTCTCGTGATTATAATTTAGTTGAATATATTATGGTTGATTATCATTTTAATTTAGTTAAATTCTTACAATACGATGTAATATTATATTTCAGAAATGTTTCGATTTAGTCGACAATCGACAAAGTTATTAAAATTCAATTCAAGTATTATGAATACGTTATTTGTAAAACATGCAACACTTGAAACGTTAAGTTGCTTCTTCGATAGATGTCACTTTAATTTATTATTTATTGCAGTATTTTTTAAACAATGAATTCTACGTAACAAATGTATTATATTAACATAATTTTTAAATATGCTGTTTTACACCAAATCAGACGAGATGACGTATGAACGTACGATTAAAATCAGGATTTTAATAAGGAATAACAATTTAATAATTATTTAACATACCAGTTCATTGATACTGGCAATAATGTCCTAGTTTGGGCAGATATAAAAAATATTATTATTATACTGAAAATTATAAATATTGATGCAAATTTTTTTTGATGATATCACTTAATTATGTATTATTTTAGTTTCCTTTTAAGTATATTGTAAAAAAAAAAATGTCGATTTTAGCTTCATTAATTTTATTGACATTTAAAAAACATCTGGTATAAACACAAAATAAGGTAATTTTTTGATGAAATTAGAGATCAGGTAGGTTGAAAGATATTACTGTCTGGAATGCCCGCTAAATGCCCGCTAGATTGTTTTACAATGAAGTGTTGATAAATAAATAAATTGAACAAACTTTAATCAGTCAAATATAATTGTATAAAGATACCAAATACTTGTATTACATTTTCGTTGTATACAGTACAACCTGGAGGGCTTATTGTCATGTGACAATCTGTTAAAACCAACCTGAAAAATGTTAAAGGGGTCTGAAGTGAAAATAGACTGGAACCATGTTTAATAAATGGGAACTAACGTTACAAGATTGTATTGGAGCAAATTTGTGAGCTGTCACAGGACTCATCCTAGAATTTTCGAACTATAGATATCAAACTTTTCATTTTAATCACTTGTAATTAAGGATTGAAAACAATAAAAGGACTACGGATTATGGCATTATCTTGTGCAACATTTAATATTGAAATCTGCGCTGACGAAAATTAAAGCAAAAAAATACGAGCAGAGTTTTTTAAAATTTTTTACATTTATGAAATAAATATATAAATTCAAAATAACTACAAATATTGACAAATATTCTTAATTAGGTACCTATTGAAATCATAGATATTTTGAAGTAACAAATAGCGGTAGTAAAGGGGTTTATTTTTGTTGTCGTCGACTCCCAATTTCTTTTATTGAAACTATCGACCCATAGAAAAATCAAATCGACCCCAGGGGGTCGATATCGATCACTTTGGAAATTTTTGATCTAAACTTTAATTCAATATACTCGTAGATAAAACATTAAACCCGTATTTATTTACTTCCACATAATTAAATAGTTCCAATAAATTATTTGTACAACTCCTCCATAACAAGACTGCACAGTTTGAGAAATCAATTATGTAATATTGTACGGACGTTCATGTGACTTTGCCTACTTACAAGAGTCTACTGAAAAAGTTCCGTGATGAATTGAGTGGATTGTTTGTGATTGCCATGTTATTGTGTCGAATTCGTCTTGTATTCTGTGCTTACATGTCAATGTCAAATTTGATTTTTTGTTTCCTTGTTACGTTTTATCAAAAAGGTCATTATGAAATGAAATAAAATAAATAATAAAAAAATCATTAATTGATGGTGTTGATATTAAATTCATTGAATTTTTTATCCTTGAATAATAACCGTGAACTCCTATATATAAAGGATTATTCGCCATCACAAAACTCATCTTTTGAATAATGGCCGTGAACTCTTATATATGAAAGATATACGCCAGTGTCAAGTGATGTCATAGAATTCTTCTTCTTCTTCTTGAATAATGGCCGTGAACGCCTATATATAGTCGTATATATATGAAGGAGTATACGCCATTTTAAATTAGGAAAAATCAAAATTAAAAGCTATAATAGTTCATTTATTTACTCAGTGATAGCTGTTTTGTAATATACTTAATTTTGAATTTCCTAATTAAAAAAACATTGAATAAATATATTTATTATCTACTTAAGAAAAACACATATCAAGAGAATTTTTCTTCATCAATTTTTTGTTTTGATGATGCAACTGTAAATTTAAATAAATACAGTAAATTCGAGAATATTCAGTATTTAAGTGAATTTGACTTTTATCTCAATAACATGTTTTTTATTTGGTATATATTTTACTGTGCTGTCGTAAACAAATAAATAAAAAGAAAAGATGGCATAATGCGCCATTATTACGAACATTGATTTATGTCGATAAAAAAGTAACCTCAAAACTTTTCTTGCATAAAACATATTAAAACTAGTTTTTATCTTAATTTTTTTATTTAAGCCATCCGTTATTTTCATTTTAAATGAAAATATCTGTTGTGTTTAAGTACTATATGCTTTAATTGAAGAAAATGAGTTTAACTGAAGAAAAATATAAAATATTGTTAATAAAAGGACAATTTGTACAGCGCCTTTTAGAAAACCAACTCTCCCCAAGGGACTCTTACTCGGGAGTTAGCAAAACATGATCAAGCATGTGGGTGAATGAGACAATGACTGGAAGTGTAAAGATCTGTCCTCTTTGCCTATTGTTTACATGTAATGAATGTTTGGTTGAATACTAGATATTCGTCCAGCAGTTCATTTACGAAAAATGTATTTCTATTGACACAGAACGACTTGAATAAGTATAGTACGTAGCCATACAAACCCTATCAGTTGTTTATGACTTTGATGAGAAAAAAATAAATAAAAGGTCAAAGTTTATATAAACGTCGACAGGCGTTCTCAGCACTGAACATGTGAATGAACTTTAGTGTACATCACCGGTATAAAGACTAAAATAGGTGGATGACTGCTGCGCAATCCTAGGAGATTCCGGTCTCCTTTTAGCGTTTTCGGGGAAGGGCAGGATGAAGTGATTCTTCTTTGCCAGGTAAAAGTTTGCCGAAATAAAAACACTGTAGATGTTCCAGAAGATGAGAATTTTTTTTCTGTTCCTTATGTGTAGCCCATCGCTTATTGTAAGACCCTAGGTTCGACCGTGTATGCCGTCACGGCTTGCTAACGCCACGCACACCGCGCGATTTCCGCGCGTATGGGGTGTCCGATCATCTAAAGTGATCATTGCGAAGGCCACGGTTAAGGAGCATTTTATTACAACGTGTACAAGATAATATATACACAGATAACACAATTACAATTTATTAACAATTTCAGAGGTAATATAAAATCAAATTCACTCATATGGTATATGTGACGCATACGTTTGATACGGTGAGATTATTAGTAAAAGATAATTAAATGTGGACACCGTCTAACTAGAGTTACAAGGTTTGGCAGTAACCTCAATAGCGAATGGAACTAAGCGCAAAACTTCTGGACTTTTCTCATTGATTTAAGATGACGGTGTACACACTATGCGACTGAAATAAAATAGAGAGAAAGAAAAAGGAAAACCCCGAGAAGATAATGGAAAGAGATAGCTGGAGACGAGGAAAATTGAGAAATAGAAGTGTATGGGTGGAAGTTGATGAAATGAAAGCTGTGTGTGACAGGAAAACGTGAAGTTTTAATTTCTCTGTCTATCCTTCTTTCTACACGTAATTGGAATGATGCTATATTTGTTTTTTTTTTCACAATACTTCATTTAATTCTAACATGACAACATTTAATTCAGATACAAAAAATTAAGATGGAAATAAGGAAACTATTTCTTGTCTGTTTTGAGAGTTATTCCTTTAATCCTTAACATTTTTTAAACGTGGTAAAAACAAAGAAGGCAGATAATCAATATATGTATTTTATTATTTTAAATGAGATTCCGTATTTTTTTTTTAAATTAGCAAAACTTAAGAAATATTCATTTGCCTGTTAATTATAGATTTTATGTTATGTCTTTTAAAATATGCTCTTGTTTTTAACGATTCCTTTCAGGTTCACATATCAAACACGTCATCATCTCTCTCTCTCTCTCTCTCTCTCTCTCTCTCTCTCTCTTTGAATAATGGCCGTGAACTCCTATATATGAAGGAGTATACGCCAGTGTCAAGTGATGAGATACGTCATCATCGTTCAACGGAATACAGTTACAGATTTTTCCATTTTTTTAAACTTCTCGCAGTTGATAATTCATAAGGCTGGATACGAACTTGAAGGCGGTCACATCGCGAGTTTGCTAATAATTAGAATAAAATGACAATTTATAAAACGCCGTTTAGAGAGTAAACTCTCCTCAAGGGCACTCCAACTTAGGGCTTTAACCCACTCTTATTGACATATTAAATAATATTACAAAATAAATATTTAAAAGTTGAGTGTAATGATAAAGAGGTAATGGCTGCGACAATTAGATTGGGTACTTCCCCTTATCTACATATGTTCAGAAATACATATTCGATATGAAAACCGTATTTGACTTACCAATGGAAGACGAACTACAAAGAACGTTGTAGATCTTTTGATATGTGATAGTAACACATTTGACTTTTGGTGTAGTGTATGTATGAAGTATTCATATATGTTATGATCTACGTTTTAATAAAGCCTCTAAAAATGTTTTTCTTCAAGTGCTTCCTAAAGTTGCATAAGCCACCCGTATCTCTAAGGCTAAGGCCACACCAAAGTGCTTCGCACAAATTCATTTGACATTTGGTAGTGGTTGAGTCAACAAACGATACCACTCTCAAAACTAACCAATTTCATTACAACTTACCTTATCTTTATTTACTTCCTGTGCAACTTCATTCCACAGTGATTTTATTACAGGTACATTTTTGTATAATTTGCTCGATGGTTTCCACAAAGGCTCCCTTTTAAACACAGCTGTTATTAAAACTTCCTCCATCTTGTAAAACCACTTGGTGAAACAATAAAAATAGCCAACACGTCTGTTCGCTAGGAGAATCACTAGGTGACTAGCGTGGCGCGAAGCGTGGAGTGTGGTCATCGCGATAGTATGCAGTACGTTGGTTCGCTAGGATATGCCACCTAGCTCGCAGCGTAGCTCTAAGCACCAAGCGAGGCTCCTACCCGTGTGGCCGAGGCCTAACGTCAGACAATTCCACAGCACAGGATTAGCAACACCAACATCTCTATTATGTTATACGTTGAGAAAAACATATATGGTAAAAAAACGTGGAAAAGTTACCAAGGGACAACGAACTATAAAGAAACCTTTGTAGATCTTCCTATATGTGATATTAACACATTCGAGTTTATGTGTAGTGTTGTGCATGTGTGTAGTGTTGTGCATGTGTGTAGTGTTCATATATGATTATACATTTTGATAGGACCTTCAATGTTTACACGAACTTCAAAGTATAAAAAAACGGTAGGCAGGCAACCTAACAATTTGATTTGACTCGTCGTAAAAAAAAAATAAACAAGCCCTGGCATACTGTGGGCAAACTGCGACTTGTTCACAGTAGACCTTAAGTCTGTGAGAAGTTTGCGATATAACCGTGGTCAAGTGTAAATCTACCCTGGGGTCGATTTCATTTTTATAGGGGTTTTCCAGTTTCAATAAATAAATTGGGGGTCAACGACAGCAAAAATAGACCGCCTTACTACTGCTATTTGTTTGTTACTTCAAAATATTTATGATTCCAATAGGTACCTTATTAAGAAAAAAATAATAAAAAAAACACTTTTTTGATAAAAACACATTACATACCAAACTTGTGAACGAAAAGGTAAAATGTGTCATTAAAAGAGTCTATTTTTTTGCTTTAATTTTCGTCAGCGTAGATTTCAATATGAAATGTTGCACAAGATAATGCCATAATCTGTAGTCCTTTTATATTTTTCAATCCTTAATTACAAGTGATTAAAATGAAAAGTTTGATATATCTAATGAAATATTTATTATCGAGTACTGTACAAACTTATTAATTTGAGTAAGTAAAGTAAATGACTAGGGGGTCGACGGTTTTAACAGTTTTTGGTAAAGGGGTCTGCGGCCGAAAAAAGTTCGGGAACTCTTGGTCTACTTGATAAGACACTTGACATTTTATCGGTGGTTTAGGGTTCGACTTCCGATAAAAAAGTTCGTCCGGTAGTAATAATCATACACGCTAGTTTTGTGTGAGTTTAGTAGTCTCCTCCTGTACCAAAATGTACGATGACGAACTGTTCTATGCCTACTTCTGTGACTCTAAAATCCGAAGACTCGAATAATGAAACAGAAGACAATGTTGTCTTCCAGCCACGTTTTTCGATATTCCCGAATCACCATTTTGGTAGCTGTGATGTGTTAGTATATTACATTCCATTATATTTTAGTGAAATGTACTCTCATAGCAAATATGGTGATGGCGGTGTGTTGAGAAGTTGTTTGAAGATGGTGTTGATGTGATTGTTAAAATTATAATGCGATTAAAATTGTGTATGTGATAACATATAAGACTCGCTCCATCCTTGGCATGCTTTAAGAAGCGACTGAAAAACCTCTTAATTTCTAGTCAGTAAAATAACGTGTTTCATTCCCGATTTTTATTTTCCTTTCCTCTCCACCATCCCTTCTTTTCCTTTTGATTGATGATATCTCACTTTATATGAAAAATAATGCTCGGGTGACTGTCCGTCTTTGTGGGGTTCGTGGACATGTGCTTACGTATATGTTTATGGATTTCGTGGGGATGGATAGTCATTTGAATGATTTATGCGACCACGTAACGTGCTTCATTTACTTTTGTCTGGTTGGTTGGAAGAGATTGCCACCTGGCAATAAGCCCGCCAGATTGTATTTGCAATAAAAGTGTTAAATAAATAAAAAAATTACGTGTGATTCGTAAGAATGTGTTAAAATTTGAAATCAAAGTGTGAATGTCTCAACTGAGTGTTTAAATATTTAGAAAAAATACATAATTTTGACTAATGTAATTTTCTCACCACTGACAATGCCTAGTGAAGTGGTTATTTATGTGTATCCATAAAATGGTGGACTTACGAATTTATAATGCACTTATAATTTTGATTTCTCCTTTGAAATCAAATCAAATTTAATTAGAAATATTGTATTCTGTAATTAATTCATTGCACATAAACCCTTAGATGGGCTTAATTTTTATGTTCTCGATAGTTACAACCGTGTAAGAAAGCATCCCCTATTTTATCTACCAACTTACATAACCAATCATGACAACTGATCAAATGTTTACTATACCTAGAGTTAAAACATATTTTTACCAAAGGCAATATGCCTATTTAGCTCCCATGACATACAATAGGGTGCCGAATACAATGAAAGCAAAGGTAGGAAAACAATTTAGGCCGTCGATCGGAGCGTGGTTGTTATCGCGACAGGAGTTTGAGTACTTGGACTTGCAAGAGGAATGACTTGTGGAAAAGGTTTGTGTGAGCTCTTGAGTGTGGTGTTTTTTGTTGCTTTATATTTGTATTTTTATATATGTTTGTTTTTATTTTTATATGATTATGTGCGGTGTATTGTGGGATGAATGTTTTTGGTCTTTCTGTAGTGATAACGTGTGAGGAGTTTGATTTCGTGTGATACAGACAAAAGTGTGTTGATGAGAATGTGCAACGGGGTTTTATAAAATTAAAAATCGGAATGAAGTATCGATTTATTTTTTCATGCTATATGTCCTCAGTGAGATACAGACAAAAGCCTAGTTTACTGGGGACACGACAAATGAAAGGCAACAAACCCAGGTCTATTAAAATTTTGTGTCCAAATTCAATTACCTGTTGTTAACATAAGTTGTGTCCGTTTGGAAAAAAACGGACACAACTTATGTTAACACCTAATACAATTTTATAAAATCACGACACATGTCTTTATGTTTTACAATTTCGTTATGTACAGTACAACCTGGTGGGTTTATTGTCATGTGCCAATCTCTTCCAATCAATCAGAAAGATGTTCAAGTAGCTATAAGTGAAAACCAGACTGGATTTTTTTTTAGTTTCAGCAGAAATCGAACCTGAAAGTTCTGAGCTGGAACAAAAACACCTTACCAAATAGGCCACGGAGGCCGTCAGTGTATTTGTGTAACTAAATATGTGTTAAATTATAATAATACTTCGAAACAGGAAAAAAAACATAAATATTGAATGAATAAATAGTTTTTATGTTTTATATTATAGTAATTAATACATAAACACGTTTTTTGAATTGAAGCCAAGTTATTTTTGTGAATATAAAATTCAAATTGTTGAACCTTATAATTTTATTTGTTTTTTTCCTCTATTATTTTTATGTATTATATATTTTTTAAGGTTGGCTTTTTATTGTTCTGACGATGAAAATGCTAATCCTTCATGGAACATGTTCAAACATGCAAAACAGGTACAGTACAAGGCGGTAAGTAATACACACCGGGCTTAAGAAATAGACTGTCTGCCATAATCGGTTAACTTCGGCTTTGTAGAGCGTCGTCTCTGTCATTCATATAATTTGAAGTGGACGCGACCACACCTTAGAACGCTTGACAACGACTGACAAATCGTGACGGAAGACGCGTATGAATGACAGAGACGACGCTCTACATAGCCGAAGTTAGCAGATTATGGCCGACAGTCTCTTTCTTAAGCCCGATGTGTATTACTTACCGCTGGGTACTTTAGATACAGTTTAGTTCAATCCCACCATCGTCCACGCTGTTGAGGGACAAAGTATTTCTTCATCAAGCTCGATATACTAGGCGTATCCAGAAAGTAAGTGTACTGAGGCTCTCACGACCGGATGGATTTTATTTTCGACATGTTGGCTACACTTCCGTGTAGCCTGACCCTTCCCCTCCGCAACGAGACCGGTTCGAGGTCAGTACGTTGAGAAGTGTCGACGCGACAACACGTTTCGTGAAAAATGTCAATCTAATCTCCCGCCAAGTGCGAAATAAATAATGCCGGGCAAGAGTTTTTGAGGCGCTGCAAACTCCATGGAGATGAATTTCTCCGCTCCATCGTTACTGGAGATGAAACTTGGGTTGCACACTACACGCCTGAAACCAAAAGGCAGTCTCAACAGTGGCGTCACACCTCTTCACCCTCCGCCAAAAAGTTCAAAACCACAATTTCAGCCAAGAAAATCATGGCATCCGTGTTTTGGGACTGCCAAGGCATAATTTTAATTGAATATATGCCTCAAGGAGAGACCATCAACTCTGCAAGATACTGTGAGACCCTAAAAAAATTGCGGAGGGCAATTCAGAACAAGAGGAGAGGCATGCTGACAAAGGGAGTCTGCCTGCTGCATGACAATGCCAGACCACACACGGCCAACGCCACGAAGGAACTGCTCGCCTCGTTTAAATGGGATGTCCTGAACCATCCCGCGCATTCCCCTGACCTAGCACCTTCAGATTACTATCTCTTTACCTCCCTGAAGCTGCACACGGGTGGAAAAAGGTTTTCAACCGACGAGGAGGTAAAGGAGGAGGTGGAGAAGTGAACGGAGGGGTTGGCGGGAAACTACTTCAAGGAAGGCATCAAAAAGTTGATATCCCGCTTCACCACCTGCATTGAGAGGAATGGCGACTATGTCGAAAAATAGCTTACATATGTACTACGGTAACCACGTAATTTTTTTGTTTAAATAAAAAAAATTGTAACCTACAAAAATTCAGTACACTTACTTTCTGGATATGCCTCGTATATTAGAAAATAGAAAACGTTTTTATTTTTTTATAAGAGCGATATCACGTATTGACGAAGAAACAACTGCCAGAAGAGACAAAGGGACTCTTCTGTGTGACACACCTGAGTTGGAAAATAATAGTAGCGACGACGGACTTACGGTCCGATGAAATGGGAGAATGAAAATGACACACAGTGCAATAAATATACACCCATACCTCGCTTTACGGCCTATATACGTTCCGAAAAAGTTGGCCGTAAAGCGAAAAGCCGTATAACGAATAAATTATTTTGATACAAACCAAAACAAATTCAATTGGATCTGTTCCGATTTTTTTATAAAATAAAATAGTTTTTAGTTCATAAAGCATTTTCTTCTTTTTATTTCCTATAATAATGCTTACATAAAAATAAAAGTACAAAACAATGTAATAATAAACAGAAACCCACCATCTTTTTTTGTCGTTTTGTATTAAGCTTATTGCTATTCTTAATTATATAAAAAAGAGCTAGGGAAATTCTCTAGAGAGCAACTTCAGTCATTCTTCGCAAAGGACTGAATCGCACCATGAATCTTGGCGTGGACACGGTTTTATGTCGCGGAGTAGCGTCTGGGCTGAATTCGAACAATGAATCTATGCAGCGCGGATTTTGAATCGCGACATGAGTCGATTTAAATAATCTCATTGATTACTACTCTTAACAGTACAGCATTTTTTTGGCCGTATAACGAAACATTGTGGGCCGTACATCGAAAAAGTGCCATAATTAAAAAAGGCCGCTATAGCGAAATGCCGTATAAAGAGCGGCCGTATAGCGAGGTATAGGTGTACTTATAAAGCAGCTAAAACCTTGGAGTTCAAATTGACTAGCAAATTGCTAATACTTTGACACCACTAGAACAATCGGTCCGAAGATTATGAGATCCCTTCGAAAATTATTTACATGATTATCGTCGCAGTACCACAAAATGTGATCTGTGGATTGATTCAGACTGTCATCAAAATTACAATAGGGCGAAGGGACAAGATTGAAGCTAACAGTTTGCAATTAAAGGTCCCATGGCCGGGTAGAAATAAGATAGTCCAAATAGCTTGAATACACCCTCGGAGAGCCGAGGCGCGCCCTAATTGAATCTCAGTCTTCCCACTGAAGATGACGACCATCGATGTTGTCAAGTCTTTGACAGATTTTAAGAATTGCGTAAGGGGTAGAGTTCTAACAAAATATAGAGACCTTCGTGTATAGGATGGTTCAAAAGTAGATTTAGTAAAAAATATATATATTTTTAATTTATCTAATTAAAAAAATAAAATATTTCTATTATTAAAAAAAAATTGTTTAACAATTCACCGCGTCATAAAATAACTATGTAGGTAAGTAATGTATAATTATAGTGATTTATGTTGAAAATTCTTATGTCATATTAATGTAATTTAATCATTTGTAACTGCCTATCTTTCGCAATTACTCTATTTTTTTATACTAACCATAATTTTCTATTACATGATTAACCGAAAAGAGAAGAAGAAGAAGAAGTGTATTTATTAATTACAGGAATTCAGTTTATTCCCCTCTAATATACTCGTATTTATATGGTTCTTTACTTTCACTAAATACATAAATACTATACTAATAAATCCCTCAAATATTTCCTATAATTTGGGTCATATAATATGTATACAAAAGTAGAGGAAAGTGTCCAATAAGAAGAAAGAAAAGTTTATTCATATTTAAAATGTTTTATTTAAAATATAAAAAAGAAGGAAAAATTATTTCAAAAGACAAAACATCAATAGCATACATTACATGTAAAAGAAACATCAATAGCATACATTACATGTAAAAGAAACATCAATAGCATACATTACATGTAAAAGAAACATCAATAGCATACATTACATGTAAAAGAAACATCAATAGCATACATTACATGTAAAAGAAACATCAATAGCATACATTACATGTAAAAGAAACATCAATAGCATACATTACATGTAAAATAAACATCAATAGCATGCATTGCATATAAAAGAACATCAATAGCATACATTACATGTAAAAGAAACATCAATAGCATACATTACATGTAAAAGAAACATCAATACCATACATTACATGTAAAAGAAACATCAATAGCATACATGATATGTAAAACAAACATCAATAGCATGCATTACATGTAAAAGAAACATTAATAGCATACGTTACATGTAAAATAAACATCAATAGCATGCATTGCATATAAAAGAAATATCAATAGCATACATTAGATGTAAAAGAAACATCAATAGCATACATAACATTTCATACATTAAAATTTGAAAAAAAAAATACAGTAGAATTAAAGCAGTGATTATTATTTTTATAAAACAAATTGCGGTAGAAACGTAAAAACTTCAAAAAAATCAAGAAGTTTAAAAAAATACACAATATAATTAATAGAGTGGATATCGTACATAAAGACACCTTAAAAAATATATATTTTCATAAAGAAATCTTTGACAATTAATAACATTATAAAACATATTAAGAATAAATAATCAAGTTTTTATTAAAAAATAAAATTAATCACTATCAGAGGAATAATTTCTCTTCCTGTTCAAAGTGGCCACACATTCCTCCAACCCTATGTAGAGATTCTAGTTAAAAATCAGATTCCCTTTTGTATTATTCCAGCTTTAATAAATGTGATAATCATGCTGTCAACTCCAGATCGTTTATGAATCATGACTATCATTTTTATTATTCAAATTTATTTGTCTTATGCTCAGAATGTTGTTGACACTATTGGAACGGAACAAATATTTATATAAATTTGAAATGTTGATTAATATAATAAAAAAAAACATATTCAGAATGCGACTAGATTTGAATAATTCTACTGTAACTGCCTGTTTTGTTTTGTTAGATATTTATTCAGACATTTATTCCAATCATGGATTAGCGCTACGCTCAAACAAATATTGTTTATTGACCTTTCCAGTTCACCGCTTCTCTTTCTTTACGTCGTCATTTACTGTCCATGCAGTGAGACTCTGGAATTTGTTACAAACCAATATAAGACTCGCTCCGTCCTTGGCATGCTTTAAGAAGCGACTGAAAAACCTCTTAATTTCTAGTCAGTAAAATAACGTGTTTCATTCCTGATTTTTCTTTTCCTTTTCTCTCCACCATCCCTTCCTTTCCTTTTGATTGATAATATCTCCCTTTGTATGAAAAATAATGTTCGGGTGATTGTCCGTCTTTGTGGGGTTCGTGGGTATGTGCTCACGTATATGTTTATGGATTTCGTGGGGATGGATAGTCATTTGAATGATTTGTGCGACCACGTAACTTGTTTAATTTAATTTTGTCTGGTTGGTTGAAAGAGATTGCCGCCTGGCAATATTTGCAATAAAAGTATTATATTAAATAAATAAATATAAAATATTCATCATCATCATGGTGATTAATCCTCGTTCAAGACCATTGATAAACTATCAGGAAAAGTCCATAGATATATTTTTCTTGGAAACATCAGGGCCGTCTTATATTAATTAATACACTTGTAAAACTACCAATATGAATCAGCGTAAGATATGCTACCCATGCATTATATTTTTCTCAGTGCACACATTTCTACAGAATTTATTCGACTTTTCTCAGTATTTTTCGCGTTCACGTTTCTCACCGTAGCGTTTTATCGATCTCCGTTATTATATCAAATTTCCCGACATTTGGAACAAATCGGACTTACAAAACCAATTTGGAAAGCGTGTTGCAGATAGATATACCAAAGAAAGTTTGGTTGTATTAAATCACGGGTGGCGAAACAATGGCGCATTGAATGATTGCAAGTGGCGTATCGCATCCTTGCTCCTACTTATTCTTTTAAAATAGGCGTCATAACTGAATCCACCTTCATATTTTCAACACCAAAGTACTCTCAGTTCAATTCATACAGTCTTCGGTAATGTTCAAGTTTACGGTGTCCTAAGCGAAGCAGATCCCACCCCTATTCCTATTTTACAACCCGAAACGTGAATGTAAGAAGGTAAAAAAGTGCTTGAGTTGTATGGCGCATGTGAACTCGTCTGTGAATAAATTGGCGCATGGTATATAAAAGGTTGGCCACCCCTGCATTAAATTAATCATATTTTGAAAGAAGAAAACGTAAAAAGTCAAATAAATCGAGGTTTATGAGAAGGTGTATGGATGTACGAGTGCTCTCAATGCAGGTGGTGAAGCGGGGTATCAACTTTTTGATGCCTCCCTCGAAGTAGTTTACCGCCAACCCCTCCGTCTACTTCTCCACCTCCTCCTTTACCTCCTCGTCGGTTGAAAACCTTTTTCCACCCATGTGCAGCTTCAGGGAGGTAAAGAGATAGTAATCTGAAGGTGCTAGGTCAGGGGAATAGAAAAGGCGAAGGATGTATCTTAAGACAGGAAATCTGGCACTCAGTCATCTTGGCCTACCCTGATAGAGAAATTTTGTATGTACTCGTATGCATGATAAAACTATATATTAGTATAAAGCAGCCTGACATCATACTGTAAAGAAATTTTTCAAACGTGATGTTTGACGTGTTTATAAATACAAATATATTGATATTGCGTATATCTTTATTTGCTAAAAAAATATTAATTGACATATATTATCCATACCAAATTCCTAATGTTTCTGGATTGAATTTAAAAAGCCAAGGGGCGGTTTGAGTAATTTAATAAATAATAATGTGTTACTTAGACGTGGTTGAACAAGGATAAAAGTAAGATTAATACTGTGGAGATGTGTGCACATAGGAAAAATTGCGAAATATCAATGTATAAGGAAGACATCAGAAATACATTTATGGATGAAATAGATGTTTTAAGTTGGGCGAAGAAGGGAGCTTTAATATGATAAATAAATATTAAAATAAATATAAATAAAATAATTTAATAAACAATAAAATTGAATTAATAAATGTTAAATTTATTAATATAAAAATAATATAATATAACAAAAAATATATATTTTTTATTTTAAATAATTTTTTTTTATTACCTGGCGAGTTTATTGCCATGTGGCAATCTCTTCCAACCAACCAAAAGTATGTTTTTATAGGCCCTAAGTGTTAACCAGGCTGGAATCCTATTTAAAAAAATCTGGGTTCCAGCGGGGATCGAACCCGCAACCTCCGGATCGACAGACAAGGGTCTTACCACCAGGACACGGAGGTCGTCATTTAATAATAATAATCAATAATAATTTTAATAATAATATAACACACTTAATAATATCAAAATAATATTAATTATTATTAATAATAAATAATTATTAATATTAAAATAATTAATAATACTTTATTAATAAATAAATAAAATATTTAATAATAATAAATAATAACTTAATAATAATAAAATAATAATATAAAACAACGTTTCACTTTTCGTGACGTTCAGGCCAATTTGCCCTATCGCGCCTATAGAAGTTTTACATCAAAAAATATTTATCATAATTTTTATTTACATTTATATACTTTCTTATTGAAACAAAATAATAAAGTTATTTATTGATACAAATATAGGGCGAGCTTTATAAGACAACCCCCGTTCTTCTAAATCTGTTTTATGGGGACTATCTCGACTCTTTTTTTATCAATTCATAATGCCTTTCCTTAGGCCCTCGGAATGCGTTTGTTTTAAAATAAACGTATGCTTTTGTTTGGTCTTGTTTTTGAGATCGTCAACATCTTGCAGTGTTTTCAGTAACATCAAATTTTCTGGCAGTCGCACAGTTATTTGTAATTTCTTTAGCACGCACTGCCATAACCTTGACATTGGAAACGTAGCTCTTGCAAATTCCTCGATATATTTGATTTTTTTTAGTTCAATATAATCACTCACTCATTATTTTTACGAGGATGTAAAAATATGAAAAACGTAGTACAAAAAATAACACGGTAAACAAACTGTTAAAAACTATTGACCAGCACGCCGATAGTTTGTATACAATGATGTTTGTCAAACGAAATCATTAAAAATATTATGAAAGATAGATATTTTAGGCTGTATAAAAATGAATAAATAAATTATAAGTTTATTGATAGCAACGTATTAGGTGTTAACATAAGTTGTGTCCGTTTTTTTTCCAATTTGAAAATGAGCACCAAAAGTAAAACTAAATGGTTCAAGTTATACGTCATTCGAAAGAAAATTTTCTGCTCTACAAGATATTGTTTGCTTTTACGTTACATATATTATATTATTTGATAACAAGCCTTCAAAATGGAATGTCAAGTAGACGAAAGTGAGCATTTTCGACAACTTCTTCTGTTCGCGTTCAATCGAGGGAATAAAGCTGCCAAAGCTGCTCGCGATATTTGCGAAGTGTACGGTGAACATGCTATGAATGAAAGGACAGCTCGTCGATGGTTTTTGCGTTTCAAAGACGGTAATTTCGACCTGAAAGACATGGAGCGTTCCGGACGACCAGTAGAATTCGATGAGGACCGCTTAAACCATATTATTCATGAAGATCCCCTTAAAAACATTTTTCATCACCGTTTTCAAACCATTTTTCATCACCAGTAATGATGCAGTAAAGGAACCTTGGCTTGTACCCATGCGTAGCTCAATGACGCGCGAGCAATCCAATTGTCGAACGTTGTTTTTTCGTTGTTTTCACTCAAAACATGTGGAACCCAAGCGCCGAACTTCTGGACTTTTCCCATTGATTTAAGATGGCGGTATACAGTCATGTGACTACAATTCATCTGCTCAGCCAATTCCACGGTGGTTTGAAGGGGACCTTCATGAATAATATTCGCAAATAAAAACTTCGCAAATATCGCGAGCAGTTTTATTCCCTCGATTGAACGCGAGCAGAAGGAGCTGTCGAAAATGCTCGCTTTCGTCTACTTGACATTTCATTTTGAAGGCTTGTAATCAAATAAATTAATATATGTAACGTAAAAGCAAACACAATATCTTGAAGAGCAGAAAATTTTCTTTCGAATGACATATAACTTTTACCATTTTGTTTTACTTTTGGTGCTCATTTTTAAATTGGAAAAAGTTTCGTCGAGTTTGCACTTTTGAAATATGTTTTTTTGCATTTCCAGTCAATTTGCATTTCCAGGTGTCTATGCAAACCGAACTCTAGCAAATTCAGTCCATTACTTGATCCAACCCTGCTTTTTTTTTAAATAAAAATATTAAAATAAGGTTTTTGTAGGATGATTTAATATTTAATATATTCCAGATTCGTAGTAACACGTAATATTAAAAGAAAGAATACGTAAATGATTAAAGGTCAAAATCTGAAAGGTACACAGATCATACATGTCAAATAAGACGAGTGTTTAAAAAATGACAAGATCACGTCAACACTTGATGTTAATGACATTGATTAGACATCGAACATTCCAACTGGTTACAGATGAGCTGAAATGACTAACTTGTTTTATTGTCATTTCTACTGAAACCATCTATTGCTGAGATGAGAATGAAGATCTTCTTCTTCTTCCTGGCACTGTCCCAACTCATTGCCTAGGTAGGCTGTTGGGGTCGGCTCTTCTCGTTTTCAGGCTGTATGTTCTTCGATTCTGGGTATCGTTTCTTTGCAGGATTTTGGAGTACTGAGTTATCCAGGAATACTTTGGTCTTCCTCTGGACGGCTGTCGAGGAAGGTCCACAGATATTGTCTGATTTACCGTATGGTCTGATGGTCTCCGTCTTATGTGCCTGTACCATCTCAGATGTCGTTCTTCCAGTTTACTGTTTATGTCAGTGACCCCCAGGCTACCACGAATGCGTGAGCTCTTAATTTTATATTTTAGCGATACTCCTGCCGACCACCTAAGCATTTGCTTTTCTGCTGTTTCAAGTTGCCTAGAGTAGGAGCTGTATACATAGTCCAGCATTCTGAGCCATACATAATCGCGGGTCTAACGATAGTCTGGTATACCTTTCTTTTTAGTTTTATAGGCATTTTTGGGTCACGCAACACTCCTGTTACTGATCTGAATTTCATCCATCCCACACCTATTCTATGGTCAACATCCGCGGCGCACCCTCCGTCTTTGTGAATGAGTGAGCCCAGATACTTAAATGATACACAGCCGGCTAATACTCGTATTTCCCCATCTAGTTGCATTTAAGTAGTTGTGGCATTTGGGTCTTCAAATGGCAGGTACAGATATTCTGTCTTTTTCCTACTAATTTTTAAGCCGTTTTTTTCCAGGATCTTTCTCCATCTCTCCAGGCTGTTCTGGAAGTCACAATGAGAATGAAGGTCTTATCACTTACATTATATACAGGCAACATGAATGCTGTAGTACCATGATTTGATGTATGGGCGTGAAACGTTGACATGGAACAAGACTAAAAGGAGCCCAATTAACACTGTAGAAATGCGTGCCCTTAGAAAAATACACGGAGTGACAATGTATGACAGAATACGGAATGAAGTCATTAGAGATGTACGTGAACTTAATGCCGATGAGTAAGTTGAAATTATTGTAAATTCAACTTATGTTAACTTACAACTTACTTAGTAAGACAAAGAATAGTATTCTGAGATACTGTACCCAGCGGTAAGTAATACACATTGAACTTAAGAAAGATACTGTCGGTCATAATCGGCTAACTTCGGCTTTGTAGAGCGTCGTCTTTGTCACACGATGACGGCCATAATGACTGACAAATCGCGACGGAACACGTGTATGAATGACAGAGACGACGCTCTCCAAAGTCGAAGTTAGCCGATTATGGTTGACAGTCTCTTTCTTAAGCCCGATGTGTATTACTTACCGCCAGATACTGTGATAGTAATACATTCGGGTTTAGTAAAGAGTAACAAAACAAATATATAGTGCAAATGTAAATGAGAGTCATGGTAGAGCAAGATCAAGGGAAGTTTAGCGTGTGTCGTAGTAGGACGTGCTGATGATGATGTTGCTGACATCTCTGTATTCGCTTTGGTCGAATTCTGTGTTCCTTTTCGTTCGGGGTCATCAATTTAGCGGGATGCTTAATTGATAGGTTGTGATGATTTTGATTTTTTTTGTATTTAAAATAAAATACGTCGATTCAGGAATGCGAAAAAGTGAGAGTGAATAATCTATAAATAATAAACAGCGATGAATGGTCAAGTGAATAATAACAAGTGCTCTTTATTTGTCGATAAGTAGGTATATATACAATTTCAGAACGGGGCGCGTGAATGCGTCCGCGGTATATCCCGATCTCACTCCCGCGCGTACCGAGGTGGTCGCAGACGTTGCCAATGATATAGTGGGTAGAATATTTATTGCCGAAACGGCGAGACAACGCGATGCGTTCTCTTTCTACCGTGGAGTGCGACGTAAATATTATTTGCGTGTAAACATTATTGACGTTCTGGTATGTGATCTTTGTACATATTCAAAGGTTGATTCATCGGTCGTTGACCGTGCATGTTGACAATATTTAGGGACGTAGATATTCTCTACAGAAGTATGATTTGATCAAGTGAATAATATTTTGATGGAATAAATATCATAAGTTAGAGATATTGTCGGAGTTGTATCAGAAGGTGTAGGATGTATGGATGTAGAAGATACGAAATATGTGTGTTGAATAGAAATAACTTATTTTTATTTTTATTCAATGGTCAAATGATCTTTTTGATATACCATAAAATATCAAAAGAACAACAAACGTCAATGTTTAAGTTTTTTTTAAAAATATTATCTATGAAAACTTCACTTGTCTTAATTAAATATTATATACCTAATCTATGAAATGCTCTAAAGAGCGTCTTCTTATATTTTTTTATTTAATAAAGTAATCTACTATATAACACAAACATTTGCCAAAGGCTACACTTATATACAAATCAATATCTTAAGAACTAATCTAATTTATATATTGTAATTTATTTTTATGAAACACTGTTTATTCCACTTTTTTGTAACGGTATAACCCTACCGGTTTCAAGGCTTTCACCTCATCTTCAGGGGAGCACAAACAAGACTAAATTCTGTTCGAACTAACGACACGAACAAAGTCCTATTTATAAAAAAACATATACGAAATAACCAAAAATATTCCAAGTCACATAAAGCCAGCTTTTTACACTAATTTTAATCTCCGGAATCTCTTATTTAATGGGAAAGGCAAAAATGGAATACTTAGTAATAGTGGTGTGTATTAACTTTTATGTGATGACTGTGATAATTTATATATAGGAAAGACAGGAAGATCTTTTGAAAAGAGATTTCGTGAACACAAATCCGCCTTAACAAATCATCTAATTTATTCTGAAATGGCTAATCATTATCATCGTGAAAACCATACTTTTTCTATCGATAATGCCAAATTCTTACATATCAGTAGTAACGGAAATAAATTGGACAGATTAGAGGTCCTAGATATTTCTAAGTCAGTACATCGATCCGAACATCTGGTGAACAGTTATATCCCAAAAATCTCTCCGCTCTTGGCCGAAATCGTTCCATGCCACCCTCACCCCTCAGCCCCCAACCGTTGAAGCGTGTACATCGGTACCAGTTCGAACAGAATTTAGTCTTGTTTGTGCTCCCCTGAAGATGAGGGGAAAGCCTTGAAACCGGTAGGGTTATACCGTTACAAAAAAGTGGAATAAACAGTGTTTGATAAAAATAAATTACAATGTCTTCAAACCTCCACAACGTTAATGCCTTAACTACGAGTATAAACAACATAATTTATATATTGTAACTATGCACTGCTTGTAACTATGCACTATTTGTAACTTAATTGTAATGTCTTACATGCCATTTTATTTTTAATAATCTTAATATATATCTTAGAAATAATTAATACGTACATACTACTTATAACTAGATAACAATTCTTACAACTAATTACTAAGCAAGAATAAGTCCCCTCATTCAAGGTTACTTGTATTCCATCACATTCACTCAGATCTTGGTCCTCCCTGCTAATACTGTAGGTGGACTAGTCAGGCAACATATGATGCTTCGAAAGCCTGTACTTATACGGAGAAGTAGGCCAGACTTACTTTCGTAAGCCCCCAGAGTAGCGATTAGGGGATTGCTGTGGTCCTGTTAGTTTTTATAGAATTACACAGTCTAACAGAGGATGTGGTGTTGGAGGATTTCTTCACGCTGTTCGGCGTGAAGTCGGGTTCTGGAATGGGTGTTGTAAGAGATCTTCAATACCTTGTTCTGCACTCGTTGAAGTTTCATGGTGATCCGTGTTGCTCACACCACCCTTAACGGGTTCAGCATAGGTCCAGGTTGTAGGTATAAGGGTTTTATAAAAGATGAGCTTATTTTTGGAAGAAAGAAAGTTGCGTTGGTGCAATATCAAACTGATAGCCCCGATAACATCTTGACCCTTCACTCTGATGGTATTCAGATGGGTTCTCCATGTCAGTCGCCGGTTGAGGGGCAGGCTGAGGTATCTGACCACGTTCCGCACCACGAACAAACCACCACCGCTCTAAAGAGCCTGTTTGTTTTCTAATGAACAATACAATTTTAATTAAAGCTTACGTAACACATATACAGCATTGTCGGATTAAGGAAAAATGTAGTCATAAATTGATAGTTCCAATATTTGGAAGGCAAATGTTGATTTTCTCTCTCCGATGACTCGTGGAAAAATCTAAGTTTTCAATTGAATTCGCACATCGATGTTTATTTGTAATTGTATTGGGTGTTAACATAAGTTGTGTCCGTTTTTTTTTCAATTTAAAAATGAACACCAAAAGTAAAACAAAATGGTAAATGTTATACGTCATTCGAAAGTAAATTTTCTGCTCTACAAGATATTGTGTTTGCTTTTACGTTACATATATTATTTTATTTGATTACAAGCCTTAAAATGTAATGTCAAGTAGACGAAAGTGAGCATTTTTGACACCTTCTTCTGTTCGCGTTCAATTGAGGGAACAAAGCTGCCAAAGCTGCTCGCAATATTTGCGAAGTGTACGGTGAAGATACTATGAATGAAAGGACAGGTCGTCGATGGTTTTTGCGTGTCAAATACGGTAATTTCGACCTGAAAGACATGGAGCGGATTTCGAAAGATTTCGACCTGAAAGATCCGGACGACCAGTGAACTTTGATGAGGATCGCTTAAACCATATTATTCATGAAGATTCCCTTCAAACCACCGTAGAATTAGCTGAGCAGATGAATTGTAGTCACATGACTGTATACCACCATCTTAAATCAATGGGAAAAGTCCAGAAGTTCGGCGCTTGGGTTCCACATATTTTGAGTGAAAACAACAAAAATCAACGTTCGACAATTTTTGCTGGTTTGCTCGCGCGTCATCGAGCTATGCATGGCCACAAGCAAAAGTTTCTTTACCGCATCATTACTGGTGATGAAAAATGGTTTGAAAATGGTGATGAAAAATGTTTGAAGGGGATCTTCATGAACAATATGGTTTAAGCGGTCTTCATCGAAGTCCACTGGTCTTCCGGAACGCTCCATGTCTTTCAGGTCGAAATTATCGTCTTTGAAATGCAAAAACCATTGACAAGCTGTCCTTTCTTTCATATCATTTTCACCGTACACTTCGCAAATATCGCGAGCAGCTTTATTCCTTCGATTGAACGCGAACAGAAGAAGGTGTCGAAAATACTCACTTTCGTCTACTTGCCATTCCATTTTGAAGGCTTGTAATCAAATAAAATAATATATGTAACGTAAAAGCAAACACAATATCTTGTAGATCAGAAAATTTTCTTTCGAATGATGTATAACATTTACCATTTTGTTTTACTTTTGGTTCTGATTTTTAAATTGAAAAAAAAAAACGGACACAACTTATGTTAACACCTAATATATAAAATAGTTAACATACCAGTATCAATGAGGAAAGAATGTCGTATAGAAGAAAAGTTAACATACCAGTATCAATGAGGAAAGAATGTCGTATAGAAGAAAAGTTAACATACCAGTATCAATGAGGAAAGAATGTCGTATAGAAGAAAAGTTAACATACCAGTATCAATGAGGAAAGAATGTCGTATAGAAGAAAAGTTAACATACCAGTATCAATGAGGAAAGAATGTCGTATAGAAGAAAAACATGTATTAATTTTCCCATTATTCTAATTTCTCTATATTTAGATCTAATGTATCATATTTTGAAAGAAATAAATGTAAACAGATAATTTATAAAAGCTTTATGGGTATAGACGAGGGGAAAGATGTATGTTACCATAGGAAAATCTGGCGCTCTCTCCTCTGTCCATATATTGTATGTATGTAGACCTAACGATGTGTATTAATCTGCTTCTCCTGGAATGTGGGTTGTTAAGGTGTGTTAACTCCAGAAGATAACCCTTTGAAAATACAATTTGTTGCGTTGTTGGAAAGAGGATTGTCTTCCAACCCGGTGGATAGAGGTTCGATTCCTCTTGGTATCCATTTTTATTAAAATAGTGTTTCCGTCTGATTTTCATGCCCTTCTTCATCGGTGGTTGCTTGGTTGAGTGGCAGGACGTGGTTAAATACCTCGGCCTGCACCTTGACCGGTGACTGACGTGGAAAACCCATCTGAATACCATCAGACAGAAGGGTCACAAGGGCATAAAGGCTATCAGTTCGATATTTCATCGACGCAGCTTCTTTTCACCCAAAAATAAGCTCCTCCTCTGTAAAACCCTTATTCGTCCTATCTTGACCTATGCTGCACCCGTTTGGGGTAGTGTGAGCAACACGGATCACCTGAAACTCCAGCGAGTGTAGAACAAGGCATTCAAGATATCTTTTAACACTCATCCCAGAACAAACCTTACCCGACTTCACGCCGAACAGCGAGAAGAAACCCTACAACACCACATCCTCCCTTGGACCGTGAAGTTCTATAGAAGTCAACAAAATCACAGCACTCCCTTAGTCGCTGCCCTGGAGGCTTACGAGAGTAAATCCGACCTACCCTTCCGTAATAAGCACAGTTGTCTGAATGGTCCACCTACAGTATTAGCAGGGACGACCAAGGTCTGAGTGAATGTGATGGAATACAAGAAGCCTGAACGAGTGGACTTATTCTTGCTAAATAATTAGTTGTAAGAATTGTTATCTAGTTATAAGTAGTATGGAGGTGTTAATTATTTTTAAGAAATCATGTATTAAGATTGTAAAAAAAATAAATAAAATGACATGTAGGAAAATAAGATTAAGTAAGTGCACAAATTATAATACAATATATAAATAAGATTAGTTAAGTAATAAATGTGTATATAGGTATAGCCTTGACAAATATTTGTACAATATATTACTTTGTTTAATAAAAAAAAAACTTAAGACCTCGAAAAACTTTCTGATTGGTTCAAAGAACTTTGAAAACTTTCTGATTGCTTGAAACAGATTGCCACATGGCAATAAGCCCACCAGGTTGTACTGTATACAACGAAAGCATAGAAAAAAAACAATCCCTTCACTATCTCACCATCTTCCCTTTTTCCTCTCGTCATGAATGTACACTAATGCTTGCCAGACATATAATATTTTTTATTTAATTTTTTTAAATTTTGAGACAATGCCTTTCATTTTGAGAGAATGTCTTTAATTTTGAGACAATGCCTTTAATTTTGAGACAATGTCTTTAATTTTGAGACAATGCCTTTAATTTTGAGACAATGCCTTTAATTTTGAGACAATGCCTTTAATTTTGAGACAATTCCTTAAATTTTGAGACAATTACTTTAATTTTCAAACAATGCCTATGATTTTGAGACAATGCGTTTAATTTTGAGACAATGCCTTTGATTTTGAGACAATGCCTTTAATTTTCAGACAATGTCTTTAATTTTGAGACAATGCCTTTAATTTTGAGATAATGCCTTTAATTTTGAGACAATTATTTTAATTTTAAAACAATGCCTTTGATTTTGAGACAATGCGTTTAATTTTGAGACAATGCCTTTAATTTTGGGACAATGTCTTAAATTTTGAGACAATTATTTTAATTTTGAAACAATGCCTTTGATTTTGAGACAATGCGTTTAATTTCGAGACAATGCCTTTAATTTTGAGACAATGTCTTTGATTTTGAGATAATGCCTTTAATTTTCAGACAATGTCTTTAATTTTGAGACAATGCCTTTAATTTTGAGATAATGCCTTTAATTTTGAGACAATGTCTTAAATTTTGAGACAATTATTTTAATTTTAAAACAATGCCTTTGATTTTGAGACAATGCGTTTAATTTTGAGACAATGCCTTTAATTTTGGGACAATGTCTTAAATTTTGAGACAATTATTTTAATTTTGAAACAATGCCTTTGATTTTGAGACAATGCGTTTAATTTCGAGACAATGCCTTTAATTTTAAGACAATGCCTTTCATTTTGAGAGAATGCCTTTAATTTTGAGACAATGCCTTTAATTTTGAGACAATGCCTTTAATTATGAGACAATCTCTTTAATTTTGAGACAATGCCTTTCATTTTGAGAGAATGTCTTTAATTTTGAGACAATGCCTTTAATTTTGAGACAATGTCTTTAATTTTGAGACGATGTCTTTAATTTTGAGACAGTGTTAAATTTTGAGACAATGCCTTAATTTTGAGAAAAGAATCCAATGTAAAAAGAATTTTTAAATTCATATTGCTTAATTCAAAAAGATCAAGAGCAATTCTTATACTTTAGTTTTAGGTTTTACTGAGGTGTATGGTCGCGCGGTGACGCACTGAACTTCTATGCAGAAGGTCGTCGGTCCGAACCCGGCAAACCTGTGCTACTCCCTTCGAATGAGACAGACATTTTTCCCACCTAATATTTGAGGGTATAAGGATAACAATGACTTCAGTCATATTTATTCTTAAAAAAAAACAATAATACAGTTTTATCATACATACGAGTACATACATAATTTCTCCATAAGGATTGGCAAAGATGATAGAGCGCTAGATTTCTTATATTAACATACATCCTTCGCATCTTCTACATCCATACACCTTCTCATACAACGCCTACGATTTCTTTGACATTTTATGTTTTCTTCTTTCAAAATATCATTCATTTGATACAACCAAACTTTCTTTGGTCTACTTCTACCACTATAACCTTAAGCATTTTGTTTTACTTTTGGTGCTCATTTTTAAATTGGAAAAAAACGGACACAACTTATGTTAACACCTAATATATCAATATTTCTAAGTTCATCGTTGTATATAATTTTCATGACATGTTTGAATTAATGAAATTAATCTTCTTCTTCATCTTATTTTAGGCCTGTTGGCCTGTTATCGTCCTGCATCATTGTTTGCCTCTTGTGACGTCGACTGCCAGCTGTCTTTCCATCTTTTGGGAGGTCGTCCTGGAGGTCTGCTCGCTTGGGGGATACTGTCCCTGGCCATTATTCTGGATACGTGTTCGTTCCAGAACCTTCTTCTCTGCCGTCCCCATCTGACAATATCTTCAACTTCGCACGTCCTTCGGATTTCTGTGTCGTATTACGACTCTATCACGAAGGGTTTTGCCAGCGATACTCCTGAGTACCTTTATTTCGCTGGTTCAAAGGAGATTTTTGGTTCTGACAGTGTCGGCTCTGGACTCTATGCTGTATGTCATTATGGGGCGGACACAGGTCTTGTATATCCCCACCTTGCTTTGGATGTTCATTTCCTTATTTTTCCAGATAGTGTTCTTTAAACATCCGGAAATAGCTGCTAAATTAAATTAATTAATTAAATCTTGAATTATTTTGTCTTTGAAATTATAATGTGATTTGTTTTTATAATATAGTTTGCGAATTGTGTTTTTTTTTCTATATCGTATAGTTCGTAAATTCTAAATAATAATTGTTTTATTAAATTGGATAACTTTATACAAAAAATACCATTGTATATTTAATTTGACAACTTCATATAGAATATTTAATTATTTATTAAATTTGACTATTTCATACAAATAATTTCATTACGTAATAAATTTGACGACTTCATAGAAACAATTTCATTATGTATTTAATTTGACAAATTCATGCAAAGGATTGCATTATGTATTAAATTTGACAACTTCATACAAAGGATTATATTATGTATTAAATTTGACAACGTCATACAAAGGATTGCATTATGTATTAAATTTGACAACTTCATACAAAGGATTATATTATGTATTTAATTTGACAACTTCATACAAAGGATTGCTTTAAGTATTAAATTTGACAACTTCATACAAAGGATTGCATTATGTATTAAATTTGACAACTTCATACAAAGGATTGCATTATGTATTTAATTTGACAACTTCATACAAAGGATTGCATTATTTATTAAATTTGACGACTTTTTACAAACGATTTCATTACGTATTAAATTTGACAACTTCATACAAAGAATTGCATTATGTATTTAATTTGACAACTTCATACAAAGGATTGCATTATGTATTTAATTTGACAACTTCATACAAAGGATTGCATTATGTATTAAATTTGACGACTTTTTACAAACGATTTCATTACGTATTAAATTTGACAACTTCATACAAAGAATTGCATTATGTGTTTAATTTGACAACTTCATACAAAGGATTGCATTATGTATTAGGTCCTTACATATGAAATTGGCGTTTTGTTTGGGAGGAACATAAAGTTGATTTTTTTTAATATAATATATTTATTTAATCAAAGTATGTACCATTGCTATCTATGCACTTTTGCCATCTCATAGGTAGTTCATCGATCCCTTTACTAAAAAAACCATTCGGACGGGAATCAATAAAATCTTTGAAGTCGGTTTGGACTGCCCCATCGGAGTTGAATTTTTTCCCTTGCAAGAAGTTATCCAAATTTCGAAAAAAATAGTAATCTGTTGGGGCAAGGTCCGGAGAGTACGGTGGATGTCTTAGACATTCCAATTGAAGCTCTTCTAATTTGGTAGCCGTCTGTTGTGCAGTGTGTGGTCTAGCGTTATCATGAAGCAGCAGTGGCCTAGAGCGATTAACCAGCCTCGGTTGTTTAGCAGCTAGCTTTTCCATCATGGTTTGCAGTTGCTGACAATAGACATCTGCCGTAATCGTCTGGCCAGATTTAAGAAAGCTGTAGTGAACGACACCAGCACTAGTCCACCAAACGCTCACAAGTAACTTTTTTGGAGTCAATTTTCGCTTGGGGCATGGTTTGGCTGGTTCGGCAGGGTTCAGCCATTGCGATGAGCGCTTCCGATTATCATACAGGATCCACTTTTCATCACAGGTAATGATTCGATTCAAAATCCCTTCATTATTGTGCCGGTTGAGTAATGCAACGCAGCAGTCAACGCGCGTTTGTTGATTTGCTTCACTCAATTCGTGAGGTACCCACCTTTCAAGCTTTTTCACCTTCCCAATTTGCTTCAAGTGGATTAAAACAGTTTTATCACTAACACCGCAGCCTGCAGCTAACTCGGACGTGGTTTGCGATGGATCCGCTTCCACAATAGCCTTCAATTCTTCATTATCAACTTTGGTCTCCGGCCGTCCACGGGGCTTTTTCTGCAGGTCGAAATTTCCAGAACGAAAACGTTGGAACCAAAAACGCACTGTGTTTTCTTTTGCGGCACCGTCGCCATACACATCATTAATCCTTCGAGCCGTTTCTGCAGCACTGGTGCCACGGTGGAACTCGTACTCGTAAATAACGCGATATTTCAAGTTTTCCATTTTGTAAACTGAGTGACGCAAAGAAAAAAAACAATTGAGGAAAAAACAAATGAATTATAATTTTCGAAACACAAATACTTGAGTAAATAGCTGTATAAATTTTAATTTGGAATTCCTAACCAAAGAGAAGATATTTGAGATCAAAGTTGCCAGTACGGCAAAACGCCAATTTCATATGTAAGGACCTAATATTTCATTTGACAACTTCATACAAAGGATTGCATTATGTATTTAATTTGACAACTATACAAAGGATTGCATTATGTATTTAATTTGACAACTTCATACAAAGGATAGCATTATGTATTTAATTTGACAACTTCATACAAAGGATAGCATTATGTATTTAATTTGACAACTTCATACAAAGGATAGCATTATGTATTAAATTTGACAACTTTATACAAAGGATTGCATTATGTATTTAATTTGACAACTTCATACAAAGGCTTGCATTATGTATTAAATTTGACAACTTCATACAAAGGATTGCATTATGTATTAAATTTGACAACTTTTTACAAACGATTTAATTATGTATTAAATTTGACAACTTCAAGCAAAGGATTGCATTATGTATTTAATTTGACAACTTCATACAAAGGATTGCATTATGTATTTAATTTGACAACTTCATACAAAGGATTGCATTAAATTTGAAAACTTTTTACAAACGATTTTATTACATATTAAATTTGACCACTTCATGTATTAAATTTGACCACTTCATACAAACGATTTCAGGCATAAGGCAAGGAAATTAATTATTCTTATTATTATTAAAACTCCTTGAGAAAAACTTACAACTCTGCCAAGGTGGATTATTTTCATAACGAAGGGCATATGTAAATTGTTATTTTTATATAAAAAACTTTAAAATATGTTTATCGGCAATTAAAACGAATGACACAAGAGTTGTAATGCATGATAATTTTATTAAAATGAAAATGTAATTTTCGTATTATAGAGGTTAAAATAATACAAAAAATATTCATGAACAACCGTTCACAAAGTAATTTCCTCATTTTTGTTTCTCAGTCCAAAGAATACAATTTGAATGTATTAGGTGTTAACACAAGTTGTGTCCGTTTTTTTTTCCAATTTAAAAATGAGCACCAAAAATAAAACAAATTGGTAAATGTTAAACGTTATTCGTAAGAAAATTTTCTGCTCTGCAAGATATTGTGTTTGCTTTTACGTTACATATATTATTTTATTTGATTACAAGCCTTCAAAATGGAATGTCAAGTAGACGAAAGGGAGTATTTTCGACACCTCCTTCTGTTCGCGTTCAATCGAGGGAATAAAGCTGCTAAAACTGCTCGAATATTTGCGAAGTGTATGGTGAAGATGATGTGAATAAAAGGACAGCTCATCGATGGTTTTCGCATTTCAAAGACAGTAATTTCGACCTGAAAGACATGGGGCGTTCCGGACGACCAGTGGATTTCGATGAGGACCGCTTAAAACATATTATTCATGAATATCCCCTTCAAACATTTTTCATCACCATTTTACCATTATTCATCACCAGTAATGATGCGGTAAAGAAACATTTGCTTGTGGCTATGCGTAGCTCGATGACGCGCGAGCAAACCAACAGAAATAGTCGAACGTTGATTTTTGTTGTTTTCACTCAAAACATGTGGAACCCAAGCGCCGAACTTCTGGACTTTTACCATTAGTTTAAGATGGCGACATACAGTCATGTGACAACAATTCATCTGCTCAGCCAATTTTACGGTGATTTGAAGGGGGTCTTCATGAATAATATGGTTTAAGCGGTCCTCATCGAAGTCCACTGGAGGTGTCGAAAATGCTCACTTTCGTCTACTTGGCATTCCATTTTGAAGGCTTGTAATCAAATAAAATAATATATGTAACGTAAAAGCAAACACAATATCTTGTAGAGCAGAAAATTATCTTTCGAATGACGTATAACTGTTACCATTTTGTTTTACTTTTGGTGCTCATTTTTAAATTGGTAAAAAACGGATAGAACTTATGTTAACACCCAATATTTATGTTACAAGTTGTCTTTGCTAAAACGAATACTGGTACAGTGAAACCCCGTTTTTATGTGCCCGGACTTGACGTTTTCCCGCTATTTGCGTTCAATTTTTCCAATCCCGTTTTATTTTAGTACATTTAGTACCCGCTTTTACGTTTTTATTTCCCGCAATTTACGTTTGAAATGTTTAAAATGCAAATCAATCTATAAACATATTTAATCAAATGCGCGACGATTTAAAATATTTGAAATGAATATTAGGAAGCAGAAATATGTTGTTTCTATTTATAGACACGTGTGCACCTGCAGCTGCAGCGCTCATGGTCAATGTTACACGAGTCGTGTAATACGATGCAATTGGTGGGAAATTTAGCAAACCAGAGGCAGGCAGACTGTATAGGCAGGTCAATCTGTGCTTGTGTTTTAAACGTGTCGGTCGTGGACATACAATTTCAATTCTCGTTTATTTCGTGTGTCAACTTACATTTCTTTTATTTTTTCGTTGAATCCCTTCAAATAATGTCTCAGCAAAACATTATCGATTCAAGAGAAAAGGAAAATTCTTGAAAAAGTGAATAAACACTATTGTTCACGTGTTTTGCTCGTGCGTGATTTGGGGATACCCATTACAACTTTGGCTACGATAATAAAAAATCGCAAATCGATTGAAAAACGTTTTCCAATTTGCGTGATTATCTAAATAAGAAATAATTTTCCATTTTTTTTCTGTGGCGTTCGTATGCGCGGTCAATGACCGGCGAGACGACCTTTGCATACCTTAACAATGTGAAACAAACAAGTGCAAGGTCCACACGCCGGTCATTCAACTCACTATCAATCTGAGAGCGCATTCCATGTTAAAACGAGAAAGCAACACATCTGTGCGCTGATTCCCAAAACAGAATGAATACCCACATCGTATTGTAAATGCAGAAACGAGACGGCGGTATATCGTGCGCGCACTCCCGCACACATTCAGGAATATTATAAATACCAACGTCTGGCAAAAAAATTCTCTTTACACATTCCGATTTCGACAAGTTTTATTTACCAATAATCATCCTCATCGTCATCTTCTAAACCCGGAATCTACGTTTTCTCTCCAATTACGTTTTTTTTTATCAGTCCCTTCAAAAACGTAAAAACGGGGTTTCACTGTATGTGTATTTTAGATTTTAAAACGATTAATTCTTTAACATAAATATTCATTTCAGGTTAATATATATTCTCGTACATTGAAGTCATTTATTAATTTTCCAATGATATTAAAATTAAAATAATAAATGTCAGAATAAAAAAATCTCGATAGCTATATTCGTATAATGCGTGCATGTATTTATGAATCCAAAGTAACATAGTGAAGATATAAGAATGGGTTCAAAGTGATTTCAAGCCCAAGGCAAAGGGATTTACTCACTCCTTTGCTTTTCAAAATTAGCTTGTCAATAATGTAACTAAACTTACTGAAGAAATATGTCTCGGAAACATCTGAGAAGTATATCAAATTAGTCTGCAATTAAACAAATAAGATGGTTGAAATTATTTCTTGAATCTTCGAAAATACTATAGTTTCACTTTGTGGTGCCATTTTTTACATAAAAGGAAAAAAATAAGTGAAATAAAAATCTTTTTGTGTTCACCACAGGTTTAATTTAGGTTCACAACTAGTTTCGAAGACCACCGTCTTCTTCGTCAGGTAAATATAAACTAAGCTGCTAAAATATATTCTGTACACGTGTAAATAACCTAATATAAAAGAGGGGAGGTAGGGGAGTGTTAAATATTTTAAAATGTTTGAAATTTGTTTAACTGTAAAGAATTTATAATGAAATAGAAATTAATCCGTTAATAAAATGTTTTAAAAGCTTATTAAGTATAATCACGAGTATTTTTTTATTATATCTTACTATTTTAAAACATTTAATCGTCAAATTAACATATAAAAAAGACACGATAACGTATTTGAGGATTATGTATGTAATTATGATAAACTATCATAAAAGAAGCCAAAACTTTTGAATCGTTAGGTGTTTTGATCAATTGTACACCAGAAATTTTATAATGTTTTGATCAATTGTACATCAGAATTTTTATAATGTTTTGATCAATTCTACATCAGAATTTTTATAATGTTTTGATCAATTGTACACCAGAATTTTTATAATGTTTTGATCAATTGTACACCAGAATTTTTATAACAAGAAGCATAATTTATTTGCAATCTGAAGTCCTTAATTTGATATTCGGTGGTGTTCAGAATATAATATTATTATATTTTATAAATTATTTATAGTTAAGGCATTAACATTGTGGAGTTTAAAGACATTGTAATTTGTTTTATCAAACACCGTTTATTCCACTTTTCGTAACCGTATAACCCTACCGATTTCAAGGCTTTCCCCTCATCATCAGGGGAGCACAATCAAGACTGAATTATGCTCGAACTGGTACCGAGATACATGCTTTTAACGGTAAACATTCGGTCTGGGGGCTGGGGTAGGCATGGGACGACCTCGGCGAGCAGCGGAGTGATTCTTGGTATATATGTGTTTTCCAGATGTTCACCTCGATGCACTGGCTTAGAAATTTCTAGGGCCTCTTATCTGCCCAATTTATTACTGATATGTAAGAATTTGGCATCATCGATAAAAAATGTATGGTTTTCACGGTGACAATGACTAGCCATTTCAGAATAAATTAGAGGATTTGTTAAGGCGGATTTGTGTTCACGGAATTTCTTTTCGAAAAATCTTCCTGTCTTTCCTATATAGAAATTATCACAGTCAGCACATTAGAATTTATACACACCACTGTTACTAAGTATTCCATTTTTGCCTTTCCCGTGAAATAAGAGTTACCGGAGATTAAAATTAGTGTTAAAGCTGGCTTTATTTGACGTGCCATTGAATCCAGTACATCAGTGTGGCCGGTGAGTTTTCTGGTGTGCAACGGTTCACTTACTTAATAAAAAAATACTCCACGGCACAGCTTCGCTATCCAACTGAATTGACATTGGAATGGCACAGGGGATCCTCGACTACGAGGCCCAGCAACGACAAAGATTTCTAGATTTATATGAGATTTAAGCCAATACCAATAAAAATATTCAAATACAAAGTATTTCAAGATTCACGCTTATACAAAAATAAGTCATTCCTATACAAAATATTTCTAGATTCACAAGAGATTTAAGTCCATACAAATACAAAATATTTCAAGATTCACGCTTATACAAAAATAATTCATTCCCATACAAAATATTTCTAGATTCACATGAGATTTAAGCCAATACCAATAAAATATTCAAATACAAAGTATTTCAAGATTCACGCTTATATAAAATAAGTCATTCCTATACAAAATATTTCTAGATTCACATGAGATTTAAGTCCATACAAATACAAAGTATTTCAAGATTCACGCTTATACAAAAATTAGTCATTCCTATACAAAATATTTCTAGATTCACATGAGATTTAAGTCCATACAAATACAAAATATTTCAAGATTCACGCTTATACAAAAATAATTCATTCCCATACAAAATATTTCTAGATTCACATAAGATTTAAGCCTATACCACTAAAAAATATACAAATATCAAGTATTTCAAGATTCACGCTTATATAAAAGTAAGTCATTCCTATACAAAATATTTCTAGATTCACATGAGATTTAAGCCTACAAGACAAGATGATAAAAATGTATACGAAATTATTTATACAATTACCAAAATCGAACATTACTTTAGAACACGCCTGAATATTTTCCTTTCGTGCATTCATATGAGATTAATTTTAATGGTTGATAAAAATAAAATTGACGCTCTATGAATACTTGCACTCTTTTGGATCTAACTGTAAACTATTGAGTGAAGTTTTATTTTCTCTGCCTACCCATATAGGCAAATGGCGTAATGGTGATAAATATGAGTATATTTGAATGCAAATTTAAAAAAATCCCGTAAGTTCAGCTTCTTCCTCTAGGTTAAATTTAATCCGAAATCCTCCACAATACGCAAAAGTGCGAGTTTTAAATAAATACTGAAGAATATATGATAGATATTAACCCTTCCCTCTCTGTGACGTGTAACTAGTACACATTGCTTCTAAAAGCTTTACTATCTTTATAAATATAATAAATACTGGGTTCAGATTTTAGGTATTCCTCCGTAATACATTTACGCTTTGAATGAAAAAATAATATAAATAGTAATTAGCACTTATCGGCCACATCAGAGATATTTTGTGAAAATCGGGAATAAATTCACCAATACAATCAAACGTGTGCTAGTGTGTGACGTAGATATATTCATTCTAAAAAATCGCTATGGGTGAGGAAGCGATGCCATTCACGTCTCACTCTAATTCTACTTCGGTATATGTGAACGCAAGAAATAAAATCTCAGTTCGCTCGCTTCTCTCGCTTCAGTAGCTCGCGGGCATTCGTTTGAGGTGGTCTCTTCGCCCGTTTTGTTAACGTCGGAAGATATTTTTTTTTATGTTTTCAGCAATTAAATTTCAATTATTATCACTTTTGACTTCAAATTTAATTAATTTAAGCGATTGGCTATGAATATTATTTTTCCGATTTTAAATCGCCCATTTTTGTATGTGTATTAAATACACAGCACCGGAATGCGTGGCCTTTTTTAGCACAGGAAGGGAAAGGTTTAAAACACGCATTTTTGTAAATTTAAGACTTTTTATTATAAAAATAATATCACGCCAAAAACCCTTACATAAATCTTAAAATATTATCATATTTACAATTAATTAAAATCAATGTCAAGATACGTGTATGCTAAAATGATGATTTACAACAATGTAATAAAGTCAACATTGATGTATTGAAGTGTAACGTTGACGTGGAAATATATTTAAAGCAGCTAAATAAATGCTATGGATATGCATTAAGTGCACTAAGAAGAATATGTAGAGTTTCGAATTGTGACAGTATAAGAAATTTAAGTATGAAGCACGGATATAAGCTAAACATTGGTGTGTTACGAGACTACGGGGGAAAAAAAGCATGTTCAGGGGGTTTGGACATGCTGAAGGGATGGATGATGAAACACCGACTAAACAAATTTGTAATGCAAGTATAAGTGGGAGTCATATTCGATTACAACGTAGAAAAGTACGGTCGAATCAAGTTAAAGAAATTATCCCAACTTATTAAATGCAATGAAACTCTTGAAGCTGTGTGACAGAAGAAAAACAGCCGATATAGTACTGCTATACAAAATCATTCACTCGGTGATTGATGCACCTCACTTACTCGCAAGTATTTCATTTCGTATTCCCACTAGATCCACAAGACAGCTCAATCCCTTTTATACCGAAAATTGCTATACTAATTATAAAATCAACTCCTCTATAATTCATATGCAAAGACTTGGAAATGAGTTTTGCAACAATTTAGATATTTTTAATATAAGTATATATAGTATTCGCCAGAATATCACAACAATATTTAGAAATAGCTACTAACTTTGTGCTCTCCTTTAATATAAATAACGTAATATAAACAAAACATTAAGGACAATACTTTGCCTCTGGAGTTGAGTAACCCTGCATCAACATGTAGGAAGGTTTTAATTCTGCAAAGCAGCTTGCATCTCGTTCTACTAATGAGGCCATGTGTTTTCTATATCTCAATATCTATTCATAAAATTCCCACAAAATTCTCAAATCCAATATTTGTTCTATTATATGTATGCGTTATTCCACTAAAAACAAATCTGAGTTCTTTACCTCTATAAAATAAGTCTTCGACAATTAAGTAAGTCTGCATGGTGAAGTTTGGTAATATTTTGTGGTATACATACTTAACATATATTGAACTTAAATATACATATAATTATTAAATAATTTTAAAACGATGACTGCAATTTATTATTACTACTGCTTTTTGTATCTTCATGTTAGTTTAAGATAAAGTTTTGTATTATTTGTCAATAATTTTAAGTACGTGTATAACCTGTCACTTGTTCATTTGTATATAAATACACTGTTGTGTCGTTAATTAAATGAATAAATACACTTTTTGAGAGAAGGAAAGGTAAGAAGTAAGAAAAACAGAACGAACTGTATAATAATATATATAGACGTGGAATAGGCAAATAAATTATTCCGTGAAAGGAAAGTTTGGTGCTCTGACTTGTCTGCCTACCCCAATAGGGACCCCATTTTTTACTGTGCATCTGTTAAAATTTATTGTCAAACTGATATTGTTTATCGTTTCTAACGGAATAAAGGGGAAAAATATAACACTTTAAGAATTCATTTACATTTAAAGTTGTTATCATAATTTACTGAAAACCGAAAAAGTCTTTCAGAGCGGGTTTTGCATCTTGACGATTCAATTAACTCCCTGAATACAATTCACTTGAACATTTATGTAACATTTTGTAAAAAGAAAGTATTCATATTTTTTTGTTTTCACAATTTCTTTTGACATAATAACGTTTCTTTTCTACAGTGCCTTCACACGAACCGGTAGCCAATCGAACTATTTTCTCGTCTTGCAGATACACGTAGTTCGTAACCTCGCCGATAGAGGCGCTGGTGTATTCATATAAGATTCTTGGCGCTCTTTAATGGTAACATTTGATTTTGCGATGCGTTGCCGGTTGCTCCGCGAATCGTTCATATTATTTTAAAGGGTTTTTAAGCGGGACTAAAAGTTTTTATTCATAATATAACGAACAGTGTAGTTGAGTGGTCAAGTGTCTATATACAGAAACTGAGTGTTCAAAAAATATTAATGCTAAAAAAAAATTGAACTTTTGTGAAAACAACGTTATTGTGAAATATTGAAAGGCTGTAAGTATAACATTAATTATAAGTAACAAAAATATGAATAAAAATATACATTTAGACTTGTTTATTACGTTTTTTTTTTAAATTAGTAAAAAAAGCACTTTAAAAGTTATTCAAATATGTATTTGAATAACTTTTAAAGTGCTTTTTTTATTTAAATTAAAATATTGTGTTGTAATATACTTTGTAATAAATTTTTAAACCTTGTAGGTTTATTGTCATTTGGCAATATCTTGCTACCAACCATAATAAGAAAATTCGTTAAAAAAAATTATGATAGGAAAGCGAAGATTTTTTCAACAACATTAATTATAAGTATAAAAATATTTGAATGGACTTGTTTATTTTGACGTATTTAAATTAGGAAAAAAAAAACACTTTAAAAGTTATTCAAATATATACTTGAATAACTTTTAAAGTGCTTTTTGGTTTTTTATTTAAATTTAAATATTGTGTTGTAATACACTTTTTAAATAACTTTTAAAGTGCTTTTTTTTTTCAAATATATATTTGAATAACTTTTAAAGTGCTTTTTGGTTTTTTATTAACATTAAAATAATGTATTAAATAGTACTTCTGATTTTTTAAATTAATTTATTTTAAAGTAATTCACTGAGTAAGAGATGTTAAAATAATTCCTTCACATTTTTTTAGCGAAATATAACATTAACCAATAAATCTTCCTTTAATTTTTAATAGATATACATTTTTGTAATTTATTTTTATCAAACACTGTTTATTCCACTTTTTTGTAACGGTATAACCCTACCGGTTTCAAGGCTTTCACCTCATCTTCAGGGGAGCACAAACAAGACAAGATATAAATTTCATATTCCTCATTCTTATGTAATAGTTTATAACTCTTTTGGTGGGGTGTATTTTGGCCGAGGGGATGCTATTAGATGAGCCCAGACCTTTTGATAGCTTCTGTGTTTGATGTATTGTCTGCAATTTATGTGTTTTAGAAGTGTTATTCAGGTGTGATCTTGTACATACTATGTTGCTGTCAATAAACCTAATATTTATTTATTTTGTCAGTTAATTTACATTTTTAATCAAGATATTTATTTGATTTAAATTTACAATAAAACGAAAGATTTTTAAATTACGTTAAATTTCACCAGGAATTAAAATTATAATAGTTACACCAGGAGAGTTTAGGTTCACGATCTTATGTTGCCAGGAAATAATATTTCAGTCTGCTTTAATTTTCCATGGCCAAGGTTTCAAACGTCCTTATATTGAAAGAAAGATAATTGCGTCGTATCTGTTATTCGCTGTGTTCGATTCCGGTTATTATTTTTTTCCCATTAATAACAACGATTTTTTTTTACCCATAACGGTTATTTACCCACGATTTTTTTAATCGGCTCGGTTTTATTTAACCACTACGTTTTTTTTACCCACAGCGGTTTTTAACTCACAACGACTTTTTTTTACCCAGAACGATTTTCATTATGTTAACAGATTAGTCATATATAACATACTCGTATACCACATTCACTTTTCTTTTCATACTTTTCCTATCACAAAACCATTGAATTTCTCAACATTCATTCTAAGATTTTTCTTTTCGCATCTCTCACACAATTAACATACTCGTATCATATAAAACTCGGTGGTTCATCTTCATTAAAAAATATTATCATTTATAATTTGTTTTATCAAACACTGTTTATTCCACTTTATGTAAAGGTATAAATCCATACCGGTTTCGAAGTTTTCACCTCATCAAACGAGGTTTGTTTGTGCTTCTCTGATGATGAGGTGAAAACCTCGAAACCATTACTTTAATTGGAAAAAACAATAATGAATTGCAATGTCTTTAAACTTCCACAATGTTTTTTTAATTTTTTTTACTAATCAAAGTAATACATTGTACAAATATTTGTCAAGTCTATACCTATATATCATACAAATTTATTACTCAACTAATCTTATTTATATATTGTATTATAATTTATGCACTTACTTAATCTTACTTTCCTTCATGTCATTTCATTTTTATTTTTTATAATCTTAATACATGATTTCTTAGAAATAATTAACACCTGCATACTACTTATAACTAGATAACAATTCTTACAACTAATTATTTAGCAAGAACTAGTCCACTCGTTCAGGCTGCTTGTATTCCACCACATTCAGCCAGACCTTGGTCGTCCCAGCTAATACTGTAGGTTGAGTAGTCAGGCAATACAATGTTAATGCCTTAACAATGTTAATCTCCACAATGTTAATGCTTTAACAATAAATAATACATAAACAAATATATTTTTTTAAATAAAATAAAAGGCATTGCTAACCCATAAAATATAACGAAACATACCATGAAATCTAAATTAGGCAATATTTAATAAAACGATTTACCCATAAACGATTTACCGGTATGTTTTGAAACGATAATAACCCAAAAAATTGTAGGTTAAAGTAGTTATACCACTATACCACTATAGGTACTTGTAGTCTTTACCATAGTTCACATTTTTATTCAAATTAATGTAATTGTAAATTTTGTGTCACTTTCATTGCATGCAATATAACCTGGCGGGTTTATAGTTGTATGTTAATTTCTGTCAATGAACCAGATAGAAGTTTAAAAAAACTTATTCAACTTTCCTTTCTTACAAAATCTTAATTTTGTTTGATTCTTTAGGCCTTTGGCAAATTCTACTTTTATCTACCCTGATGACGCTTTATGTATTCATATTTGTCGCAATACTTGAACGGATCACGCTAAGCCATCGGGTATTCCAGGTTCGATTACTGGAAGACTCACTAAGTACTATTTTACTTCTGAATTTATATCTTTGACTTATATGGTGCTAATCATACATTTTTATAGCGCTGTTAAAAATAAGGCACTATATTAAACAATGCTTTACAAAAGGCTGCAGCATATTAAACCTGAAGATTGTCTTGGAACTTTGATCTCCTTACCATCAGAACTTTGAGTCGATCTGTCAAGACTGTGTGCTTGCTGTGCAAGTGCAACAGCTTGCACACAATAAATTAATCCCCACTATAGGTGTTTTAACCTCCTATTTCGAGGGTCTCTTTAGGCGGAATGAGGAGAGCCTCGGAATAGGAGGTAGAAACACGTGTTGTGAGAGTCGATGTAATTAATGGAATTACAAAATTATTTATTGTTAAATTTTCCAATATCGAGTTACACAAAGTTAAAGCTTATTTTGATAAATTTGTTAATATGCTTTCGCGGTTTATATTATGATATATGCAATAGATAAGTTGATAAGCAACAAGTTCTAATGATGAGAGCTGTAACGTTTTCGAAACGTCGGTATTTGTAAACATAAAAATAATGTACAAACTTCGAAAGGCTTTATGCCATATTTAAAAAAAAAATCTTATATCTAAAAAGCATTGATCATATGCGAAAAAATATCAAGTCCGTTTAAAGATCCATCTTCTTTAGTGGTTGGAAGAGATTGCCTGACCTTACCGTCCCATCTTATTATTTATCCTATTGACGTCAGCTCGCACAGGCGTCTTCCATCGATAGGATGGTTGAAAATCTATTCGAGCACGAGAGATCGTGCCTATCGTATCGTATTGCGAAATTCGCAAATTATGATTTTCACATCACATTGTTTCATAAAATACTATATTGGCATGCATTTCCAGTCATTGTCGTATTCTTGGAAATACAAAAAGTTGATGCGTTGGCAAAATTACTTTTAGACTCTGAAGCACTCTCAAATTACTTAATTCCTTCATCTGATCTTTTTTTTCCTTTTCGAGAGATAACCTTCATGACCTAGTTGATAAAAGTTTGTCTCCTAAATCTCCAAGTTCCGTTGAAATATATTTTTTTAAAGGATTTCAGACTGATTCAAAGACTCTTTTACATTTTTTTGGTTGGTTGGTTGGGTACATGACAATACACCCGTCAGGTTGTACCGAATACAATAAGCTATGTTTTTAATTGGTTCAATCAATGAGAAACGAGTAAGAAGAAAAAGGGAAATCCAAAAGTAATTATTATTTTAATATTTAACTATCTATCAAAGTACTTCATTGGTTTTATAATTTTTCATTTGGTTTATTTTCAAATTATCTGACATTTTTTCTCTGTTTGCGAAGTCCCTTCAGGTCTACGCTACACCATCAATTGTTATATTGTATTATTTTTTTCAAAGAATATATATGACTGAAGTCATGGGTGATTTCCTGGGGAGAGATATTCAGAGTGGTTTCCTCTTGTCTTCTCTGGAGGATTTTCTGTTGGGGTGACCTTCCCTTAGCTGGATGGATCCAGTTTTATGGCGCTGGAAACTCGTCCACTCTCTGTCTGCTATGACACTGATGGAAATGTCAGTGGTCACATTGTCCGGGGTTCGCGGGGTCTGAGAGACCTCTCGACTAGAGATTTAGAGTTTTTTCAGTCACTTCTTAAAGCATGCCGAGGACGGAGCGAGTCTAATATTGGTTTGTAACTGATTCCAAAGTCTCGCTGCATGGACAGTAAAGGACGACGTAAGAGGCGCGGTGAACTGGAAAGGTCATTTGATACTATCTAGTTCAAGTATAAATGTTTTAGTGCTCCATTGACTTTGTTTTCTATCACTGTACGCCGTTCGATATACCTTGTAACTCTTCCCTCATCTTAGAAAATACCATCTAAATAGCAGAATTTTTCAATTTGCTCTTATATTTTATTATTTACTCGTATATCGCATTTACTTTTCCTTTCAGATATTAGTTATTCAAAGTTATTCATGTTTATCAGATTATTATGAGGAAATTTTATTAATCTTTGGTTTAATTTTGTCATATTGGGTGTTAACATAAGTTGTGTCCGTTTTTTTTTTCAAATTTAAAAATGAGCAGCAAAAGTAAAACAAAATGGTAAAGATTATGCGTCATTCGAAAGAAAATTTTCTGCTCTACAATATATTGTTTTTGCTTTTACGTTATATATATTATATAAATATTATTTTATTTGATTACAAGCCTTTAAAATGGAAGTCAAGTAGACGAAAGTGAGCATTTTCGACACCTCCTTCTGTTCGCGTTTAATCGAGGGAATAAAGCTGCTCGCGATATTTGCGAAGTATACGGTGAAGATGCTATGAATGAAAGGACAGCTCGTCGATGGATGCTTTTAAAATACGGTAATTTCGACCTGAAAGACATGGAGTGTTCCGGACGACCAGTGGACTTCGACGAGGACCGCTTAAACCATATTATTCATGAAGATCCCCTTCAAACCACCGTAGAATTGGCTGAGCAGATGAATTGTAGTCAGATGACTGTATACCACCACCTTAAATTAATGGGAAAAGTACAGAAGTTCGGTGCCTGGGTTTCACATGTTTTGAGTAAAAACAACGTTCGACAATTGAGCAGCTTTGGCAGCTTTATTCTTTCGATTGAACGCGAACAGAAGAAGGTGTCGAAAATACTCCCTTTCGTCTACTTGCCATTCCATTTTGAAAGCTTGTAATCAAATAAAATAATGTATGTAACGTAAAAGCAAACACAATATCTTGTAGAGCAGAATTTTTTTTTTCGAATGACGTATAACCTTTACCATTTTGTTTTATTTTTTCTGCTCATTTTTAAATTTGAAAAAAAAAAACGGACACAACTTATGTTAACACCTAATATAATGAACTTAACCTATCGTGTTAAACATGGTTCAAATTCAAGCATGTATAAAACACTGATTGAGCCTTGATTTAATTGAAGTCAGTGTCCTCGTTTCTGTCCCTTAGATAAACGAGTAAGTGCATAATTTTGCAATGAGTCAGAAAAAATGTACATAATTTATTAGCAATAACTTGGGAAAATTCCACTATTGTATTGCTTATTATTCCAAATAGGAAGTTATTGATGTATGTGGTCGTCTTTGACATTTAATTAGTTTTTCTTCTTCTGTGATTCATACGGTAACGATTTTCTGATGTTTTATAGTTCGATAAACGTAAACTGCAAACTCAAGAAAACAAAATCAGCATAAAAATAAAGGACAATTATTTATTTAACGTCTTTTAAAGAATAAAGTTTCGTCAATGGAGTTCTTACTCCAAACTCGTACACACTATTATTGATAAAAAATATTACAAAATAAATGTATATAAGTTGAGTGTAAGGATAGGAAGGTGGTGGCAGCGGCCATTAGATTAGATGCTTCCCCGCATCTGTATATGTTCAGAAAAAAATAAAGTTGGTAAGAAAACCGCCGAAAATCTACCAAGGGAAGATCATGATATACAAAGAAACCTTTGTAGATCTTCCGATATGTGATAGTAACATATTCGGGTTTAGGTTTAGTGGAGTGTATTGTTCAAATAACATCATAAATTTTTATAAGACCTTCCAAAAAGGGTTCTTTAAAGTGCTTCCTAAAGATACACACGCTATCAATATATGTAACACTAAGAATTAGATCATTCCACAGTGCAAGATCAGTATCGATAAAAACTCTATCATAACACCCTCAGTGAGATGCAGGCATAAGCCTAGTTTACTGGGGACACGACAAATGAAAGGCAACAAACCCAGATCCATTAAAATTGTGTGTCCAAATTAAATTACTTGTTGTTTTTTCACCCACCCCATATCTTGCAATAAAAAGTAGACCATTCCACGTCACAACATGTTTTTGTTAGTCAAAGGATATTTCAAATATCTTGATCAGGGCCAATTGATCGAGTGTAGTACGCTATTTTAAGAATTGGTTTTAAAATTGTTTTCTTCCAGTTCGTTATGTTCTTTATAGAGCATACGTAACTATTTTTCTTAATTGTATCGGAATTGTTGAACTTCTTTAAAGCACGTCTCCCAATGATTGTCGAAAACAACACAGCTGTCGCCAGTAGAATGTCGTCGAATTTTCAATTAATTGGGCAGCCACTATGTACACGTGAACAGGTGGTCGATGTTTAGCAGATCGCTAAAAATGCAGGCAGGGTCATTCGACATCTCCTTTTGTTACGATATTCCTCTTAACTTTTCCATCATTTGAGAAAATACTACCCAAATAGCAGAATTCCTCAACTTGCTTCAGTCAAAAAATACTGGGGTAAAAACTTGTTTGTTCTTTTGACGAACCAGCCTGGTTTAGCGACAAGAGACAATTTTAAAAGACAATTTCTCTAGGCAAAATAAAATGTTTGGAAAGTCACATCGTGAATATTACTGTGTTGAAATACACTCCGGGTATGTTTTTGAAAACAGTTACCTTCGATTAAGAGCAACTCACTTATATTGTGCGTACGTGTTTGTGCGTTATCTTCTCATTCATTCTTTTAAAACTGCTTAACTATTTCAATGTTATTTCAACTATTTCACTTCCCATTTGTCATTTTATAAAATTTGGACTCGTTTGAGGTTTTTCTTTCTTTCGTTCTTGCTGACAATTAACCTGAGGTGGTATATGTGGGTTTACTTTTTTTTGTTTTCTGCCATATGTTTTTGTTTTTTTATTTATTTTTTAATCTAGATATGCGGGGGTGTGGGATGGAAGCCCCCCCGATGCCCTTGCGGTTGGGCTCGCCCTACATTGGTGTGAAATGTTTGTGGGATGAGCCCGGACCTTTTAATGTCTTCTCTCTTGAATGTATTTTTTTTGTCATCTATTTATTTTCTGTTTTTATTTTTATCTTTTTGTTCTACGTGTTCAAGGGTATGAGCTGTAAAACATCTGGTGTCCCCGTGGCTGGGCTCGCCCTATATTGGTGGGGTGTATGTTGCCCGGGGGGATGTTATTAGATAAGCCCAGACCTTTTGATAGCTTCTGTTTTTTAAAGTATTATCTTTTTAATGTGTTCTTGAAATGTGTCTAAATGTATTATGTACATACTATGTTGCTATCAATAAACCTGTATTTTTATTATTTTTATTTATTGTATATAACGATTATTTGCGAACAAACCATTCAACATTCGAGTTTCCCTTGATTCAATATAGGTATAAGATCACTGTTATTTATTTCATTGTTTAAAATGGAAAAATCTGGGTTCAAGTTTGAATTTGTTCAACAGAAATGACAAAGAAAGTCAAGACTTAACTTAAAAATAATAAAGTTGGAAGAATTAATTTATTACCGGAGAAACCTGCCAATTCGTTTTGATTACAGTGGCGTAAGAAATCAATATTAACCGGTGTAACAGGTTAACTAGGGTGGAAATCAGTATCTCCCTTCATATACGAGTACACTTGTGTCACACAACACTATTGTGTAATTCAGAAACTGTCATAAATTGAACATTTTGATCTTTACATTACATTTGAGGTTAAGTGCGTATTGTAAATAATAGAGATTTGATCTTGGTCATACATTAAGATTGAAGTGTAAAATAAATGAAATTGACTCGATCTAGGTCATTCGCTTGGAATTGAGTGAGGATAATAAATGGTAGCCATTTGATATATATCTTAAATTTGTGATTGATAATTTAAAATAAATGCTAGCCATATGATCTAGGTTTGGGATTAACCATGCATAAAAAAGGTAGAAATTTAATCTAGGTTTAACATTTAGGATTAAGGGCGTAAAATAAAATGTTAACGATTTGATCTAAGTCTTATATTTTAGATTGAGTGCGTAGTAAAAATCTTAGCCATTTGATCTAGGTCTTAACTTTGGGATGAAGTGCGTATAATAAATAGTATAAATTTGATCTAGGTCTTAACTTTGAGATGAAGTGCGTATAATAAATTGTAGAAATTTGATCTAGGTCTTAACTTTGGGATGAAGTGCGTATAATAAATGGTATAAATTTGATCTAGGTCTTAACTTTGGGATGAAGTGCGTATAATAAATGATATAAATTTGATCTAGATCTTAACTTAACTTTGGGATGAAGTGCGTATAATAAATTATAGAAATATATCTAGGTCTTAACTTTGGGATGAAGTGCGTATAATAAATGATATAAATTTGATCTAGGTCTTAACTTAACTTTGGGATGAAGTGCGTATAATAAATGCTATAAATTTGATCTAAGTCTTAACTTTGGGATGAAGTGCGTATAATAAATGGTATAAATTTGATCTAGGTCTTAACTTTGGGATGAAGTGCGGATAATATATGGTAGAAATTTGATCTAGGTCTTAACTTTGGGATGAAGTGCGTATAATAAATGATATAAATTTGATCTAGGTCTTAACTTAACTTTGGGATGAAGTGCGTATAATAAATTATAGAAATATATCTAGGTCTTAACTTTGGGATGAAGTGCGTATAATAAATGATATAAATTTGATCTAGGTCTTAACTTAACTTTGGGATGAAGTGCGTATAATAAATGATATAAATTTGATCTAGGTCTTAACTTTGGGATGAAGTACGTATAATAAATGGTAGAAATTCGATCTAGGTCTTACGTTTAAGATTGAGTGCGTTTAATAAATGCCAGTGATTTAATCTACGTTTTTACATTTGTGATTAAGGCTAATTTCAGATGGTCGCGCGTGAACGCGCGTTGCATATCATATACTCGTACAATTGTTTATATGGTCGCGCGACTTAGCGCGTTGGTTCGTCGCGCGACCATATAAACAATTGTATATGACAGATACATGAAGTCAACGAGAGCCACATTCTGGATTTTAGTGTATATTATTTATAGTTACGTTCTCACGTAGTATTAAATACACTCATTCTAATTTATTACATATCCTACACAAATCTTAGTTACTATATAAAGTGTAAAAAATACACATAAGAAAACATTAAAATGAGAAAGAAAACACACAACAATTAGCTCAAAATTTATTTAATAAAGTTTATGTAACACTTTGAGTTAAATTTCTCAAATTTGGTATAAAATTTGTTACAGCCGTTCGCAGCAACTCTGTCAAATGTTAGTTTGTTAACTGCGAACGATGTTTTGATTTTACAAACTTTATAGAGGAGTATAAAGATTCACAACTATATGTTGTACCGAAAATGGAAAATAATCGGCAAGCAGCTAAATCGGCAGCAAATAAATAAAGAGGCAGGAGATGCGCGTTCACCCTACACATTGAAATCACAGCACACACGCACACATCAATACTTGCATGTCTTTGACAGTTGCATTCATACACGCGCATCTTGTCACTTACAACATTTAGAAAGGAAAATCGCGAAAATACAAGTATAATGGGGAAAGAAAATATCTTTATTTTTATAAGAGACATTGTGAGCCACATTTAACCCAACGAAGAGCCGCATACGGCTCTCGGAGCCGCATTTGCCCACGTCTGGTATATGAGCATTATAAATATTTTTACGCGCATATTCCAGCGATTTGTGCAACGCGCGTTCACGCGCGACCTCCTGAACTTAGCCTAAGAGTGTATAATAAATGTTTTTCATTTGATCTGGGTCTTAACTTCGGTATTGAATGCGTACAATAAATGAAAGTGGTTTGATCTAGGTTTTAAATTTAGAATTCAGTGCGTCTAATAAATGTAGCGATTCGATCTAGATTTTAAATTTGATATTAAATGCGTATAATAAATATAATATTAGCAATTTGATATCTTGTATAAATTTGTGTCCAACTGTGTATACGGCGATACAAACATTTAGTCTAAATTGAATTTGCCTAGTAACTTGATTCTTACTACAAGTGCTAAAACTAGACTCAATGACTCTACCAACCATTCAGAGAAACAAAGTATCGTTGGATTAGGTGAATTATATTTTGAAAGAAGGATAAGTAAGAAGTAACAGAAATCGCAGGAGCTGTATGAGATTGTGTATTGATGTGTAAGAGACGAAATATTTGTGTCGAGATAAGAAATTCTGGATCTGTGTCCTCTTTGTCTACCCGAATAAGGAAACGGCGTGATAATATGTTTGTGTATTCAAAAAGTTAATTATGGTTTAATATATTATATCTAAAAGGTAAAAATGTAAATTATGGTTTAAGATACAATATAATATTCTGAAAGCTTCTTGTGACGTCAACCACTAACCGATTATAAATAACATTCATCTATAAACCTCCATAAATTAAGACAGCCATCATCTTGAAACTTTACAGTTAAAGGACCATTATTTGATTTTTTTTTCGAATCATATTTGTTTGGCCTTCACAAATTTCAATACCATTTAGAATCACTAAGCAAAACTTGTTTCATACACGTGTTGGTGTTTGCGTTGTTGCTTTCATGCTATATACGAGGCATATCCAGAAAGTAAGTGTACTGAATTTTTGTAGGTTACAATTTTTTTTATTTAAACAAAAAAATTACGTGGTTACCGTATGAAAATAGCTTACATATGTAAGCTATTTTTCAACATAGTCGCCATTCCTCTCAATGCAGGTGGTGAAGCGGGGTATCAACTTTTTGATGCCTTCCTCGAAGTAGTTTCCCGCCAACCCCTCCGTCCACTTCTCCACCTCCTCGTTTACCTCCTCGTCGGTTGAAAACCTTTTTCCACCCATGTGCAGCTTCAGGGAGGTAAAGAGATAGTAATCTGAAGGTGCTAGGTCAGGGGAATGCGCGGGATGGTTCAGGACATCCCATTTAAACGAGGCGAGCAGTTCCTTCGTGGCGTTGGCCGTGTGTGGTCTGGCATTGTCGTGCAGCAGGCAGACTCCCTTTGTCAGCATGCCTCTCCTCTTGTTCTGAATCGCCCTCCGCAATTTTTTTAGGGTCTCACAGTATCTTGCAGAGTTGATGGTCTCCCCTTGAGGCATATATTCAATTAAAATTATGCCTTGACAGTCCCAAAACACGGATGCCATGATTTTCTTGGCTGAAATTGTGGTTTTGAACTTTTTGGCGGAGGGTGAAGAGGTGTAACGTGACCGTTTTTAAATCGTGACATCACTTGTACACACTCGAACGATTCATAGCTTTATCACCATATGCAGTTTTTACCTCATTATAAACCTCAACCGGAGGTTTTCCCTTCCAAACGAGATAACGGATGACGCCGCGTATTTCGCACTTGGCGGGAGAATGGATTGACATTTTTCACGAAACGTGTTGTCGCGTCGACACTTCTCAACGTACTGACCTCGAACCGGTCCCGTTGCGGAGGGGAAAGGTCAGGTTACACAGAAGTGTAGCCAACATGTCGAAAATAAAATCCATCCGGTCGTGAGAGCCTCAGTACACTTACTTTCTGGATACGTATAGTAGATTCCCTGGGAACCGTAGTTTAGCAATTGTATTTGTTTTGACCACGTTAGTATTCCTAAACAAATCCTAACATAAATACTAGGTTAGTCAAAAAGTTTTGAAAGCGGAAATGAAAATACATTTTTTTGGGGGGAAATCACTTTTATTGCTCAGTATAGTCTCCCATAAGATTAATACACTTGGTCCAACGATCTTCCAACTTTGTTGTCCCATCACGGAAGTGACTTTCTTGGAAGGCCTGCAAAATACTCCTCTACGACGGCTATAACCTCTTCGTTTGATGAAAAATGCTTTCCACGAAGGAATTTTTTGTGGTGTGAGAACAGCCAAAAGTCAGAGGAAGCTTAATCTGGCGAATAGGGTGGATGCTGCAACAATTCGTACCCCAATTCACTGATTTTCGCGATGGTTTTTTGAGCTGTGTGAGCAGGTGCATTGTCTTGATGAAAAATGATTTTTTTCTTCTGCAAACCGGGTCTTTTTTCACAATTTTTTTCACCCAACTGGTCCAAAAGGTCACAATAATAATCAGAGTTGATTGTCTTACCAGTTTGGAGATAATCTATCAATAAAATTCCTTTTGCATCCCAAAAAACTGACTCTAACACCTTCTTGGCCGATTTCTGGACACGAACTCGCTTCGGAGCCAATATGCCTGGTTCACATCACTCTTTAGCCTCTTGTTTTGATTCAGGATCATGGTGGTAGACCCAAGTCTCATCCATAGTGATGAATCGACGCAGAAAATCCTTTTTATCCTTTCGAAATTGCTCCAAATGTTGCTCAGAAAGTCGCATTCGAACGTGTTTTTGTTGCATTGTTAGCAAATGCGGCACCAATTGTGCACACAGTATTTTGAAACCCAAAACTTCAGCCAAAATATGCCATGTTGTTCCATGTAAGATGCTTATGGTGTCAGCTATCACATCCACAGTCGATCGATGATCTTCCAAAACCATATCCTGTATTTTCGCTATGATTTCTGGTGTTGATGCACTTTTTGGTTGGAAATGAAGGAGAAGACTCCTTTAATACTTTTACCATCTTTGCATGGATCTCAGTAGCCGATAAACCTTCCAAAACAAAGAATTTAATCACTGCACGATATTCGGATTTTTCCATTGTTAAAAAATACACTGACACGTCAACTTCAAATGGCTTGTAAACAAAGAATGAATTGACAGATCGAAATGAAATTTTGAGTACGTTCTTATGAAAGATGAAATATTAAAATGGCGTAGAAATTTTGGTTTTCTACTGCTCCATAGATGTCGCTTTCAAAACTTTTTGACTAACCTAGTATATTTTTAATATAATTTATCACATTCGATCACAAACATTTAAAACATATAACAAATAGAGCAATTAAGATAAAGGGATTTATTTATTTTGACAGATAATATGACTTTTTATGTATCAAATTTTGGTATTTTTTGCACTATGTCTTGATGTTTTCACGCACCATATTTTATAGTCATCGCGCACATCATATTTTCGTATTTTAGCGTACTATATTATGATATTTTTGTGTACCATATTGAGGTATTTTTACCCATCATATTTTGGTATTTTCGTGCACAATATTTTGGTATTTTCACGCACCATATTTTGGTGTTTTTGAATTCCATATTTTAGTGTTATTGCTCAACATATTTTAGTGTTTTTGAATTCCATATTTTAGTGTTATCGCTCACCATATTTTGGTGTTTTCATTCACCATATTTTGGTGTTTTTGAGCACCATCGTTTGATATTTTCGTGTACCATTCTAAAGTGTTTTCGTGAATCATATATTGGTAATTATAATATATACACCGTATTTTGATATATTTGTGCACCAAGTTTTGGTGTTGTCGTGTACCGTATTTTGATATTTAATTACACCACACCTTGATACTTTTCTGTACAGTATTTTGATCTGAATATTTTGATTATTTCTGTATATTATTCTGTACAATATAAGATCCATCATATTTTGGTACTATTCTGTACAATATTTTGATTATTTCTGTATATTATTCTGTACAATATAAGATCCATCATATTTTGGTACTATTCTGTACAATATTTTGATTATTTCTGTATATTATTCTGAACAATATAAGATCCATCATATTTTGGTACTATTCTGTACAATATTTTGATTATTTCTGTATATTATTCTGAACAATATAAGATCCATCATATTTTGGTACTATTCTGTACAGTATTTTGATGTTTTCTTCTATCATCTTTTAAATCATATATCGTTGGCCTAACTATAAGAACACGTAACTCCGTATGAGTAACTTTACAGGAGAGAGAGAAAACGTCACAGTTTGTCCTATGTAAACTTAAACATTGTTTTTTTAAATACACCTGATTGATAAAAAACAATGTCTTTATCAATCAGATATATTTAAAAAAACAATGTTTAAGTTTACATAGGACAAACTGTGACGTTTTTTGCTCTCTCCTGTAAAGTTATTCATATGGAGTTACGTGTTCTTATAGTTAGGCCAATGATATGTGTCTTGTATGAATCATGTTGATTTTTTTTAAGTTGTTGATATTTTACTTTTGTTTCACATATTTTACTGCGATATAAAAATGACGCATATGTTTCGTACACTTTTTAATAAATAAATATTTATATCAAATACTTTGACCATAAATCAAACGTATGATATTTTTTCGATATCTTTCCTTTTTTCGGAGGTCATCATCATCATCATCATCAGCCTGTCTCCGTCCAAAGTTGAAAATAGGCCTCCCCTCTCCTCCTTCATTCCTCTCTTTCCTGGACACATCGTTTCCAGTTGCTCCCGGCCACTCTTCTAATGCAGTCTGACCACCGTGTCTGAGGACGGCCCACACTTCTTCTTCCCTATCTTGGGCGCTACTCCAGCATTCTCTGGGTCCATCTATCATCTGTGCATCTGGTAATGTGTCCCGCCCAGTTCCACTTCTGAATGGCGACTCTTCCGGCGACATCAGCTACTTTGGTCTGCTGCCTTATCCATCCATTGGTTCTCCTATCCCTCAGAGAGATATTTAACATTCTTCTCTCCATGGCTCTCTGCATCACCATGAGCTTGTGCATAATGTGTTTATTCAGCACCGACGTTTCCAGCCCATATGTTAGCACAGGAAGGACACAGAAGTCGAATACGGATTTTTTAAGATTTTCGGAGGTGTACGAGTATATGTTATAATATATGAAATTAAAATACGAGGGTGATCCAGAAAGTAAGGTTACAACATTTATGTAGGATCAAAAAATGCTTGTATTTAATTGAAATTCACAGGAGACTTCAAAAATATATTACACTATTTTTCAACGCGCGCGCGCGACGATCTCTACATTGGAAGAATATACTGTGACTGAACAAAATGGCCGACAAACATGCGGAACCAAACAAACTGACCGTTAGGATCCCCCCTACACGCCAGGTGCACCAACTTTGAAACGAAAAATTTCCCCCGGCCTCAGGAGCCCTTGTAACCTTAGTTTCTGAATGACCCTCGTATAATATATTTTTTTTAAATTGTATAAAAATTTTGAACGACCATGAAAACAATAAAAGTATGCACGTTGCACTAGTATTATGACCAAAGTCTTGAGGTCAACAACGTCAAGACTGAATTCGAAACAATGCACTTATTTGCACTCCAGAAATGCATTTAAAAATTGGAACGAATGCATTTTAATGGCTCAAAATTAAAATGGATTAAATTACACTTATCATATATGGTATTTAAATTTCGAAAAATTCAACTATTACAAATACAGTGATTCTAAACACCCCAGGGTTTTCGAATTTTCCGATTTTTCTTTAGTTCACCCGATTTATTTGATTTCACACTTTTATGATATCAAAATCAAGATGATTTTGAGATAAAAGGTGTATTAAAAAAACTCGATCTAGGATTTTTTTAATTTATCAAAGGTTTCGGCTTTAACTTTGTGGAACTCATTAGAAAATTGAAAAATAAATTACTTTGTTATTCCTCTAATAACATTAATCTCCACTACTCGTGTTTCTACCTCCTATCCCGAGGCTCTCTTTAGGTGGAATGATTTCGGTTTGTTACAAGAGCAGTACTTAGGTCAGACTGGTGTCATGTTACACTGGAAGTGTGTGTGGTATATTGACTCAAAGGATTGTTTTAAAACCTTTTGCATTAATTGATTATTTAATGCATTTTTTGGTTTTTGCTTCCGGCTTTGTGCACCTGCAACATTTCTCAATTCGTTGTTTATAATTTTTGAGGCTTATGTAATACTTTTACTTTACTCTCTTTAAATTATGATTTGTCTCTATTATATGGTTCGAGAATTTTGAAACTATATATCTGTTTTGTTGATCTTTCTTCACTCATTCGTTTCACATGCCCAAACCATCCAAGCATGTCCATCCAAGCATGTCCATACTCAATACATCAACCTTACGAGAAAGTCCACATTCATCCCTAATCACTTGATTCTGTATAGCGTCATACATTGTCACTCCATGTATTCGTTTCAAAGCACGCTTCTCCATAGCATTTATCCAGCCCCTCTTAGTCTTTTCCAGGTCCACGTTTAAATAAATAATAAATTTAAATAAATAAATACAAGTTTAACACATTAAAAAGAGAATACATTAAAAAACAGAAGCTATCAAAAGGTCTGGGCTCATCTAATAACATCCCCCCGGCCAAGGTACACCACACCAATATAGGGCGAGCCCAGCCACAGGGACATCAGATGTTTTTCAGCCCACACCCTTGAACACGTAGAACAAGAAGATAAAAAAAACACAGAAAATAAATAGATGACAAAAAAAATACATTCAAGAGAGAAGACATTAAAAGGTCCGGGCTCATCCCACAAACATTCCCCCGGCCGAGATACACCCCATCAATGTAGGGCGAGCCCAACCGCAAGGGCATCGGGGGGCTTCCATCACACACCCCCACATATCTAGATTAAAGAATAAATAAAAAAAAAAACAAAAACGTATGGCAGAAAACAAAATAAAAAGTAAACCCACATATACCACCTCAGGTTACTACTAACTGTCAGCAAGAACGGGAAAAAGAAAAGCCTCAAAGGAGTCCAAATTTTACAAAACGACAAATGAAATAGTTGAAACAACATTGAAATAGTTAGGCAGTAATACAGTTTCATTGCAACCGAGTGCCAGTGCAACCGAGGTTGGCACTAAAATACTATTGTGAACTATCATCTTAGCAGATTTTGATATTTTGATTTAAATATACATATATTTTTGTGCCCTTTTGACTTTTTTCTGTCGCTACACATTTTCATTGATTTTATAGTTTTGACATTCAGCTGTTTGTTGATGTATCGGGGGTATATAGTCATATTTAATGTGCCTTTACTAGTGAAATCTATATTAAATGTTCCGAGATAAACCGCTTTTGAAGAAATCCTGTTTTCTTCTATTATTATTGTATAAACTTACAATGGTAATTGCAATAGGGAGGGCTGATTTAGAAAGCCTCCTGGCAATTTAATTATTATTTCTATTTAATTATTTTATTCCAATTATTCATTTGAATTAATTTCTACAGTTAACTTGTATTGATTTTTTTCTTTCCTCGCAAAATTAAACCGAATGAATTGCATTTCTTTTCGCCTTTATAACTTTTTGTAAGTATTTTAATTTTGAATTGTTAATTCCATATTTACATTTAATTTATTTTATAAAGTAACTTTACCCTGAATATATTTCCACACGTGAATCCATAATTAATTACAGGCGGCCCTCGACTTTCTCACATAATTGGTCCCTGAAAATGTGTGCGATTGTTGAATGTTCGAAAGTAGAGGGATGTAAAAAAACATTATATTTTTAAATGTTTATTTATTGATAATAATATTTATTTATTAATATACATAATTAAGTTAACGAGGCGTGTTTAAGTGCTTTCAGGTGTTTTCTTTATAAACTTGTCAAGAGTTAGTTGAATACCAGCCTTTTTTTTATTTTCTTGATAAAGAGTTCTATAACATGCTGTGTCTTTCTCAATCCCCCTACGTACTTGCGAGATATACGTTCTCCATTGGGATCACATTCTTCCATGATAGTCAAAAAATTGTCAAGATGCATGAATACTTCATTCTTATTTTTGATTGTCAAAGTCTTGACGATTTTATCAGCTTCTTCTTCCTCACTTTCATTGTGTATTTCATTTAACTCTTGTTGCTCAATTAAGTATTCATTTGACAGAGGTACTGAGTGAGATTCAATCAACTCATTAACATCTTCGTTGTTGATGGGCCAAGTTTAGTTAATTCATTAGGCTAACTATTTCATCTATGATAGTTTCTGGAGTTTCTTCAGAATTTATAAAATCACTCATCATTTGTGTGAATAATTGTTTCCAGGAACCTTTCATTGTTGACTCTTTTATTTCAGCCCACGAGTCTCCAATATTGTTTATTGCATTCCATACATTATAGTTCTATACCTATACCAAAAGTAGGAGCTACTGCATGGAAGCGAACAATTTTTGCATTATCGACAAAAATCTTTTTTATAAATGTTTGAAATAGCGAATTGTGCGAAAGTAGAATGTGCGAAAGTCGAGGGCCTCCTATATATTGATCGACTTGTACTTGATTCAATCATTCATATTTGGTAGGGCGCTTTTCTTACAAACCAGAGCGTTACATATTCGATTTATGGTCGAATCCGGAATAAATGGTTCTCAGCATGGTTTTTCACATGAGAATTTATAACATCTTCCTATTTGGTTGTAAGAAATTGCTATACGAATATAAGTTTGACATATTTAATGATTTACAACAGAAGTGTGATCTACAATTATTATGTAATATATCCGCATTTATTATGCGAGTATAAATGGTAGACAACATTGAGAGAAAAAAAATTCTACCCAATCAATAATCGAACCTTCACGATTAGATTAAGTTAAGTGATCCCTTTTCACTGTCGTAGGCGTTAGTCATTCAACCACATGCTGAGAAGTAACAATAACCTTGTAGACGAGCTCTCAACTAAAACGGTATTATTTATTTTTATAAGGAAAATTTATGCTAAGATTTATACCAAAATTCCACCCATTACATGGTTTTAGCAGAGGAATCTCAAGATAAATAACAATGCAACAATTCGTAGAATGCGTATTTGCCATTGTTCAATAACTACACACCTGTAAAGAAAACATAATTTATGCTACGAGTATATCCTTGATGGTGAGACTGTACCGTGTGCATAAACAATCAGATCTAGGCGAAGATTTATTGAAATATCCATTCTGGTTTCCTTCCAATACTTCCTATTTACTCTCATTATTTTAAAATTACGTCAATTGTGTGTTATATTTTGTTTTTAATACATCACAACCTGTCGAATTTATTAACATATAATGAACTCTTACAACCAACGAGACCGTTGTTGAAAATACGAGGCATATCCAGAAAGTAAGTGTACTGAATTTTTGTAGGTTACAATTTTTTTTATTTAAACAAAAAAATTACGTGGTCCGTAGTACATATGTAAGCTATTTTTCGACATAGTCGCCATTCCTCTCAATGCAGGTGGTGAAGGGGGGTATCAACTTTTTGATGCCTTCCTCGAAGTAGTTTCCCGCCAACCCCTCCGTCCACTTCTCCACCTCTTCCTTTACCTCCTCGTCGGTTGAAAACCTTTTTCCACCCATATGCAGCTTCAGAGAGGTAAAGAGATAGTAATCTGAAGGTGCTAGGTCAGGGGAATGCGCGGGATGGTTTAGGACATCCCACTTACACGAGGCGAGCAGTTCCGTCTGGCATTGTTGTGCAACAGGCAGACTCCCTTTGTCAGCATGCCTCTCCTCTTGTTCTGAATCGCCCTCCGCAATTTTTTAGGGTCCCACAGTATCTTGCAGAGTTGATGGTCTCCCCTTGAGGCATACATTCAATTAAAATTATGCCTTGACAGTCCCAAAACACGGATGCCATGATTTTCTTAGCTGAAATTGTGGTTTCGAACTTTTTGGCGGAGGGTGAAGAGTTTTGACGCCACTGTTGAGACTGCCTTTTGGTTTCAGGCGTATAGTGTGCAACCCAAGTTTCATCTCCAGTAACGATGGAGCGGAGAAATTCATCTCCATGGAGTTTGCAGCGCCTCAAAAACTCTTGCCCGGCCTCCACTCGATTCAACTTGGCGGGAGATGGGATTGATACTTTTCACGAAACGTGTTGTCGCGTCGACACTTCTCAACGTACTGACCTCGAACCGGTCTCGTTGCGGAGGGGAAGGGTCAGGCTACACGGAAGTGTAGCCAACATGTCGAAAATAAAATCCATCCGGTCGTGAGAGCCTCAGTACACTTAGTTTCTGGATACGCCTCGTACATTAAGTGAAAACCAGGTTAAACATTGCAGATTAGATTTTGACGACCTCCGTGATTTAGTTTGTCTTCCAACCAATAGAGTGGAGGTATGATTCCCGATGAAAATTCATCTTAAAAGATAAAACTAGTCAACCTGTAAGCATTCACACCGTCATACAACTGGCATTTAAGATAATTTATTTCCTACATAAAATATTTTAATTTAATCACTTTTAATAAGACATGCATATAACACGTTATGAGAATGTTATCCTACAAAACAAACACAATCGTTTATAAATAAAACTGAATAAGAACTTATAGTACTGTTTAATTTTATGGTAAATAGGTAAGATTCTTATTGTATTTATTGTTATTTCACCATATATGATATAAAACAATATGACTAGCTTATTACCAAATATGTGTTAAGGCTTTCGTGTTTTTTCGTATCAGTTGTATGAGGGCTTTAAGAGTATTGTACTGTGTGGTTTGACTTATCATGCCGACGTTTCGAAAACGTGTCAGTTTTCATCTTCAAGACTGGTTTGTAGTCAAGTTTGCCATAAGTGGATACGCGCCTGCCTACAGCGCAGTCTTAACCGTAACGCTAGTGCAAGTGTTCGCAACCGTAACGTTAGTGCATGTGTTCGCAACCGTAACGTTAGTGCATGAGTTCGCAATTGTAACGTTAGTACATGTGTTCCCAACTGTAACGTTAGTGCATGTGTTCGCAATCGTAACGTTAGTGTATGGGTTCGCAACCGTAAGGTTAGTGCATGTGTTCGCAACCGTAACGTTAGTGCATGAGTTCGCAATTGTAACGTTAGTACATGTGTTCCCCACTGTAACGTTAGTGCATGTGTTCGCAATCGTAACGTTAGTGTATGGGTTCGCAACCGTAAGGTTAGTGCAGGTGTTCGCAACCGTAAGGTTAGTGCATGTGTTCGCAACCGTAACGTTAGTTCATGAGTTCGCAATTGTAACGTTAGTACATGTGTTCCCAACTGTAACGTTAGTGCATGTGTTCGCAATCGTAACGTTAGTGTATGGGTTCGCAACCGTAAGGTTAGTGCATGTGTTCGCAACCGTAACGTTAGTGTATGTGTTCGCAACCATAACGTTAGTGCATGGGTTCGAAACCGTAACGTGCGCATACTATAGTTTCCACAAAGGTTGAAGCTATTGTTAATTTACATTTATGTTGTCGCTTCGATTTGATTATGGCGTATTAAGTTGATTTGAGGTGAAAACGTCGGCATTATAGGCCTAACCACGCGGAAAAACATTCCGAATAACCTTGTATAACAGGCTGGTACAATTTGGCGATTCCAATGTAAATGTGAGAGGTTGGCGTGATAGAGGAATACCTTGAAGGGTATGGCTGAATCTATTGTATGATATTTTGTAAAAAGAGAAAATAAATATTCAGAGAAATCGTAGGAGCTGCTTGAGAAGGTGAAAAATGTGTGTCACGATAGGAAAGTTTGACGTTTCCTCGTCTCTGCCTACTCCGGCAGGAAGACAGCCTGATGGTACGTTAAAAAATTAAGTTATCTAGCATACGTATCCTTGTATTTAATATAGTAACAATACAAAGTAAAATTAACCTAAAAGTTATTTGAATAAAAGAGTTTCCGGTATGCTACCTTAAGTCGATTAATACGAGTTAGGCCCTACGGCGTTTATCTCAATATATCAACAGACAGTCGGTTCAATAGCAGAGTTTGATTAATAAAATAATTTATTGATTAAATCACTGATTTATCTTAAGAACTGACTTGCACCTAAACTGGGGCCAATATAATTATTTATAGTTAAGGCATTAACACTGTGGAGGTTTAAATTGTAATTTTTTTAATCAAACACTGTTTATTCCACTTCATACAACAGTAACTACCGGTTTCAAGGTTTTTCGCTCATCATCAGGGGAGCATAAACAATACTTATTTGTGCTCCCCTGAAGATGAAGTGATAATCTTGAAACCGGTAGGGTTATATCGTTATGTTAAGTATAATAAACAGTGTTAGGCTAAACCAATTACAAAGTAGTTAAAAAGTAATTTAAATTAATAAGATCTCTTGTTAACTTATACGCTTTGTTATTTAAAATCTTTGTACATGTACTGTATACATATATAAGTAGACAGTGTTATAGATCAGTGCTCCGCAACCTTTTCTCACCTACGACACACCAAAATTCTTCCTAGAATTCCGCGGCACACCAAAAGCTAAAATATATAGGTATTAAATTAGGCATGAGTCTTCAGCGACGCGCATAAGGGTAATTTTTCTTTGTCTATGACTAATTTGGTGCGGCCATGGTGTGTACAAAGCACACTACGCAGTTTTCAACAGTTGGCACCAGGCGCTGGGGGACCATTGAAAAAATATTTAGTTATAATTATTATTCTATACTACATTTTGAAAAATAGACAATATTATGAAAAATAATTGGTCATTGTGTATTAATAAATACATAATGAAAAATTGTAAAATGTCAAATACATTGAATTTGACCGCGGCACACCTGTATCCGGCTCACGGCACACCAGTGTGCCACGGCACACCGGTTGCGGAGCACTGTTATAGATGATTCGCTTTTGCTCTGTTGTCGCTACCAGACGCGATTTTTTTAACCCATTATGGTTTCGAGTTCCGACTAAGAGTGCCCTTGAGGCGAGTTTGCTCTCAAAACTACGCTATATAAAATTGTGCTTTGAGTGAATTAATGCTAGGCAATTCTTCGTGATACAGTATGAATGTCAATCATCCTGCAGATGAAAGACTCATTCACATTTCTATTGAAACTATTGTGGATAGTTAAACAATGAGTCGAAATGATAATTAGGATAGGAAATATAGGAAAGTTAAGGATACGGAATATTTTGAGATAAATAATGATTCAGTTTTATTTTAAATGTCGTTAAGGATGTCCCTCTTATCTCGCCGAGAATTTCCAGCGTCTTTTCAATCATGAATTAGCGCTACGCTCAAACAGAGATTGTTTATTAGCCTTTCCAGTTCACCGCTCCTCTTTCTTTACGTCGTCCTTTACTGTCCATGCAGTGAGACTCTGGAATCAGTTACAAACCAATTTAAGACTCGCTCCGTCCTTGGCATGCTTTAAGAAGCGACTGAAAAACCTCTTAATTTCTAGTCAGTAAAATAACCTATTTCATTCCTGATTTTTCTTTTCCTTTCCTCTCCACCATCCCTTCCTTTCCTTTTGATTGATGATATCTCACTTTATATGAAAAATAATGTTCGGGTGACTGTCCGTCTTTGTGGGGTTCGTGGCCATGTGCTCATGTATATGTTTATGGATTTCGTGGGGATGGATGGCCATTTGAATGATTTTTGCAATCACGTAACTTGCTTCATTTACTTTTGTCTCGTTGGTTGGAATAAATTGCCGCCTGGCAATAAACCCGCCAGATTGTATTTGCAATAAAAGTGTTAAATAAATAAATAAATAAGGATGAAGTACATCTGATTGAATCTGAAAGATTGTTTCAAAATCGAGTAGAGGGTACCGCAAAGAGTTTTTTTCCGTCACCAGATCGGAGAGACAGTCTTGTTTAACGTCCCAAAGAGAGTTGACTGAACATAGAACTCTCCTTGTTGTCTTATTTTAAGTCAATGGAGTTTGACACAATATTCGGATATACGATCAAATATTTAAGATTAAAAATAAACCTTCCATGTTGAAAATTTAAAACTTGAACTTTGCTTTTCCCTTTTAGACGTATCTACGATGGCCATGACGATTGTCAAATATTTTAGCATGGCATTGCCAATGGAATAGCACAAAGCCTCAAATAAAATTTTATTGGTTGTAAAATATGTTTTCTCTCAAACTAATTAGATCGGCCAATATATTTAATTAATGAGCAATTCAAAAAGATAATAATTTATGTTTTGTAAGAAACATTTGTCCTTCTTAATTTTAATTTACGTCATATCGTTATATATTTTAATTTATTGAATATATATGTATAACGCTATGATGAGGACATTTTTTCTTGACATTAAATGAATACGAATAAATGCATTATCTATGTATATAAATATTTATCTTTCTCGTGCAACAAATAAGTTAATTAATTAGTATTGAATATGTTGTTTATAGTTAAGGCATTAACGTTGTGGAGGTTTAAAGACATTGCAATTTATTTTTATCAAACACTGTTTATTTCACTTTTTTGTAACGGTATTACCCTACCGGTTTCAAGGCTTTCACCTCATATTCAGGGGAGCACAAACAAGACTAAATGCTGTTCAAACTGGTACCGATATACACGCTTCAACGGTTGGGGGCTGAGGGGTGAGGGAGGCGTGGAATGATTTCGTCCAAGAGCGGAGAGATTTTTGGGATATAACTTCACCAGATGTTCGGATCGATGTACTGACTTAGAAATTTCTAGGGCCTCTAATATGTCCAATTTATTTCCGTTACTACTGATATGAAAGAATTTGGCATCATCGATAGAAAAAGTATGGTTTTCACGGTGACAATGATTAGCCATTTGGCCAAAATGGCTAATCATTGTCACCGTGAAAACCATACTTTTTCTATCGATGATGCCAAATTCTTTCATATCAGTAGTAACGGAAATAAATTGGACATATTAGAGGCCCTAGAAATTTCTGAAGTCAGTACATCGATCCGAACATCTGGTGAACAGTTACATCCCAAAAATCTCTCCGTTCTTGGCCGAAATCGTCCCATGCCTCCCTCACCTATCAGCCTCCTACCGTTGAAGCGTGTATATCGGTACCAGTTCGAATAGCATTTAGTCTTGTTTGTGCTCCCCTGAAGATGAGATGAAAGCCTTGAAACCGGTAGGGTTATACCATTACAAAAAAGTGGAATAAACAGTGTTTGATAAAAATAAATTACAATAGTAATAAATAAAAACGAGTTCACTTTTATTGTACGCTGTAAAATCTAGTTGGTTTATTACCATGCGGTAATATTTCGAGAAATGAAGAAAAACTCGTGTTTTTTAAATGAATTATTTCCAACGGAAATTGAAACTGTTACCCCGGGTTGGATGACAGATGTCTTACCGATTAAACTACTGAGTTTGTTAGATAAATTATAAAAAACTAGAGTCTTCACGAAAGATAAAACTGGGATACAGATAAAAAATAACTATCCATTAGACTATGTTGAACCTAGAGTAATTATACACTGGGTGCGATATCTACATCGCATGCGGGACACTGAGACTTGACATCTACGAGTATACTGCTTGCAGGACACTGATCTTGAACTGAGTTCCATTCGATGATTCGATACGGTGTAGGAGAATAAGAAGATGTGACGGTGACTGACTATGTCATGAAGAACCATTGAATACGTTATTTTTCTTTTGTCATATAGTGATAAGGCTAAAGTGGTACCAATAGACAGAGATGAGTAAGGGTTTTCAGAAAATATCCTCGTTTGGGTCGAATCTTATTTGTCAAATAGAAAGCAATTAATTGTTGTTAATTTTATTTATTTATTTATTATTACACATGACAAAAAATATACATAATTTGCGAAAAAAAAACAACAGGTAATTTAATTTGGACATACAATTTTAATGGATCTGGGTTTGTTGCCTTTCATTTGTCGTATCCCCAGTAAACTAGGCTTTTGCCTGTATCTCACTGAGGATTACGTATAATCATTTCAGGATTTTGTTAAGTTACACAAGATATGGTGCTGAGGCCGTTGCTTTTTAATTTAATTTATTTATTTATTATTACACATGACAAGAAATATACAAAATTTGCGAAAAAACAACAGGTAATTTAATTTGGACATACAATGTTAATGGATCTGGGTTTGTTGCCTTTCATTTGGCGTATCCCCAGTAAACTAGGCTTTTGCCTGTATCTCACTGAGAATTAGGTAGAATCATTTCAGGATTTTGTTAAGTACCACAAGATACGGAGCTGGGGCCGTTGCTTTTTAATTTTATTTATTTATTTATTATTACACATGACAAGAAATATACATAATTTGCGAAAAAACAACAGGTAATTTAATTTGCAATTTACAATTTTTATTGATCTGGGTTTGTTGCCTTTCATTTGTCGTATCCCCAATAAACTAGGCTTTCGCAAGTATCTCACTGAGGATTACGTCGAATAATTTCAGGATTTTGTTAAGTACCACAAGAGACGGTGCTAAAGCCGTTGCTTTTTATTATTTGTACTGATAATCTCAGTTAGTTTATTTGCAAGGAGGGTTTTAATTCTCAAATCTATGCGGATGATATATTTTATTTGAATAATTGAATAAGTGAATATAGATTCATATATTTAATGCTGTGATCCAAGAGAAAAGAGGTTCTTTGGATAAGCAAATGGGTTATGATATTCCTTTTGGCTTCTTTAATTTAGAGAGTAAAAATTTATTGTCAATGTCTTCCAATAAAAGTTATTAAACTCCGAATGTCAACGACTTATATTGGATTTTTGTTAATCATTTTTTATTGTTGCTATCTGCCATATCAAAAATCTTGAAGGAAGATGATTATTTTATCACTAAGTTACAAAGGTGTGATATTTTTCTTGACATTAGGTATCAATAACTAGTTTTGATAAACGAAAAATGTAGTTTATTTCACATGGATACTGTTTCAAGGATGGTGAGTTTAAATTCCATTAAAGTGTAATAAAAGTGGTACCGCAAATATCAAGATATAATAAAACTAATGCCAACTTTTACGAGTAATGCCAATAAAACATCGACCTACTGACATCTGAAGTGTGATTTTGAAATTAAACACTTGTGAAAACGAAATTAAAACCATAGATACACTGATAAAAGTTGACAAGTCTTCATAAAGATATTGTTAAATACGGTGTACTGCAACGGTCGGTGTTAGGGCCGTTGTTTTTTATTATCTATACAAACTATCTGAGTAAGCTCTTTTACATGGAAGTTGATCAATTAAACAGTATATAAGCTACGAGATGTTTGGAAATAACAAGAAAAACGTTGTTTAACCAAATGAATCAAATTCTGACAGGGAAGAGTAAAATCCTATGTAGTAAGAGATTTGATACAACGAGGTATATAAACTAGGCATAAACGAAAGATGTGTATCAGGATATACTGAAAGTAGATATCGTTTTTCTCTGCCTACCTCAATAGGTATATGGCTTGATGGGGATGAAGATGATTGGCGATCTAATGGCGTGAATATAGTACAACATAGTAAAATGATTGTTTTGTAGCAACCTCTTTCAATCAACCAGAAATATGTTAAACAACCTCCACTGAAACCCTTTTTAAAAAAAATAGGAACCAATCGAACTCATAACCCTCGGCTGGAAACCAACCACCTTGTCAACTAGGTAACGGATGTCACCCACGAAGATATAATAGGTTAGTCAAAAAGTTTTGAAAGCGACATATATGGAGCAGTAGAAAAACCAAAATTTCTACGCCATTTTAATATTTCATCTTTCATAAGATCGTACTCAAAATTTCATTTCGATCTGTCAATTCATTCTTTGTTTACAAGCCATTTGAAGTTGACGTGTCAGTGTATTTTTTAACAATGGAAAAATCCGAATATCGTGCAGTGATTAAATTCTTTGTTTTGGAAGGTTTATCGGCTACTGAGATCCATGCAAAGATGGTGAAAGTATTAAAGGAGTCTTCTCCTTCATTTTCAACCGTTCACCGATGGGTTTTGGAGTTTAAGCGTGGCCGTACAAGCGTTGAAGACGATCCACGCTCAGGACGTCCAAAAAGTGCATCAACACCAGAAATCATAGCGAAAATACAGGATATGGTTTTGAAAGATCATCGATCGACTGTGGATGTGATAGCTGACACCATAGGCATCTCACATGGAACAACATGGCATATTTTGGCTGAAGTTTTGGGTTATAAAAAACTGTGTGCACAATGGGTGCCGCATTTGCTAACAATGCAACAAAAACACGTTCGAATGCGACTTTCTGAGCAACATTTGGAGCAATTTCGAAAGGATAAAAAGGATTTTCTGCGTCGATTCATCATTATGGATGAGACTTGGGTCTACCACCATGATCCTGAATCAAAACAAGAGGCTAAGGAGTGGTGTGAACCAGGCACTTTGGCTCCGAAGCGAGTTCGTGTCCAGAAATCGGCCAAGAAGGTGTTAGCGTCAGTTTTTTGGGATGCAAAAGGAATTTTATTGATAGATTATCTCCAAACAATCAACTCTGATTATTATTGTGACCTTTTGGACCAGTTGGATGAAAAAAATTGTGAAAAAAGACCCGGTTTGTAGAAGAAAAAAGTCACTTTTCATCAAGACAATGCACCTGCTCACACAGCTCAAAAAACCATCGCGAAAATCAGTGAATTGGGGTACGAATTGTTGCAGCATCCACCCTATTCGCCAGATTTAGCTCCCTCTGACTTCTGGCTGTTCTCACACCTCAAAAAATTCCTTCATGGAAAGCATTTTTCATCAAACGAAGAGGTTATAGCCGTCGTAGAGGAGTATTTTGCAGGCCTTCCAGAAAGTCACTTCCGTGATGGGACAACAAAGTTGGAAGATCGTTGGACCAAGTGTATTGATCTTATGTGAGACTATACTGAGCAATAAAAGTGATTTCCCCCCAAAAAAATGTATTTTCATTTCCGCTTTCAAACCTTTTTGACTAACCTAATAGAATAGTTACGAGAGCTATCGAATGGCGTGTAGCGATATGAAATAAAGTCTACGAGGGACTAAAACATATATACTCGAACCGGATAGTAGTATTAGGAAATATTTATATAAAAAAATGTTTACAATACTATTTTTCCTTGTAAGTTACTCTCGCACTTCTTAAAATAAAAGTTTACTAAGGAAAACAGTCAAAAGCAGGATGTACGTTTATAGAGGCCTAATAATGCCCTCCATAAAAGACAAAATAATTTAATTGGTATGCTATCCGACGGTCGAAGACTGGTTCCTTCACAGGTGGTTATTTGTTACGACATATGTCTGCCTGATCATCTCTTGTGACATAATGGGTTGTTCATTTTTGTTAATGAATAAAATTTATTTATACTTATCATTTCATTTACGAGTATACAATAACATTGTAGGTTGTCGTGTGTCGCTGATGGATGGTTTACTGCGTGCTGGGTAGTCCCCTTATTTTAGGTATTAGTCGTATAAGTTATACAATGTGGTGGATCATGGTATCGCCGATTCGGAAACGAAAAGAGGCAATATAAATATCCAAACAATATTAACAGAGATGACGGATCCCACCTTAAAGCGCCGAAAATTTTCAGCGTCTTTCCAATCATGGATTAGCGCTACGCTCAAACAGAGATTGTCTATTGGCCTTTCCAGTTCACCGCTCCTCTTTCTTTACGTCGTCCTTTACTGTCCATGCAGTGAGACTCTGGAATCAGTTACAAACCAATATAAGACTCGCTCCATCCTTGGCATGCTTTAAGAAGCGACTGAAAAACCTCTTAATTTCTAGTCAGTAAAATAACGTGTTTCATTTCTGATTTTTCTTTTCCTTTCCTCTCCACCATCCCTTCTTTTCCTTTTGGTTGATGATATCTCACTTTATATGAAAAATAATGTTCGGGTGACTGTCCGTCTTTGTGGGGTTCGTGGGCATGTGCTCACGTATATGTTTATGGATTTCGTGGGGATAGATAGTCATTTGAATGATTTATGCGACCACGTAACTTGCTTCATTTACTTTTGTCTGGTTGGTTGGAAGAAATTGCCGCCTGGAAATAAGCCCGCCAGATTGTATTGCAATAAAAGTGTTAAATAAATAAAGCAGCATGGTACCCATGGCATCAAATCGAAACGACAGTAAAATGAAAATGAACAACAACTTCCACTTTTGTGGAAGCAGCGCGCTTGTTTTCCTTTGGTAGGACGGATTCATGCGCTCACGTTACGTTCGAGTCTTCGCTATATGCCAGTAGTATCCGGCGCGCATCATTAACCCTTCCTTCCCTGTGAAGAGGATCTTCATGAATAATATGGTTTAAACGGTCCTCATCGAAGTCCACTGGTCGTTCAGAACGCTCCATGTCTTTCAGTTCGAAATTACCGTCATTGAAACGCAAAAATCATCGACGAGCTGTCCTTTCATTCATAGCATATTCACCGCACACTTCGCCAATATCGCGAGCAGCTTTGGCAGCTTTATTCCCTCGATTGAACGCGAACAGAAGGAGGTGTCGAAAATGCTCACTTTCGTCTACTTGACATTCCATTTTGAAGGCTTGTAATAAAATAAAATAATAAATGTAACATAAAAGCAAATACAATATCTTGTAGAGAAGAAAATTAACTTTCGAATGACGTATAACTTTTACCATTTTGTTTTACTTTTGGTGCTCATTTTTAAATTGGAAAATAACGGACACAACTTATGTTAACACCCAATATATTAAAGCTGTTGAAAATACACATAAATCTATCAAATGATTAATTAAAGATGTAGGCCAACATGTTAATTACGGGGGTTATATAAAAAGGGTTTCCTCCGAAATTAAAGGAGTTCATGTATGGTGAGAAGATAGTATATATAAGAACATATGGAATAAAGTAATGAGGGATGAATGTGAACATATGGAATGAAGTAACGAGGGATGAAGTGGATGCAATGTGCCCGAGATAGGGAGTTGTGGAGGACCGAAGGGGAGGCCTATATCCAGGGATGGATCCAGAACGGCTGAAGAAGAAGAATGAGGGATGAATGTGAACATATTGAATGAAGTAATGAGGGATGAAGTGGATGCAGTGTGCCCGAGATAGGGAGTTGTGGAGGACCGAAGGGGAGGCTTATATCCAGGGATGGATCCGGAACGGCTGAAGAAGAAGAATGAGGGATGAATGTGAACATATTGAATGAAGTAATGAGGGATAAATGTGAACACATGGAATGAAGTAATGAGGGATTAATGTGAACATATGGAATGAAGCAATGAGGGATGAGTGTGAACATATGGAATAAAGTAATGAGGGATGAATGTGAACATATGGAATGAAGTAATGAGGGATGAATGTGAACATATGGAATGAAGTAATGAGGGATGAATGTGAACATATGGAATGAAGTAATGAGGGATGAATGTGAACATATGGAATGAAGTAATGAGGGATGAATGTGAACATATGGAATGAAGTAATGAGGGATGAATGTGAACATATGGAATGAAGTAATGAGGGATGAATGTGAACATATGGAATGAAGTAATGAGGGATGAATGTGAACATATGGAATGAAGTAATGAGGGATGAATGTGAACATATGGAATGAAGTAATGAGGGATGAATGTGAACATATGGAATGAAGTAATGAGGGATGAATGTGAACATATGGAATGAAGTAATGAGGGATGAATGTGAACATATGGAATGAAGAAATGAGGGATGAATGTGAACATATGGAATGAAGTAATGAGGGATGAATATGAACATATGGAATGAAGTAATGAGGGATGAATGTGAACTTTAGACTAATGTGTTGAAGATAAAGAAGAGCACTCTGAGATAATTTGGGCACGTGCAACGAATGAATGAAGAAATACTATAAAAATAAATATGCAATGCAAATGTGAGTAAAAGACGTGGTAGAGAAAGGCCTAGGAAAGAATGGTTAGATCAAAGGAATGATATTTTAAAATAGAAGTAAGGGAATGCGTATGGGTATAAAAGAGGTGAAAGACGTGTGTCACAATTATAATGCATGATGCTTTGTTGTTTCTGCATATCCCAACAGGTAAACGACGCGGTACGTATGTGTGAACGGGTTAAATCACTCAATATAATGACATTTTTATAAGCAAACTGCTAACTGAATATTTTTGAGTCGAGACAAGACACCGATCTGTACGGGTTTTGCAATAACCGCATTGCTCAACCAGAAGTCCAAAATTAGGAAAGTGGCCATTAATTATTTGAAGTCACCAAATCTTAACATCGGCTTAGAATTTAGTGACATCTTAAGTACGAATATACTACACGATGTTCAAAGGTAACAGCGGACGAACTATTGTAAACGATTTATTTTTAGATCAATTTTATACTATATTTTGCAAAGAGTCTCGTGTTGCAACTTCTGTAAAATGTCAATGTATGCTTGTATGCTTACTGATTATTTTATGAATACTGATTGGTCTGAAGACGAAAAATCCAGCCTATGTTTCTGGGCCTAAATTTTGGTGAGTTGAAAACCAAACCAAAACATCGATCCAAACAGATTCTTCAAGTCGATATTTTCCGATAGAGATTTTTTTATTGAATTGGACCTGTTCAATAGAGACGTCACTTGTAAAGGATAACTTGGAAGAATCCAACCAAAATTATACCTGTTCTGAGATAGCTTTGAAAATGTCAAGCAATCCTGAATGAGCTGAGTTCAACCACGAAAAAGCTTTTAACTGAATTAATATTTTAATACTTACACAAGTTTGATCTATAATTTTATAATATTCAAATTTAATTTTTAAAACGGTCACATAATGTTCAAATATTATTTGTGTGACAGACGACGTAATTTTTTGATATGGATTCATATTCAATACGTTTTCTACTCGTTATGTAAAATTTTCAATGTTGACACCAAAAATATACGTATAACCTTGTTTCCTATTAAAAATCTTGGTCGAATGATATAATATTGACTTGTTGCATAATTACTGAGATGAGTTTCCAGTTTCCCTAACTCCGCGCGTTCAATTCACGGCTGCTTGAGTTGGCTACTTTTAACCTTTCAAGTTACAGGGGTAATCAAACAAATAAATATACAACCTTTAATAATGGAGAAAAATTAAGTCAAATTTCGTGCACAGAAATTATTCGGGAAATTTAGCACATATTACCGGATAGAAGAGAGTCGTACGATCGAAAACTGAATATGTTGATCGAAAACTGAATATGTTGATCGAAAACTGAATATGTTAATCAAACACTAAATATGTTGATCGAACACTGAATATGTTGATTGAACACTGAATATGTTGATCGAAAACTGAATATGTTGATCAAAAACTGAATATGTTGATCGAAAACTGAATATGTTGATCGAAAACTGAACACGTTGATCGAAAACTGAATGTGATACACATGAATGAATGAAACTATAGCATATTGAAAGATCTACAAATATTTTTTAAATCGAAAACTGAATATGTTGATCGAACACTGAATACTATATGTTGATTGAACACTAAATATGTTGATCGAAAACTGAATATGTCGATCGAAAACTGAATATGTTGATTGAAAACTGAATGTGATACACATGAATGAATGAAACTATAACATATGGAAAGATCTACAAATATTTTTTAAATCGAAAACTGAATATGTTGATCGAACACTGAATATGTTGATCGAACACTGAATATTTTAATCGAAAACTGAATATGTTGATCGAACACTGAATAATATATGTTGATCGAACACTAAATATGTTGATCGAAAACTGAATATGTTGATCGAAAACTGAATATGTTGATTGAAAACTGAATGTGATACACATGAATGAATGAAACTATAACATATGGAAAGATCTACAAATATTTTTTAAATCGAAAACTGAATATGTTGATCGAACACTGAATATGTTGATCGAACACTGAATATGTTAATCGAAAACTGAATATGTTGATCGAACACTGAATAATATATGTTGATTGAACACTAAATATGTTGATCGAAAACTGAATATGTTGATCGAAAACTGAATATGTTGATCGAAAACTGAATATGTTGATTGAAAACTGAATGTGATACACATGAATGAATGAAACTATAACATATGGAAAGATCTACAAATATTTTTTTATGTAGATCGTCTTCCCTTGGTAAGTTTTCCGTGATTTTTTTACCACAAAGATTTTTTAAGTGAAACTACTATTGGCGCGGTAGGTCAAATTGGCCTGAACGTCACGAAAAGTGAAACGGTATATTATAGTATGATTAAATTATTATTCATTATTATGAAATATTTTATTTATTAATAAATTATTCTTAATTGTTTTAATATTAATGATTATTTATTATTAATAATAATTGACATTATTTGAATATTATTAAGTGTATTATATTATTATTAAAATTACTATTTATTATTTATATTATTATTATTTATTATTAAAAATAATATTTTATTTATATTAATATATTTAATAATGATTAATTTTATTTTATATTATATTATTTTATTGCATTTAATATTTATTTAATATATCATTTATATTTAATATATAATTATAATAATATATTTATGTTATTATAATATTAATAATAATATTATTATTATATTATAATATAATTAATTAATAACATAATATAATAATATTATTAATAATGTAATAAAAATAATATAAAAATAAATAAATAATAATTTAAAAATAATTAATAATAACATAACAATATTAATGTATTTAATATTCAAAAACATAAATTTAATATTATTAAATGTATTATATTATTATTAAAATTATAATTTATTATTAAAATTATTATTATTAAAAATATAAAAAACATATTTTTTTATTTAATTAAGTGAGATTTTCTTGAATTAAATTCCACATAACCATTTCCTAATCCTAAAACAAAAACCGTTAACAAATGGAAAAAAGCAATGCATAAAATCAACTTTTCCTAGGAGCTAAGAAGTTTCACTTCTACCACGCGAGATTCTCACGCATCTGTTTTTTTTTTATCAACGTCGATGCGAAAAAGTTCCTAATCTAATGCCTTCCTATATAATACTTATACTAAACCTTCACGTATTTTCAAACAAAAGTTTGGTTAAAATATTTTTAACCATCAGTATTGTTAGAAAAGGTATTCAGTCTAATCACAAACTTAATTTCAAACAATGAAGGGATCATCAGTATTGTTAGAAAAGGTATTCAGTCTAGTCATAAACTTAATTTCAAACAATGAAGGGATCATCAGTATTGTTAGAAAAGGCATTCAGTCTAGTCACAAACTTAATTTCAAACAATGAAGGGATCATCAGTATTGTTAGAAAAGGTATTCAGTCTAGTCACAAACTTAATTTCAAACAATGAAGGGATCATCAGTATTGTTAGAAAAGGTATTCAGTCTAGTCATAAACTTAATTTCAAACAATGAAGGGATCATCAGTATTGTTAGAAAAGGTATTCAGTCTAGTCACAAACTGATCATTTACATGTTATGCAAACATTGTTTTTGTAAATAAATTAAATAAGAAATAAAATACATTTTATTGATTGATTATTGGTAGCCTCTGCTATACGAATACCGACAAACAGACGAACTAGCTGTCAATTGTGTAGGCAACGAGCCCATTAACCCAGTTCTCTCTGATTTCGCATACATTATAAGAGCCACTCAATTACATTAAAAATAAATAATATTTGTCTTTACTTCGTGTCACTTTTACATAAAAACTCGTTGCCCATCTCTTCTGCTTCCTTTTGCAATATTCACAAAACTCACTTAAGGTGGAGAAGGTACAGAAAAAAAATATCTACGATATCTTTATATGGATAAATTTGGTATCCATCTATGGTTTTATCCTACTCAGTTTATGCTGGGCATGCTTCGATATAACTCATTGGCCGTAAAAAGAAATCTTCGTCTCCTGGTATACGTTGTCAGACTCGTTCGAGGAGTTGTGAAAATACTGCTTAGATAACAGAACTCCTTAACCTGCTCCGGTTTCGCTGAATTAACCCAGTTTATTATATTTATTTAGTAATTTGTTTTATCAAACACTGTTTATTCCACTTTTTTTGTAACGGTATAACCCTACCGGTTTATAGGCTTTCATCTCATCATCAGGGGAGCACAAACAAGACAAATGCGAGCATAAACAAGTCTTGTTTGTGATCCCCTGACGATGAGGGGAAAGCCATGAAACCGGTAGGGTTATACCGTTACAAAAAAGTGGAATAAATAGTGTTTGATAAAACAAATTACACTGTCTTTCAACCTCCACAATGCTAATGCCTTAACTATAAATAATATATATTTATTTTATTGATCTTATTGATAAATATGAAAATATAAGCATTAAATTTGACCATGGGAACTTTAATGGCAAACTTAGCTTCAATCAAGTGCCTTTGACCATGGGAACTTTAATGGCAAACTTAGCTTCAATCAAGTGCCTTTGCCCTGTTATAATTTTTGAAGTCAACTGGATTAATTCGTCGATCACATTTTGTAGTACTGCGATGATAATCGAGTCAATAATAAATGACTTTGTTATTCCACCATTTATATTAATTCCCGCAACACATGTTTCTTCCTCATATTTAGAGACTTTCTTCAGACGAAATGATATAAGCATTGCTTTCGAAACAAACATGGATAATTTCACCTGAAGAGAGCCTCGAGATAGAAGCGACTATCACGTATCGCGGGTATAAAGGTATTTAGAGGAAATGAGAAAGTAATTGATTATAAATAATTGTTTATTTATTTTGGATTAGCTATCAGCAAACTTTTTATTTGTTTTTGTTTTTCTCAAAATGTCATTACAATTTCTAAGCTATTGGGCTTTGTTTGGTTATATAATAATACTAATTTGTCTATTATTTCTGTGACGTTATAGCAGAAGTTGATATGTCCGTTTTTTGGCATTTTGTGTTTATTCTCCCAATTTATAGAAAATATTTCTCAGCATGTTGTGGCAAAACTTGATGTATCAGTCATTATCCAAACAAAAGATGTATTGTTTAGAAAAACTTAAAAAATGCTTATTTGTACTGATTTTAACAGCTTATCAAAGTTAATATTGCTTCTCCTGTAAACTAAGATAAAACGGATATATCAACTTCTGCCATAACGCCACAGATTTTACTTTACAAAAAAATAGTGTAATGTAAATAAATTATACGAGAAGAATTCTTTATTTACAGCAAATTTTCTACGAACACATTAAATATCTGTCATCGTGTGGTCTTTGCTGAGCTTTGTGGTCCTCCGCAGTATGAGAAACTTAGCACACCACCTGTTCCCATTCTTCCCGGTCCTTGGGCATGTTGAAAGCAGCGTTTAAATAGCATTCCTTATTTAGTCTGTCCGTCTTGCACCTGATCATCCAAAGCAAAATAGAGGGTCGAAGAGGTGTTGGCAGGAAGCAAATTTACGTGATTGGACTGGTATAAGGAGAGTTGGAGATCTTTTTTGGGCTACCGGGGACAAAGATGTCTACTCTCAGGTGATATTCAACGTTGTGGAGACCTGAAATGACACTTGGAAGAAGATGAAGTCTCGCAAGAGATATTCGTCCAGCCCGTCCTCTCTCAATTGTCCCAGTTATCAATCAGCAGCTTCTTTAATATTTTTCTGTTCTTTCTGACAACATGCCCAAACAGAGATTGTTTATTGGTCTTTCCGGTTCACCACACCTCTTTGTTTACATCGTCCTTTACTGTCCATGCAGTGAGACTCTGGAATCATCTACAAACCAATATAAGACTCGCTTAGTCCTTGGCATGCTTTAAGAAGCGACTGAAAAACCTCTTAATTTCTAGTCGGTAAAATAACGTGTTTCATTCCTGATTTTTCTTTTCCCTTCCTCTCCACCATCCCTTCCTTTCCTTTTGATTGATGATATCTCAAACATAAACCTTAACGTCCCCAGAATCTCCGCAAGACATACTAAATGGCTGAACACCCCCTTTAGTGCGACCAAATACAGACAAAATTCATTCTTTGTAAGAGCATCTAACTTCGTAAACAACCTGGAAAAGACTTCCCGGAATTCGATTTATTTAACTCTTCTGCGAACTCGATTAGATTGCGCATATGCGGGAACTGGTTTGGTGTGGATCTCTGACTGTCTCATCCCTGACTGTCTCCTAGTTGACAATTTTCAACATTACTTAAAGCCTACCTACTACCTTCTTACCAATCTCCTAACATAATTAAGTGTACATATTGAAACCATATGCGAAAACTGTTAAATGGTGTTTCGAAACCCATAGATATCAGTAATAATACCGACATAAACACTGTATGTTTTCCTAATAAAATAAAATAAAATAAAATAAATAAATCTCACTTTATAAGAAAAATAATATTCGGGTGACTGTCCGTCTTTGTGGGGTTCGTGGGCATGGGCTCACGTATATGTTTATGGATTCCGTGGGGATGGATAGTCATTTGAATGATTTATGCGACCACGTAACTTGCTTAATTTACTTTTGTCTGGTTGGTTGGAAGAGATTGCCGCCTGGCAATAAGTCCGCCAGATTGTATTTGCAATAAAAGTGTTAAATAAATTAAGGTCCAAAGTAGTATATTTAAAACGCTTTTTCTGTATTTTGACGAAACTCAGAAACTTTTGTTTATAATCAATAGTATTTGGAATGATACATACGTCTGTAAATATTGAATATTTGAACTTAAAAGGTGAATAAATTTATTTCAGATGTCCTAGCACATTTCGATCAATACATTTTTATTAACGTTTTTTTTCAAATGATTTATAGATACGTGACTAATAATCAAAATAAATTAAGTGTGTTAAGAACATCACATTGTTGTTGACATTTGAAAAAAAATACTTTTACCAGTCAATAAAGATAAACCAAATTACCAAGGTTCCACAGCTGGAAGTGTATGACAAAACATCTGATTATATCACATCCATTTTTTATAATAAGGCCTGTAAAAATGTGTTAATTACTTGAATAAACCAGCAAATATTAAGAAATTTTAAACAATATTTACGCAGACAGTTAAACGTTGAAACAAGAAAATAAAATAATAAAATTTTAATATATTATAAAAATTATGCGTAAGGAAATATATTCACACGGTTTTTGTTTTATTTTCTGCCCGTCGGTTTTTGACTTCTTATGTATTGAATATCTTTGAGGCCTCTTTTTTTTTGGTAAAACGTTTGATTTCTACTCGGAAGTTTCGGGTTCTATCTATTTGCTTAATTTTTGCACGCGATAGACATATACGAGTGTTCTTGCATCTTCACGTACGGTAGTATGGCTAACACATGCGATTCCTAACAACGAAGTTAATTCTAACTCTTGTGGTTTTAGCCCGAAAACTTGATTAATGGTGCCAAAGATAATTTTCCTCCCTGCCACGCTATTAAATGTATCTTAATCACCACTTAGGATAAGTTGAAGAGTTCTTCCATACGAATGAATAAAATGAATGTATTAATATATTATGTTTATGACTTATATGGGGGAATACTCTCCTTCAATTTGAGGTTTTGGATTCCACTTCTTTTTTATTAAATACAACCTTATTACCATGTAGCAATCTCTTCAAAGTAACGTGAAAGATCCTAAAGAGGTCTTAAGTAAAAATAAAAAATCAGACTGAAATCTTTTTTAAAAATCTGAGTTCCAACGGGAATCAACTCGGCAACCTCCAGACTGACAGACCGGCGTCTTACAGTCATCAATTTCCTATGATGATCTAACTAAAATATGGTATATATGTGTTTGTCAGATGTTCACTTCAATGTACTGACTTATATACCACATACATCATGTATCAAGAATCTCTCCGCTGCTCACCGAGGTCCTCCCATGCCTCCCTCAGCCCTCAGTCTCCAATCCGAATGTCCCCAACCGTTAGAAGCATATATATATCGGTACCAGTTCGAACATAATGTTTGTACTCCCTACTTTGTCTTGTTTGTTACTACTTTGTCTTGTTTGTACTCCCCTGAAGATGAGGTGAAAGCGTTGAAACCGATAGAGTTATACCGTTACAAAAAGTGGAATAAACAGTGTTTGATAAAACAAATTACAAATAATATATACACAAACTACACTGATTTTTTTAATTTAACCGATTTTGCTTCATAATTATTTATCTCAACCGTTAACTTGAAACTCATCTACTCATTTTCTCATTTATTTGGATTCTACGTGATGAGTCGCCTCTCTCCATCGTGCTCTGTCTCAAGAGTCATATTCGAAGTAAGGTTCAGATAACTCATATCTTTACTTTATGCTTCTTTCCATCGCTTCTTTGGACCATCTTCCCCTGTTTCCATAAATTTCCATTCCCAGAGTTTGGTTTCCCACATATTCAGTTGTTTTCCTTTGTACATACCAACACCACCAAAGTCTAGCCTCTTTAATTTCAGTGAGATCGGAACAACTTTCAGGGTGCTTCTCACATGTTGACTTGAAACTCATTATGTTGGAATCAACCCAAAGTAGATTAAAAAGGTTCGTATGTTTTCGCAATTACAATTAATTATCTATGGTAAAAAAAACTTTCGAAGTTTAAATCGCATTTTTGTACTTCAAAGTAGCGACGGTTCGAGGACGTTGCTGCTGTCATCTTCAAGGCTTATGGTGATAGTGTTATGAAACTGGAATGATGATTTCATATTCAGAATTAGTTAGTTATCAACGTTGCTACCTTTTCACTATTATTAGCTTACAGAGAGTGAAGTTTATAACTGAAAGACTTCAAGATGACAGCTAAAACGTCGACACTTAGAAGCACGCAAAAAACGCTTTATAAACTCTTCAAGATCTTTGTGTACACTAATGTGTGATCACGCAGCGTCACAAAATGAAGACAATTAAAATACTTGTGAACGGAAAATGTTTAACTTAAGCTGGATTACAATTATTTTAATTGAATAAAAAAAGTACAATCGACTTCTGTTACCTAGTTGATAAGACACCTGTCTTCCAGCCTAGGACTGTTGGTTCAATTCCCGTGGGTGTCCAGATACTTAAAAAAAACATCCATTTTGGTTTTCTCTCGCGGCTTATTTAACACCTTACTGATTGGTTGAAAGAGATTGACGTATTACAATAAATCCGCCGGATTGTGCTCTATAAAACAAAAGTGTAATATACATATTTTTAACCTATTAGGAGTTTCTGAAAAGGCACTTCCGAATATCGAAGCCTTAAAATGAATTCCTGCGAGCCTCTCAAGGACTTTTAAAAGTATTTTTTCAATTGATAATTGCATATATTTTTTACATATTCTTCTATTTTCTCCATGATGAAGGAGGTTTGTGAAGTTACAGTTATCAGATTCCGTACTTTTTATTTGTTTATCAATTTGTTTTACGCTTCTGTATTTCCCTTACACACTGATACCAAGAGTGACGCCTAGTTTGGTGCAATGCGGGCTGTCCGCCTTTAGACGGCCTCGTATTGTGTTGGTAACATATACTTTTTGTACTCTTGTATACGCCTGTTTCTTTTTGTTTTATTTTTATATATTCTGTTCCTTTTCAACGTATGAAACACTCGCTACTAGTTTTCTTATTATTATTATCATAAATTTATATTTAGTTATTAATTACACATGACAAGAAATATACATAATTTGCGAAAAAACACCAGGTAATTTAATTTGAACAAACCATTTTAATGGATCTGGGTTTTTTGCCTTTCATTTGTCGTGTCCCCAGTAAACTAAGCTTTTGTCTATATCTCACTGAGGATATTTAGCATGAAAAAAAAACGATACTTCTTTCCGATTTTCGATTACACAAAAACAAAACCCCGTTGCACATTCTCATCAACCTGACAAATAGTGACACTCAATTACAACTGGAAACATCATGCGAAATCAAATTCCTCGCACATCATCACTCCAGAAAGACCAAAAATATTCATCCCACAATATACCGCACACAACGATAAAAATATACAGAAATACAAATATAAAACAACAAAATTAAAACATCGAAAAGAAACTCACACTCAAGAGCCCACACAAATTTTCTCCACATGTCATTCATCCTGAAAGCCCAAGTACTCAAAATCCTGTCGCAATAACAACCACGCTCCGATCGACTGCCTAAATGGTTTTCCTCCCTTTACCTTTCATGAAATGAAATAAACATGATTTACTACACATTTCGGATACGGAAAACGAATACACGTTAGCCGGGGATATTCTGTATCGCGTGAATATTTGTCGAAATAAGAATTATTTTGTTAAGCAAGATATTATGAATAAGAGTTGTTTTTCTATTTATTAAAATATATTAACCTATTTAGTTTCTTATTCAACCTTTTAAAATATCGGTTTATAAGATATATCTATGAAAGAACCCTTGAAGTATGACGAATAGCGTGATCTGCGTTAGTTAAACAATTTTAATTGAAACTTGAATAATGATAACTGTCATTTTACCGTAACTTTAAAGTGAAGGTAAGTTAATATGGGAAAATATACCAATTCTGATAACTGCATATATATAGTATGTGGTCATTTCATGTAACGGTATTCTTTAATATGCAGGCTAAACTTTCGTATAATTTTTGTTGATTTACCATTAATATTGTTTTGTATTAACAGTAAGCATTACAATTGATAAAAATAAATTAATGCTGTGGAAATATGAACACTCAGAAAAATATGCCATTGTTTAAAAGAGACAGGGAAATAATATTCAAATTTAATGAATTAATAAAATCATTAATATAAAACTTGGACTCACAAGGGCAACGAAAAATAAAATTACAGTAATCCATCGTTAACGATAAGTTAGGTTAGTTAATGATAGGTTAGGTTAGTTAACGATAGGTTAGGTTAGTTAACGATAGGTTAGGTTAGTTAACGATAGGTGTGGTTAGTTAATGATAGGTTTGGTTAGTTAACGATAGGTTAGGTTAGTTAACGATAGGTTTGGTTAGTTAATGATAGGTTTGGTTAGTCAACGATATGTTAGGCTAGTTAACGATAGGTTAGGTAAGTTAACGATAGGTTTGGTTAGTTAATGATAGGGTTGTTTAGGTTAGTTAACGATAGGTTAGGTTAGTTAACGATAGGTTAGTTAACGATAGGTTTGGTTAGTTAACGATAGGTTAGGTTAGTTAACGATAGGTTAGGTTAGGTTCGTTATTGATAGGTTAGGTTAGGTAGGTAAACGTTCCTCCAAATCGTTACATTAATATAATAATTGTTTACTGAAATACAAATAACACGCGAAGTATAGAAATAATGTTTTTTCAATTGAAAATTTTTTTTACTGACAAAATTCAATAAGAAAGTTTATTCAAATGCATCAAACTATACATTCATAGATACACATCACCACGCCGTATCCCTTACGCAGTAGGCAGAGATAACATATCTCCAAACTTTTCTATCCAAGCATACAACTTTTGCCTCCTCCACATTCATATATATTGTCATGCACAATCTTATATTACTTATACTTCTCACTTCACCTTTTTTCAAACTCTGGTCCAGCGAAATTTTCCTCAGTCTACTTCTTCCACGCACACCTTGCGCATCTAACTTGTATACTTACTTAGTTATTCTTTCATCATTCCTTTCTTAATCTTACTTAAATAATTATTTCACCCATGAAACATCATTTCAAACATCATTTCTGATGTCTTCATTCCCCCTTCTGTTAAACATTGACACTCCACGAATTTTCCTTAGTGTACGCATCTCGACAGCATTAATTTTTCTCTTATTCTTCTTCTGCCAAGTCCAAGTTTTACTTCCATACATCAAAGTGGACAGCAACATACTATTATGTATTGTTATCTTTGCTACTGTTGATATAGTGCGGTTGTTGTATATAACATAAAGTGGTCCATTTAACTAGTTGCTACCCTTCTTTAAATGTCCCTTTCAGCTCGCCCATTACACATTAACATATGATGACGATTTTCACAGCCTTAAGCATTTTTCAGGCCTCGCATTTTTCAGTTTTCATCAGTGGTACAATATGTCTTACAACAATATTAAAAACAAATAAAGTGAATGATTAAATTAAACCATATCCAGACATTAACACAATAAAACAGTTCAAATGACACATGCGTATGCAAATACATAAACCAAAATTATTAAAAGTACAAATTTTTAACAATATAAACAGTTAAAAATATGATACGGGACCATCTCGAGACAGGTCACCCGCATCTCACCACACCGACCGCCCCTCTTGGCAATTACGCGGAAAGAAAAGTACAATACATATAAGCATTTTATAAATACTGCAATCAGCCTTATTTTATAGTTCAACAAAATGTAGTAAAATATATTGGAAATTTCAGCAAACTGATTTCTGAATATAGGGGAAATTTTATGATAATTAGAGGTACATAGTTTAGATTAAAATCCTTAGGTGAGTATATACTGAAGGAACTTGAATATAAGGGTCTTTTAAAGTGAGCGGTTTTTTTAATTCAATTTTTTTTTAATTCTTAAATAAAACACACAATTTGCTTTGATTTACAAAAGACTTTTTATTGGTCATTTAAGTATAATGTATGAAATTTAAATAACGACAAAAAACAAACAATATCTGCCAAATGTCCACCTCTTGCAGCTTCGCACATGTCCAATCTTTTGTCAAAAATTTCGATGACATTTTGGCGTAATTGCGGTTCTAACTCACCAATAACGCGAATAATTTCGTCCTTCAGCTCAGGAATTGATTGGGGGTCATACTTATAGACCTGGCTTTTCACGTAACCCCAGAGAAAATAGTCCAACGGTGTCAGATCACATGACCTTGGTGGCCAATTAACATCATCGTTTCCGGGGATTACAATACATAAAATAATTCAACAATTTGAACGCGTTGTTGTATTGTATACGACTCCATTTTTATAAATGTCATATATTACACTTTTCAAATGTCAAGACCCAGGCAAGTTCACAACGCCATCTGTATTTTATCCAAGAATTAAAAGAACCGCTCAATTTGAAAGACCATTTAGAAAAAGCTAAGCAATTCAGCATAATTTAAGCGAGAGTTGATGATTTTTTGTAAAAAAATGTAAATTATTCAGTATTCTTTGTTTGCTCAAAGGTAATAAAATCAATGTTCATTCGAGATAGTTATAATGCATGTCGTTTATTGGAATGCTCAATTATAGTTAATAAATCTCAAAAACTTATGCCGCACTTTTTCAAGCACGTTTATATGAATATATCAAGGGGAACAAACAGTGCAATTATATTCAAGCTGATGTACTAGTAAAGCATATAACGGTAAATATTTTTATTGAAGAAAAATCTTTGGATATACTCGTACATACAAAAATAACTTGCAATTTTACTGCAGTCATATTGAGTTGTTCCGGACTGCGGAAAACCAAAGACAGAAAAAACACTGCAGAAAACCGAAGATATAAAAAAAGTAAGATCATATCACTTCGTACTATTGTAAATGGAGCTGAACTGGTTGTGCGTGCAAAATAAACGCCAAATTCACATATTATCTCTATTATATAATGTTTTTAACTGTACAGCCACCCCCTCTTATTCCATCGAATATTTTCAGGGTCTTTCCGATCTTGGACTTGCGTTACGCTCAAACAAATATTGTTTATTGGCCTCCCAATTCACCGTTCTTCCTTTTTTAATTTTGTCATTTACTGTTCATGCAGCGAGACTCTGGAACCAGTTACAAACCAATGTTAGACTCGTTCCATCATTGGCGTGCTTCAAGAAGCGACTGAAAAACTTTCAATTTCTTGCCAGTAATATAACATATTCCATTCCTGATATTTTTTACCTCTTCACCATCCCTTCCTTTTATTTTAATTGATGATATCTCATTTTGCATGATTATATTGTTCATAAATTTCATAAAGGTGATTAACCGTTTGAATAGTTTTTGCGACCATACAACTCCCTTTTATTTAATTTTGTTTGGTTGATTGCCACCTGGCAATAAGTCCACCAGATTGTTTTTTACAATTAAGAATTAAAAAACAAAACAAATATAAAAAGAAATTTAAGAAGATAACCATTTTTAGGAATTCTACATATCAATCACGTCACACTTGAAAGTGTGAACTTTCGCAAATTAACCCTAATAGATGGATGGAGAAAAATTAAGTATACAACATTTCTGCAGTAAAATAAAAAGAAAAAGGTGAAAATAATGTGTCTTTAGGATGCATCCGTATGTGCAGTGGTGTGATAAAAGCGTCAATGATAATAATTTGCAAATTATTTGCATTAATTCACTCGAACCATCATCGTTAGATGACGTGAATAAACGAGGTCAACAGAATTTCGAATCTAATCAAATGCTTTCCCTCTAATGTATTATAATTCAATTAAATATCTTAAAAGTGTTGACGACAAACACGCCACATTTTTTATTTATTAAAAGTTAGAATGTTTGAACAAATTGGTCAATATTTTTATAACTAACTGGAATAAGGTATTTTTCTATTTATTTTCTAAATATTTCTCCTTACAACTTTTAGATTCAGATTTCAAGTGACCTACTCATACATGAATTAATTGTTCTGTTTGTTTTTCTAAATTTTAACAAATATTGAAACTTGTTTTTAACGTGTTTGTATTCACATACATTGTTAATCAAAAGAAAAAACTACTTGCTATATCTTATTCAAATATTTACGAATTTTAAGAATATATAAATTGTTATTGACTTTGTTTTCTATTGCAACTCGCCGTCCAGTGTCTCGTTCCACCTTACCGTCATCTGAGAAATTAATTAAATAAATATTAGAATTCTTCAAATCGTTCTCATCTATTCAAATGTCGCATTTACCTTTCAACCTTTTCTCTTCCCATGACTTCTCAAGTTTTTCGTTCATGTACAATTCACTATCATACGATGTAGTTCATTTTCACTCTCTTCGAACACTACCATTTCATCAGCATGCAACAGTCCACATATATATCCATTCGACATTTAAATGGCATTTTCTCTCACCTCGAACACTATCATATCATCAGGATGCCACAGTTCACATATATTTCCGTTCGACATTTCAATGTCATTTTCACTCTCTTCGAACATTATCATTTCATCAGCATGCAACAGTCCACATATATTTCCATTCGACATTTAAATGCCATTTTCACTCTCCTCGAACACTACCATTTCATCAGCATGCAACAGTCCACATATTATATATATCCATTCGACATTTAAATGGCATTTTCCCTCTCCTAGAACACTATCCTTTTATCAGCATGCAACAGTCCACATATATTTCTATTCAACATTTAAATGCCCTTTTCACTCTCCTCGAACACCATCATTTCATCAGCATGCAACAATCCACATAACATATATATTTCCGTTCGACCTTTTAATGTTTTTTTTAATATTTAATTGAATCGCGACGAATTCAAAACAGATTTTTTAATTAAATGGGGAATTTGTATTTTTTTTTTTTACGTACTTGTGTCATATCTTTTCTGTTCTGTAAAAAAAGTTTTTCCATTTTGATTACGTGTTTCAATTTTTATTATTTGGTATATGTTTGATTGGTTTGGTTTGATTTTCATAGAAATTTGCTTTTTTAATGCTATGGTCCTTAAAATTAAGAAATTTCTATAAAAATACATTTTAAAATGTCGATAGTCGTGTTTAAAGAAAGATCAAGCACGTAAAAGTATGCGTTTTCTGAGAAATTATGTTTAGATATGTGTACACAGAAGTCTTTCGTGATGTCGAGCGCTCTTTGCTCTCTGCCTTCCTCGATAGAGAAACGACGGAACGGTATGTTTGTATGTATGTAAAACGTAATTTAGACAACAGTATTCACGAAGGTGCATTTTGAGGGAAACGTTTCTCGAGAAACGGTAATCTCGAAATTCCTAAAAACAAAAATGTATTATTTAATTGCTTGATTTCCCATATCGAGAATTTATCGATCATAAACTTGATTTATTTATATGCATTAAACTGCATAATACACGAAAAAGTACACCTTCAAACTTTTGGATTGATTAATTTCAATGATGAATTATTTTAGAATATTAAACAATAAACTACTTTATTTTTCCATTAATTGCATAAATAACAAAGTGATTTTTTTAATAAACATTATAATATTGAGTTCCACAAAGTTTAAACCAAAAATTTGGATTAATTACAATTCATTTTGTTATTGTATTACCAACGTGAAATATTTTTTTATGAAAACGAATTGCACGCGCAAATTATCCGAAAAGTGTAATATTTCAAATGATAATTTAACATAATATAAGAAAATAAATATTCTATGATTTGGATACGTTCTCTATCCTTGTTTCCTTTAGTAGACCAAAGTTGACATAATGTAAATTAAGACGAACTCTACTACAGACCCGAACAAAAAACCTTATTAACATTCATAAATAGATAAATACCATGTCAAGGCAGATAGAGGAGACAAAGTACCAAACTTTTTTATCTTCGTGTACATTTCCTGTACCACGTAAATTTATTCACCTTCTCAGAGAGCAGAGTTCATTTGATTTCTTTGTATCTTTCCTCTCAGAGAATTCATTTAATTTCTCTGTATCTTCATCTCTGATTGATTCACCTTCTCAAAGAGTTCATTTGATTCCTCTATACATTAATCTCTGATTGATTCACCTTCTCAAGAGAGTTTGTTTGATTTCTCTGTATCTTCACTCTCAGATAGTTCATTTGATTTCTCTGTATCTTTCATCTCTGATTGATTCACCTTCTCAGATAGTTCATTTGATTTCTCTGGATATTTCGTATCTTCGTATACATTTTCTGTACCCTGTAAATTGATTCACCTTCTCAGAGAGTTCATTTGATTCCTCTGTATATTAATCTCTGATTGATTCACCTTCTCAAGAGAGTTTGTTTGATTTCTCTGTATCTTCACTCTCAGATAGTTCATTTGATTTCTCTGTATCTTTCATCTCTGATTGATTCACCTTCTCAGATAGTTCATTTGATTTCTCTGTTTATTCCGTATCTTCGTATACATTTTCTATACCCTGTAAATTGATTCACCTTCTAAGAGAGTTCATTTGATTTATCTGTCTCTTTACTCTCAGAAAGTTAATTTGATTCCTCTGTATCTTCATCTCTGATTGATTCACGTTCTCAGAGAGTTCATTTGATTTCTCTGTATCTTCATCTCTGATTGATTCACCTTCTCAGAAAGTTCATTTGATTAGTCTGTATCTTAATCTCTGATTGATTCACCTTCTCAGAGAGTTCATTTTATTTCTCTGGATATTCCATATCATTATATACATTTTCTGTACCCTGTAAATTGATTCACCTTCTCAGAGAGTTCGTTTGATTTATCTGGCTCATCACATTTCATTCATTCAAAATATAATTCACTTGATCCAGAAATACTCTCTCAGATTTTCTACCACTCCGTCTTCTACTCACATTTGTACTGTATATTTGTTTTATTGGTCGTTATTCATTCATTTGTTATACATGTCCAAACCATCTCAGAATGCTTTTTTCATATTCCTTAACACTTGCCTTACTGTGCTAAAAAAATCCGCCAACCACGGTGCTGGACGCTAAGCGTCCAGTAAAAAATGTATATTTTAAACTTAAATTATGCAAAATCTGCTAGGTTATTTTTTGTAATTAGCTATAAAAATCATTTGTGTATTAAAACGTCAAATAATCAAATAAAATATAAGTCCTGGTCACTCGCTATCCATCACAGGATGGCAAGTGTTAAAATATGAAATTTTAGTTCACTTTCACCCTTATTCACTTAATTCAGTTATTCAGATATACATTATCACTCCATGTATTCTTCTGAGAGCACGCATTTCTACAACACTTATTCAACTCTTTTCAGTATTTTTTCACGACCACGTTTCACTCCGATACTTCAGATATATTAACTATATTAATAAGATAGATGAAATAATGTTGAAATGCTTAATTAGAGAAATTAACCATTACAATGTTTATTTTGAGGTACTTCCGAAAACACTTTGATCTATGTTTATCATTCGAGAATTAAACCGTGATTTATGAAAGATTTCTACTTTATCTTTGTAGAGTTTCACATTATAAATTAATAAAGAAATTACTTGGTAATTCCACTAATAAGTAACCAGTAGAATAGCAAAGAAACTTTCTTCTTAGTATTATATATGAATTAATATTTAATAACGCATTATGTAATGAGAAAGAATATATTTTTAATGATTTATGTATTATGTTTTTTTCAGATCTTGAAGTCTGCTGTGTCAACTTTACCCCTGAAAGGTATGTTTACATATTTTATGGCATTTATTTTTTTACTGTCATGGTTTTGAATAGTTTTTTTACGTTCCAAATAACAATTGCAATTTAATAACGGAAATTAAAAATATGATATTTTTATACAAAAAACAAACGGCTTCTTTGTTTCATTAGTAAGACGCTTGCCTTGCCACCTGGAAGTTTTGGGTTTAGTTTCTCGATGAAAATCAAAAAACAATAATGGTTCCCGGCCCGGTTTAAAAGTTCCCCTCGTAATAATCCTCATCCACGTTAGGCGTGAACAAGTGTTATTATCTATGGTATACACGGGTTATATATTTATGGATTTGTTTATTTGGGGGTTGATGGCAATATTGCCCCCTGGCCATGTCTTGCAACATGTTCGTATTATCACCATATGAATGATTAATATAAAAAAATATGGAAAATGTTGTTTATAAAAAGAATAATGTAAGCAATATGTAAACGTTTCTGAAAGGCGGTGTTATGAAATATTGCTGAAAGTGTCATAGGATACCACAGTCTGGAATTAGAATTCCTTAAAAGGGATGAATTAGGATACCTTGAAAGGGATGAAGAAAGATACAGAAGTGTTTTTTTTTTAATTTAGTTATAATTTTTATTTTTTACAATGAAACACATAAAACACTTCCCTGCCTATCTTTAGACACATATTTTACACCAAAAAAATTAAATAAACATATAAAGCAGGGGTAGCCAACTTGTTTGTTGTTGTGATCGACTTTTTACGTAAAAAAATGTCGCGACCTACATATCAAATTCACGAAATTTAACACATCAACATATAACATACATGTTATGATATTATATGCGTATGGCATAGTCAGGCACTTTATAAAATCAAATTTAAATCCCTCAGCCATATTTTGGCTTCGGTCGTCAGTTTGTTTATATCGTCCATCACTCCGTGGAACCTGTGTTTAGGGCACTCTCTAATAATGTGGTGTAGGGTCTGAGCCGCAACACCACAGTCACAACTGGGGGCATCGGTGTAGCCCCATCTGTGGTGCTCGGCTGCACTAACATACATGTTAAAAAAAGTATATTTATTAGTATGAGCCGAACTTTCTTCGCTAAAAAAATATTTAGGAAAATAAAACTTGTACATACATGTAAAATAATATTAATACATTTATTTGGAGTAGACATAATGCAAAAAGGATAACTAATTGACTGCGTTATGAGATTTGCCAGCATCGCACGACACTCTCTGATGGTCAATGTGCGGTTTTCGGCCAACATTTCTTTGATTTTATCGATGTTTTCAATCAACCTGTTGGCCATCCCTGATATATAGAATAGTTAGAAGTATAAAAACTAATGAAGCCGGTGTGAGGCTGGGGTTGAACATGAACGTGTGTAAAACTAAGTTCATGGTGTTTGGCCGGCAGGATCACGCAGGAGGACGTCTTACATCGAACGGTGCTGATATAGAGAGAGTGGAAACATTTAAATACCTCGGAAGTATCCTAGTGGAAGACCTCGACCCAGAAACCGAAGTCAAGTGCAGAATTAAATCATCTCGTGCGGCTTTTAATAAAATGAGAAGCGTATTCTGCGATGATAATCTAAACTTGAAACTTCGACAACGGTTAGTCAAATACTACGTTTGGTCAGTGTTATTGCGTGGAGTGGAATCATGGACCCTCAAAGTTGGTAGTATGAACCGACGAGAAGCATTCGAAATGTGGATGCAATGATAGTTAGAGAATACTACGGATACCCTGGACGGATATGGTCAGCAACACATGGGTTCTTCAAAGAGCCAAAGTGGATAGAGAGTTGCTGACTAGTATTAAAATCCGAAAGGTGTCCTATTTGGGTCATGTACTTAGAGGAGCAAAGTACAAATTACTGCACCTGATCATCCAAGGCAGAATAGAGAGTTGAAGAGGTGTTGGCAGGAGGCAAATCTCCTGGCTCCGCAATATACGTGATTGGACTGGTATAAGGAGCGTTGGGGATCTTTTTCGGGCTGCCGGGAACAAAGATGCCTACTCTCAGGTGATAGTTAACGTTCGGGGGATCTGACATGACACTAGGAAGAAGAAGTTGACTTTTTAATTTCTTAGTTTTTCTTTTCTCTTAATTTAGACCTGTGGTGTGCTATAATCAGGACTGCCTCTCTTTTAAGACGTTGTCTCCCAGCTATCCTTTCATATTTTTAGTATTTCATATATTACGAGTACCTCTTATGGAACTTTTGTGTTATACATCCTTTCTACATGGCCTCACCAGTTTTTACTGCGGTTTTTATCCCATCTTAAAATATCTTCTACTTCGTATATTTCTTGAACAAGGGAGTTTCCAAATCTATTTTTAAGTGTTGGAGCGTTGGGGATTTTTTTCGGGCTGCCGGAGACAAAGATGCCTACTCTCAGGTGATATCCAACTGACACTGGAAAGAGGAAGATAAAAAATTCAACCGTGATCACATTTAATAAAAAAAGAGCGTCATTAATTTGTAGACATAAAATATCACTCACAAATTCAAAAATATGGAGGAAAAAGAAACTGCACTAGAAAATTGGGGACAGAAGAAGTGTGAAAATAATTAGCATCACTTGATTGAAAATTTTAAGTGGTTTCATTGTAGCATCATTTGTTAGTTCAGAGCTAATACCATTAAGGTCAAAGAAGAGGAACATTAAACAAAAAACAAATTTCATTATGTTCCACTATTTACAGAAAAATAGACTTTTCATTAAATGCAATATTCGATCTAAATAAAATCTACTTTTTTTCTTCATGTGTCGCATTCGTTCTAAATGACGTTGGTGAAAATTCTTGAGAAAATATCTCTGTCTTTGGCGGTACGAAACAGCTCTTGTCTGGATATATTTCTATTCGCGAATGTTGCATAACACAGACAGGTGTTTTCTGTTTATATGTCGACCCTCAATTTTGTATATCGATATTAATTTTAGGAATAAGTATTTTTCTCCTCTAAATATATGGCCCTGATAAGCGATTTTTTTTTGCCATTTCGTGGTATTTAAGAGCTGCCGATCTACACCAGCTCTACGCACCAACTAGTTGCTTGATATACGTTGAATCTGAGTACTCTCCGATGAATCTACAATTCATATTCATCTAGCTTATTTAGCATTCTGAACACTCTCCGATGAATCTACAATTCATATTCATCTAGCTTATTTAGCATTCTGAATACTCTCCGATGAATCTACAATTCATACTCATCTAGCTTATTTAGCATTCTGAACACTCTCCGATGAATCTACAATTCATATTCATCTAGCTTATTTAGCATTCTGAACACTCTCCGATGAATCTACAATTCATATTCATCTGGCTTATTTAGCATTCTGAACACTCTCCGATAAATCTACAATTCATATTCATCTAGCTTATTTAGCATTCTGAACACTCTCCGATGAATCTACAATTCATATTCATCTAGCTTATTTAGCATTCTGAACACTCTCCGATGAATCTACAATTCATATTCATCTGGCTTATTTAGCATTCTGAACACTCTCCGATAAATCTACAATTCATATTCATCTAGCTTATTTAGCATTCTGAACACTCTCCGATGAATCTACAATTCATATTCATCTGGCTTATTTAGCATTCTGAACACTCTCCGATGAATCTACAATTCAAATTCATCTTGCTTATTTAGCATTCTGGTTTTCATGGTACATGTTTCAGTACCATAAAGTAAGATATGTTAGACCATAAATATAGCACTTACTCTTGCATTGCCGAAGTTTAAAGATTAAAGTTATCCATAGCAGAAAACTGATCTTATATTAAGAAATCCTGCACTTGCCATTTAAATTTAGCGTTTAATTTCTCTACCTGGGTCATGGTCACGAATAATGAGGCTTCCTAGATATTAGAAATTGTCGAATTGCTCTATAGGTCACCCGGTCAGCTGAACAAATACACCACTGCGAGACTGTCAAATTAAGAATAAATAGAACAATGGTACACAACTAGTCGATCGGGAACTACACAATCGATCGCGGCATGCCTTTAAGTACGAGTATATGACGTGTATAGCCGCGCGGTAGCGTATTGACCTTCCGTGCGGAAGGTCGCCAGTTCGAATCCTGCACTGTGTTATTCCCTTTGAATGACACAGGTATGTTCCACCTTGTATTTGGGAGTTTAAGGATGCCTACGACTTTGGTGAAATTTATTCTTTCAAAAAAGGGGAAAAAAAAGGATATTGGTGCGCTCCTACCGTCTGTCTTCGGTGTACCATCGGATCCACTCACTGGTGGCCTCAATCAATTAAAAAAAACCTCCACGGCACAGTTTCGCTTTCGAACTGAATTAACGTTGGAATGGTTATGGGATCCTCGACTACGAGGACCAGCAAAAACGACGACAACGCCTTTAACCCTTCATTTCATCGTGTAGCATATTTGCTACAAACCGAAAAATCTACTAATATTTGTATAGAATATATGAATTTCATACATCTTCAAGTTGTATCAAACACGTTACATTTCCATCTACCTATTAAGTTAGACAAGCCGTCGCTAGTGGTGCTAGTTTACACAAAATCTCTATTTTAATTTGACATTTGGTTGACGATTGACGCGCTTCGTTTACTGCCAGTTTCTTAGACATATTTTTAGTTAAAAAAAGACGTTCTTTTCAAATAAGAAAATATAGCTACATTGCCAGGTGAGTGTTTTATCATGGTCAATAATAAAACACAATCATCTGACGTCGAAATGAATCTTGAGGCCAAGCGCCATCGAGGACCGAGTGCTCATGTTCCCCCACCAAACATACGAAGATATCAATTGTCTCATTGGATAGAGTACACAAATGCTGTAAGACAAAGGTGTAAATTGTCCATTTGCAATGGTTTTACCCATTATCCCTTCCCTTACGGTGATAAAAATAATACGCGTTCTCCGGTGTTGGGTAGTGAGTTGGGTAGTGAGCTACATTGCCAGGTGAGTGTTTTATCATGGTCAATAATAAAACACAATCATCTGACGTCGAAATGAATCTTGAGGCCAAGCGCCATCGAGGACCGAGTGCTCATGTTCCCCCACCAAACATACGAAGATATCAATTGTCTCATTGGATAGAGTACACAAATGCTGTAAGACAAAGGTGTAAATTGTCCATTTGCAATGGTTTTACCCATTATCCCTTCCCTTACGGTGATAAAAATAATACGCGTTCTCCGGTGTTGGGTAGTGAGTACGCAATAAAAAATTTGCGATTTTAAATCGGAAAAATAAGAACATTCATAGATAATCCCCTTAATTAATTATAATTGAAGTTAAAAATTATAATAATTGAGATTTATTTGCTGAAAACATTAAAAAACCATCTGAAAACATTGAAAAACGCTCACGGAACGGGCGTACGTCTAACCTATTTGCAAGCCTAGAGGCTACTAGTGGCGCGGAACGTCAGTCGCATACCCTGGCGCTTACGTCTTTGCTTGCGACGTTGAGACAATTCAAGTCCTCGCAATTTAGTCTAGTATGCAAGAGTGAGATGCGAATATAGTGTCGCGCTTCCCGCATACTATTCACCTATCGTCAAGACGAGGTACTCGCAGCGTTTAAATGCGAATTTGTTTTCGATCTTTACAAAACACCTCGATCTAGTCGATAAATTCTGATTATTATTAATATTATTTTTTAAATCAATGCGTAAATATATTATGGAGGAATACCTAAAATCTTAACCTTGTATTTATTATATTTATAGAGATATTGATGGTTATTAGAAGCAACGTGTAGTAGATACCCAATACAGGGAAGGAAAGGTTATAAATGTTGCAAATGCGGAGTACATCTTTGTCTAACAAAAGACAAACATTGTTTTAAAATATTCCATGAGTAATAGATTTTTGTTTTGTTTTGTTACATATTTTCTTAAACATATTTCTATTATACTATATTAGTAAAAAGTACATGTTCATGATGTTGCAAATTTGCTACAAATATTTTTTTATAAAAATAAAGGTATAAATAAATGAATTTATTTTTTAAATTATTTTTCCTATGTTTTACTGTACTACACAATAGATAACTAAAAATATTTTTTTTGTTAAAATTTAAAAAATCATGGAATGAAGGTTTAATTAAGTAGATGTTTACTTTTTCTTCCATTGTACGACTATGTTATATATTACTATGATTAACTTATAAATGTAATACGGCATTTTTTTAAATTCAATTAAAATATTCAATTATTGTGATTATAATTTTGTGTTCTTCTGACATAAATTTTGTATTATTTCCCGTACATTGGTAGATAGCGACATCGCCCTTCAAAATAAGTAGCTCACTTATACAAAAAGGTTGGGCAGTCGTAAAATAGAATCTATTAAACGAGTAATTAAGTTTATTAACGATACAATAACTCGATTTTTTTTGTATCCGTTTTCTTAATAAGTATCTTAGATCTCGTATATGCAACACTTACCATCTACGGAATAAGTTGCAAAGTGGATTAAAAATTCCTTCGAAACCAGAAGTCACTTGAAGTAGTTGTCGACTTCCGAAAACTCTTCCGTTAATGGAACCACTTTAAGGGTCATAGACAAGAGTCAGGCATAATGATAGATTTAGTTAAACGGAATAATATATAAGTACGAGTACATGATTTCTTGCGAGACTGGTTTATTCAGAAAGTTTTTGTAGAATAATGGAGAGAACGATATCTGATTTTATGGTCTGATTTTTAAATTATAGGGTTTCCAATAAGTAGATTATATCGATAATTTAACACTATAATGCGCGATTTTTTTTATTTCAAAAATAAAAATATATTTATGCATTAAATATATACTGGAACATGCAAAACACAATAAAACTTTATTTGTTTGTTTTTATATTGTATATTTATATTTAAAAAAAGAGTAAGGTTAATATATGAATCACTGCGCATCTGTAAGTTAATTATATGATATTTTAGCGTGGTGTCCTAGTAGGACGTGCTGATGATGATGTTGTTGACATCGCTGTATTCGCTTTAGTCGAATTCTGTGTTCCTTTTCGTTCGGGGTCACCGATTTAGCGTATGTCCTAGTAGGACGTGCTGATGATGATGTTGTTGACATCGCTGTATTCGCTTTAGTTGAATTCTGTGTTCCTTTTGGTTCGGGGTCATCAATTTAGCGGGATGCTTTACTGATACGTCGTGATGATTTTGATTTGTTTTGTATTTAAAATAAAATACGTCGATTCAGGAATGCGAAAAAGTGAGAGTGAATAATCAATAAATAGTAAACAACGATGAATGGTCAAGTGAATAATAATAAGTGCTCTTTATTTGTCGATAAGTAGGTATATATACAATTTCAGAACGGGGCGCGTGAATGCGTCCGCAGTTTATCTTGATCTCACTCCTGTGCGTGCCGAGATGGTCGCAGCCGTTGCCAATGATATAGTGGGTAGAATATTTATTGCCAAAACGGTGAGACAACGCGATGCGTTCTCTTTCTACCGTGGAATGCGACGTAAATATTATTTGCGTGTAAACAATATTGACGTTCTGGTATGTGATCTTTGTACATATTCAAAGGTTGATTCATCGGTCGTTGACCGTGCATGTTGACAATATTTAGGGACGTCGGTATTCCCTACAATATAATGATATAAATGAAATTAAATATTTAACTTAACTTATTTTACACACATAGTATGTACTATAGAATAAAATTTAAAAAAAATAAGATTACCTTGATCACCAATAATAAAGTAATTTAATTTCAAACTGGAACAAATCACAAAAAGTTATCTACGCGCAACAAGTCAAACTTCAACTGCCAAATTGACCGGTAAAACAGTTTTCTATTAAACCTATGTGGTTTTAAAGCATGGAGATTATTGTATCGCATTTGTAACAGCGCATGAGTCGTTGTTTATACCACTCAACACAAAGATATTTAGAAAAACTTCGGTGTATTCATATGTGCATCATTGGGCACAAGGGAGAAGGTAAATGAGCAAGTGGTTCATATATGAATCACTGCGCATTTGTAAGTTAATTATATGATATAATGATATAAATGAAATTATATATATTATACTTAACTTATTTTACACATATGTACTAAAGAATAAAAGAAAAAAAATAAGATTACCTTGATCACCAATAATAAAGTAATTTAATTTCAAACTGGAACAAATCACAAAAAGTCATCTACGCGCAACAAGTCAAACTTCAACTGCCAAATTGACCGGTAAAACAGTTTTCTATTAAACCTATGTGGTTTTAACGCATGGAGATCATTGTATAGCATTTGTGACAGCTCATGAGTCATTGTTTATACCACTCAACACAAAATTATTTAGAAAAACTTTTGTTGATTCATATGTGCATCATTGCGCACTGTAGGGTTAACACTATAATAACAGTATTTTTAAACTTAAGTGAACTTGTATCATCTTTAATTATATTAATACCTGAAATTGATAAACTTTGAATAATCTAAATAGGACTTTGTTTTTTATGTGTAATAATTTATTGTTTATGTTTTGTTCACTTTTTAATGTATTTTTAAACTATTCATTATTTTATCTGTAGGTTTGTGGCAATTTCTGATAAACTCATTATTACTATGTAAATTGAACAAATACCAATTTTTAAATCAAGGAATATCAAACGAACCTTTGGGGTCTAATTGGTAAGACGCCTGCTGTCCTGCCTAATGATTACGAGCTCGATTTTAAGTGGTGTAAATTTGTTTTTCACACAATACATCTCGTACATCTTTCTGGTTGATTCATATATATTATAAAATTACGATTTCATCAATTCATATGGCAATCATCAACTTATTCAAATTAGCGCCATTGAAGAATGTGGCTGAGAGGCAATATTATCTTCGGTCCCATTAATCGATCCTTCTGGCTTAGAACCACTGAAGTAGGCACGGAAGTCGTTCGTCATCGCACGTATTAGCAATACTACTGCACGTAAAGATGCAACAATACTCGTATATTGTAATTTATTTTTATCAAACACTGTTTATTGCACTTTTTTGTAACGGTATAACCCTACTGGTTTCAAGGTTTTCACATCTTCAGGGAGCACAAACAAGACTAAATTCTGTTCGAACTGGTACCGATTACACGCTTCAACGGTTGGGGGCTGAGGGGTGACGGAGGCATGGGACGATTTCATGGGTTTTACCGTTACAAAAAAGTGGAATAAACAGTGTTTGTTAAAAATAAATTACAATGTCTTTAAACCTCCACAACGTTAATGCCTTAACTATAAACAACAATACTCGTATATTTTTAACGCGTGCGCCAGTATCATTTCGGGTTCGATTTCTGATGGTAGTCGAAAAAAGGGTTCTTCTGGAAACAGTATAGTGTTACCAATACGTGTCAAGACGAACTGCAAATTCGGTGCCTAATATAGTAGTTCTAAGGTCGACGGCTAGACCAATGGGGTCAAAGACAGTATTTTTGTCTAGGCCATGCAAATTGTTCAAATCTCCAATTCGGATGCATCAAAACGTACGATACGAAATAACAAAACTACAGTATTTCAGATCAATAATTAATTAAAAAAATCCTTATTTTAGATACTCGTTTTTAAAGGTACATTAAGCGAATGATCTACATTTGTAACAGATTGAAACACGATATTTAACCGAAGATAAAAAAAAGTAGGTAAAGGGCCCGCCATTAAACCAGTACAGCCGCCCAATCTGCATCGTCAGTCACAATATGTAGCAGGGCACGGAGAGATCTGAGACAGTCAAAATATCTTACGTTTATATATTTGATAAATTACGAAAACCAGTTACTTCCGTGATGTTTTAAAAACAGGGTCAAATTATTTTCCCACTATAAATTTCATGTAATGTTGAAAAACTCGCTTGACCATGCGTAGCACCTGTCTCTTTTCCACTCTCGACAAAATAACAATTCATTCCAACAGCTCTTTTCTCAGAATTTGAATTACTAAATCAAACTGTAAAATTATCAACCAAATGGTCAACAGGAAAGTTCAAAATACTCGTATTTTGATAAGTAATTTGTAAAGTAATTTGAAGCTAGTTACTCTTCAAATCTGGTCTTCTTTTTCCTCCTGGAATCGAATTTTCAATTCATCTCTCTCCAGAATTGCCTATGGTGGACAATATTCCTCGACACTTTTTCTTCTTCTTCTTTAGTTTCAATCCTGGGGATGGGGGTTAGCAGTAAAGCCCTGCATCTCCTCATCCACTCCGCTCGGTCTTCAGCGATCCTCTTGAAATCTGTATAGGAAGTGCAGTCCATATCGTGGCATATTTGCTCCAGATACTTTCGGCGAGGATGCCCTCTGCCAAGCGATCCGTCAATCATTCCCTCCAGTATATTGTGCAGGAGATTTTCATGTCGCAGCATATGACCCATCCATTCTGCACGCCTTTACGATATGGTGTTTGACAAGTGCCTGGTTTCTTCGATCCTGCTGAGATCCTCGTCATTTATAATGTGGTCTCTCCAGGAAATCCTTAGGATTCGTCTATAGGTCCACATCTCGAATGCCTCCAATATTTTTCGATATCTTTCGCCTATGCACCATCTCTCGCAATCATACATCAAAATACTCTACATATATGTTTAGACCAATTGCTTGCGGAGCTTTAGGTCCATGTTGTTGGATTCGAAAATCTTTGATTTCTTATTGAAGGCGAGTTTTGCTTGGTGGATGCGACTGTCAATCTCTCTTTTTGTACGGCCATCCCATGTGATCTTGCCTCCAAAATAGACAAACTCTTTTGCGTTCTTAAGTGCAGCTCCTGCCATTAGTATGTTTATTTGATGTTCGTATCTGCCTACGGTTATCACTTTTGTTTTGTCCTTGTTTATTTTCATGTTGAACTTGGTATTTAGGACGTTACCCATAGTTTCCAAGGTCTCCTTTAGTTCTTCTTCGCTATCGGCGATCAGGGCAATTTCGTCTGCAAATCTTATCATATCCACCTTTTGACCGTGAATTCTGACGCCTCTTCTCGACACTTATAATGCTCGAATGTCATCTTCTACACCTATCCTACCCGTCTTTTGTTTGGACGACCTCTGCGTCATCTCACGTTAACCTCAAGCCTAAACCATGATTAGTCATAACGCTCCTCGGGATCTCTAGCGATGTGTTCGTACCACCAGAATCTGGTAACACCTAGGTTGATGTCTGTAACACTTATGTTCCTATGATCACGATATAATCATTATAGCTGTATTTTGTATCTACGTTTTAATTTATTTTATAAAATATACTGTTTTTTATTGACCATTAAAATGGTTACAAAAGTAACACTAAAAATATCAGAAATCAGTAGGCACATGCATATCATCTAATATAAATTTATTTATTTAACAATATATTTATTTAATTAACGACACAACAGTGTCTTTTATTTACAAATGAACATATGACAAGTTATACAAGTATTTAAAATTATTGACAACAAATACAAAACTTTGTCTTAAACTTACATGGAAATACAAAAAACAGTAGTAATAATAAATTACAAAGGCGTTGTTTAAAATTATTTAACATTAATATATATGAGTTCAATATATGTATGTATATCACAAAATATTACCAAATTTTACCAAGTAGACTTACGTAATTGTCGAAGACTTATTTTATAGTGGTAAAGAACTTAGATTGGTTTTTAGTGAAACAACGCTTACATAGAACAATAATTGGATTTTTCGGGAATTTTATGGATAGATCTTGAGATATAGAAAACACATGGGCTCACTTGTAGAACGAGATGCAAGTTGCTTTGCCGAATCGAATCCTTCCACATGTTGATGCAGGGTTACTCAATATAATATAATGCAAAAGACTCGGGTGATCCAAGGCCCTAATATAAAAAAATTATAATCTAAGAAAATAAAAACAAAAATATACCTGCGTATAATTTATCTCTTCCAATATACAAAAAAAACGCACGTCGAAACTTCCACATATTACAGAGATTTGGAAAAGCTTCTTCTTCTCCCTGGCTCCATCCCAACTCACTGTCTGCGAAGCTGTTGGGGTCAGCTCTCCTCGTCCTCAGGTTGTATGCTCTTCTATCCCGGACTACGTCCCCCAGGCCGTGCTTCTGCACCAGGTTATCTTTTTGCACCACCCATGAATTCTTTGGTCTTCCTCTGGTTGGTTTTCGAGGAAGATCCATGGAGATTGCCTGGTTCACAATGTGATCGGGTGCTCTGCATCCAACGTGCCTATACCATCTCAATCGCCTCTCCTCCATCTTCCTGTTGATGCCTGTAACACCTAGGCTTCCACGAATGCGTGAGCTTTTTATTTTGTCTCTTAGGGACACACCAGCTGACCATCTTAGCATGCGCATTTCAGCAGTTTCTAGTTGCCTAGAGTAAGAGTTATACATCGTCCAGCGTTCGGAGCCATCGAGGAGTGCGGGTCTGACAATCGTTTGGTATACTTTTCCTTTTAACTTTACAGGTATTTTCGGATCACATATAACTCCCGTCATTGATCTAAACTTCATCCATCCCACACTAATTCTATGTGTTACATCTGCTGCACATCCTCCATCGCTATGGATAAGTGACCCAAGATACTTAAAGGAGTCACAATTTGGTAATGTTTCTCCATCCATTTGCATTACGGGAGTGACAGCATTTGTGTTCTCGAATGGTAGGTATATATACTCTGTTTTCTTTCTGCTCAGTCTCAATCTATTGTCCTCCAAGATTCTTCTCCACCTTTCCAGACTATTTTGCAGGTCTTCATGTTTTTCACTTATTAATACGATATCGTCTGCAAACAGTAGGATCTTTAGGAGACTGTTCATTTCCTGGTTAGTTAAATAGTCCATGACTAAGATGAACAGTAGCAGACTGAGTACCGATCCTTGATGTACTCCCACCTTTACAGGAAATTCTGGTGAGGTTCCCGAAGTGCACCTCACTTTGGAAAAGCTTGAGAGAAACAAAATCAACGAAAAGAAAGAGAGAAAAAAACTTTTTTTTTAGTTTTAAAAACTTTATCTCATATCTAAAATACGTGATTCTAATTGAAGAAATATGTTCAGCAAATAATTTTTAAGTTTCTGTATCCTTAAGAAATAATGAGAAATATATTAAGGCATATTTTGTATTGTGGTTTTGAACGAGACCTTCAATCAGATTATCCAGTTGAGTCAACACTTCTTCACTGTAAGGTTAGTTGAGGGAGAGTTCTAAACTTAATTGTTGATTGTTGCATAAACATCAATTGCTGCAGCATACAATTTGGTTTTAATGAGTTTCGTGGTGGCAGTGCGTGAGTGTGGCATTTGTCTGTTTAAATCATAGTTTCCCAAATTTTTCACCCCGTAGACCACTTGCCGATTTTTGTTGTTTTCCGTAGACCCCCCTGCCTGCCTAATATTGATTTTTCCTAAACTTATTAACTTCAAATGTGTTTTTGACAGCTGACACAGTGCTGTTCACCTTGATAAGATTTTTTTTAGAGTGGACTATTGTAAAAAAAGAAAAACATGTACAATTTTTATTCATACCTTTATTGAAAAGACACAAAATGCAAGTAAATATTTGGCTTTGGAACGAAACAAATCAAAACCTAGTAAAATTGTTACATAAAATGAATACACAAATAATACTGTTAATGAGATGGATGAACCTGATGATCTGATAGCAACGGTTCAATATTTGGCTTCAAATTAGTGAGGTATAGTCTTAAATCTCCACGTTCAGTGATTTCCATTCGATTTCTGTATGTGGTCTATATGGACCCCCTGCAAGTCGAAATCGACCCTTGGGGGTCCATATAGACCACTTGGGGAATCTTTGGTTTAAATGTTTTATAAATCAACATAATTGCGAATATTTTTGTGTGATACTTGAAGATCAACTAAACAATAATAGGAATTCTCAAACAGTGGAAACAAATCAGGAAAATTAAAATGAAGTTTCAACGTTGTATTTTAAATATTTTTATTATGTTTACTTATATAAGCCTTAATAAAAATAATAATCATAAAATTGAAGTTTATATATCTGTGGCGTTATAGCAGCAGTTGATATGTCCGTTTTTTTGTCATGTTGTGTTTATTCTCCCAATTTATAGAAAATATTTCTCAGCATGTTGTGGCAAAACTTGGTGTGTCAGTCATTATCCAAACAAAAGATATATTGTTTGGAAAAACTTAAAAAATGCTTATTTATACTGATTTGAACAGCTTTTTAAAGTTTATATTGCTTCTCCTGTAAACTAAGACAAAACGGACTAATCAACTTCTGCCATAACGCCACAGATTCTCCTCGAGAACACTCTAACTCGGAATTCGAATTCACTATTATTGACAAATTTATAGTAAATATTACAGAAAAAAAAGTAGTGTAAAAATATGAAGGCGATGGCTTCGGCAATAAGATTGAGTAGGTACTTCCCGGCATCTGCATATGTTTAAAAAAATATATTTGGTAAGAAAACCGCAAAAAACTTTTCAACGGAAGGCGATCTATAAATAAACTTTTATGTATCTTTCGATATGTGATAGTACGTGTGTCGTCCAGAAAGTAAAGAACGTTAAGGCATAACTAAATAAAAACGAAAGATATGAACACAAAACTTTATTTACAAAGTCACAGTACCTTACTCTATTTTTCAATGTAGTCGCCATAGCTGTCAAGGCACTTATTGTAACGTGGAACCAATTGTTCAATTCCGATGTTATACTCTTCTAACGCTAAAGATTTGAGCCAGGATGTCACTTCTTGTTTGAGGTCTTCATAGTTTGCGAACTGTTTTACACCCAAAAATTCCTTTAGTTTAGGGAATAAATGACAATCACTCGGTGCCAAGTCAGGGCTGTAAGGAGGATGTCCAAAAATTTCCCACTTAAGACGTTGAAGTTATCGCTGTGTTCGTGCTGATGCATGAGGCCGCGCATTGTCACGAATCAAAACCGGGTTATCGGGTGCTCTGCGTCCAACGTGCCCATACCATCTCAATCGCCTCTCCTCCATCTTGCTGTTGAATTCTGTAACACCCAGCCTTCCACGAATGCGTGAGCTTCTTATTTTGTTTCTTAGGGACACACCAGCTGACCATTTTAGCATGTGCATTTCAGCAGTTTCTAGTTGCCTAGAGTAAGAGTTATACATCGTCCAGCATTCGGACCCATAGAGGAGTGCGGGTCTGACAATCGTTTGGTATACTTTTCCTTTTAACTTTACTGGCATTTTCGGATCACATAGAACTCCCGTCATTGATCTAAACTTCATCCATCCCACACTAATTCTATGTGTTACATCTACTGCACATCCTCCATCGCTATGGATGAGTGACCCAAGATACTTAAAGGAGTCACAATTTGGTAATGTTTCTCCATCCAATATTATTATTATTGTTAAAAATTATATGCATCTGAATGCCTCTTGTGCACCAGTGCTTAGGATAGGCTTCGGGGTGCACCACTCGGCCTACCCTTTAATGTCGATGGTCTGTGGCACCACAAGAGGGGGATAAGAAAGATTAAACTTATATTTTTATGTAATGGATCTTATATTTTACGTAATACAACCTTATCGTAAGTTTGGTAATCATTGCCCCACATGTTGTCTAAAGTACGATTGTTAAAGACCGCAGCTTTACAGGCTGACCAATAAAAGTGAATTGGATATGAGATAACTTGATCTTAAAGTAACTAGAAAAAAATGTATTGCATCATTGCAGAAATATCAAATAATATATTTATAGCATTTTCACGAACGTTACATTTATAAGAGGTGCAATATACCAGAGATGAATTCAAGGAATTTTGTGTGATTAGATTTTTTAATTCGCTATTGGAAACTTATCCTCGTTGTTGCTTGGTCTCGTAGTTAAGGATCCACTACCTTACCATTACAACATCAATTCAGCAAGAAAGCGAAGCGGTGCTGTGGAGTTCGTTTAAAACGAGTGAGCTGTTGTACACCAGCAAACTCACCGGCCACACCGTTATACTCGATCCGATGGCACATCGAAGTGAGACCAGATCAGAGCACACCGGGATTTTACACATTTTTCTATAATTTGACTCTCCACCTGAAACAATGTGCCTTGTTTTTACACAATATGTATATACGGTATTTTTCAGGTCATAAATGCAACGTTTTACTTAGAAAAAGCGACATAGAATTGGGGTGTAACTTATGGTTAGAAGAAAGGTGGTATTGGTAATAGGTCCCTGTAGAAAAAAAAATTTAATTACCATAATAAATATTATACACTCATTTTTTATATCTATACACGTATTTTATGTTAACTCCTATGTTACCTATAAGTAGCGTGTTGGATGGTATCAAAGATGACTTTTTGAAAAGAGTGACAACAATTGTTCAAACAATAATACGAAAAGTGACATCAATTGTTCAGTCAAAAATACGAAAAGTGACAACAATTGTTCAGACAATAATATAAAAACTGACAACAATTGTTCAGACAATAATACGAAGTGACAACAATTGAATGGTTGAATTAAAATAGGCACTAAGTACCAAAAAAAAAACTAAGTATGCAGTTTCATTATATATGACATATAGAACGAAACTGCATACTTTGGTTTTTTTTTTTTTTGGTACTTAGTGCCTATTTTAATTCAACGATTCAATTGTTCAGACAATAATATGAAAAGTGACAACAATTGTTTAGACAATAATACGAAAAGTGACAGTAACGAGACGAGTGAAGATGAACTGAATGCTGCCGGTATAAGTAAATGCATAAATACGTACATATAATCACGCCGTGTCCCTTGCGGGCCAGGCAGAGAGGATAGATCTCCAAAATTTTCTATCTGAGCACACAACTTTCGCCTTCTTCACATTTATTCATCTCGTCAAGCACAATTTTCTCATATTCATACTTCTCATTTTATCTTTTTTCAAAACCTATTCAATTTGGTCCAGCCACGTTTTTCTACAAACACCTTGCACTTCTGAGTTTCATCATTCATTCTCTCCACATGTCCAAACTATCTTAAAGCTCCTTTCTTCACCTTACTTAAAACATCCACTTTATACTCATGATGCAGACTCAGCAGACACACATGACACGCATGGCAACTAATGAAATGTTCACCATCCCTAGAGTTAAAACCTCTTTTGCCCAAAGGCAATATGCTTATTTGACTCCCATTACATACAATGGCGTGCCGACTTCAATAAAGGTAAAGGTAGGAAAACCATTTAGACAGTCGATCGGAGCGTGGTTGTTATTGCGACAGGATTTTGAGTACTTGGGCTTTCAGGATGAATGACGAGTGGAAGGGATTTATGTAAGCTCGTGAGTGTGGGTTTCTTCTTGTTGTTTTAATTTTGTTTTTTTTTGTATTTATGTTTCTGTGTATTTTTTGTTTTAATTTTAATTTTTATTCTTATGATTGTGTGCGGTATAGTGTGGGATGAATATTTTTGGTCTTTCTGGAGGGATGATGTGTGATGAGTTGAATTTCGCAAGATGTTTCCAGTTGTAGTTGAGTGTCACTGTTTGTCAGGTTGATGAGAGCGTGCTACGGGGTTTTGTTTTTGTGTAATCAAAAATCGGAAAGAAGTATCGATTTATTTTTCTCATGCTAAATATCCTCAGTGAGATACAGGCAAAAGCCTAGTTTACTGGGGATACGACAAATGAAAGGCAACAAACCCAGATCCATAAAAATTGTATGTCCAAATCAAATTATCTGTTGTTTTTCTCAAATTGTGTATATTTCTTGTCATGTGTAACAATATATAAATAAATAAAATACTTGCACTAATTTCTGATGTCTTCATTCTGCGTTCTTTAAAACATTGACACTCTAAAAAATATTCATTAGTGCACACATCTTAACAGCATTAATCTTACTACTTCCTTCTTCTGCCAATTTATTTATGTAAATAATAATTCAAAATTAAGAGTTTGCGAATATGTTTGTACAATAAAATTTACTGTTATTAAAAAAATGGGATACGTCTTATGGCGCGGTCCGATGGTCGTTAAAAAAATGGAATACGTTTTATGGTTCGGTCCGATGGTCGTTAAAAAATGGGATACGTCTTATGGTCCGGTCCAATGGTCGTGAAAAAACGGGATACGCCTTACGGTCCGATGGTCATTAAAAAATGGGATACGTCTAATGGTCCTTAAAAAATGGGATACGTCTAATGGTCCTTAAAAAATGGTATACGTCTTATGGTCCGGTCCGATGGTCGTTAAAAAAATGGGATACGTCTTATGGTCCGGTCCGATGGTCGTTAAAAAAATAGTATACGTCTTATGGTTCGGTTCGATGGTCGTTAAAAAAATGGGATACGTCTTATGGTCCGGTCCAATGGTCGTGAAAAAACGGGATACGCCTTACGGTCCGATGGTCATTAAAAAATGGGATACGTCTAATGGTCCTTAAAAAATGGTATACGTCTTATGGTCCGGTCCAATGATCGTGAAAAAACGGGATACGCCTTACGGTCCGATGGTTATTAAAAAATGGGATACGTCTAATGGTCCTTAAAAAATGGGATACGTCTAATGGTCCTTAAAAAATGGGATACGTCTAATGGTCCTTAAAAAATGGTATACGTCTTATGGTCCGGTCCGATGGTCGTTAAAAAAATGGGATACGTCTTATGGTCCGGTCCGATGGTCGTTAAAAAAATGGGATACGTCTTATGGTCCGGTCCGATGGTCGTTAAAAAAATGGGATACGTCTTATGGTCCGGTCCGATGGTCGTTAAAAAAATAGTATACGTCTTATGGTCCGGTCCGATGATCGTTTAAAAAATGGGATATGTCTTATGGTCCAGTCCGATGGTCGTTAAAAAAATGGGATACATCTTATGGTCCAGTCCGATGGTCGTTAAAAAAATGGGATATATCTTATGGTCCGGTCCGATGATCGTTAAAAAAAATGTGATACGTCTTATGGTCCGGTCCGATGGTCGTTAAAAAAATATCAAACAAAATTGTCATACAAAGATACGCCTTTATACCGATGGTCACAAGACGATTAAAAATAATGAATTGTGTCTTACATCATCTTTTTTACCGGCGTTTTCTTAAATGGACCCAAAAAAACTCGCAACAGTGGCAAATTGTTAATATTTTTGTAAACAAACAAAACTGAAAGTGTGCAAATGATGTGTGTAACACCACGAAGGATAATATTAACAAAGAAGCAATTTTGAAAACAACTTATAATTTACATATTATGACGTAACGTTGAGTAACTTTCGTTTGAGTAACGGACGCTATGTTTGTTATATTTCACATACTCAAACTCGCCAAACATTTTTTCGCAAATATCGTTTGCAGAAGAAGTGTCAACATCGATCAAGTGGATAACAAGTTGGGCTGCTGCATTATTGAGATGTTGACATTTTCCCTAGTATTCATAAATTATCGAACTCCAAAGTAGAGTCGTTATACATTATAAATACACCTATTAATTGATTTAGTATTTATATTGTAGAATTCCATATTAAAAAAGAATGATTTGACATTCAAATGTGAAAAAATTCTACCCATTAACTTAAGGAGGTGTTCTACTCTAGAAATTTGGAAAACAAACTTTTTTTTTGCATATTCTTAAAGTTTAGACCTTTAAAAATATGTTCTCAAAAGAAAATTTCTAAATTCTCAATACTTACGAAGTTATAGCTCTAAATAAGACAGCAATTACGCCGCACCGGAATGACTCGGACAATAATCTCAAAACTTGAAACGCGTTTTTCTCGAAACTACTTTTTTCGACCTGGTCGACATAAAATCTCAAGTTTTATCCAACTAACTACTTTTAAATTTAGTATAAAACTTTGATAAATGTTTTCATATCGTCCCTAGCTTAAAAAAATTAATAAATTTTATTTTTACTATTAAAAAAAAAATTATTTGAGAAAAGGGTAAACAAAAAAAAAATTGTTTTTCAAACAGCCGCCATTTTACAATTTTCTTTCTCTGTGGTACCAACTATAACGACATTATTATTTGATTTTGGTTTCAAATATATAAAAAGGGTCCAATCATGTCGACCAGCTTTCCACTTTTTTTAACAAGATATAACAGCTGATAACATCTTGAATTTTCAATTTTTTTCTTCAAAATATTTTTTGTATATTCTCAAATCATCAATAAACAAACTGTAAAAAAGTACATACGAAAAATATTTTTTATTTAGTTTAAAAAAATGCCCAAAATTTACGCATCTAGAGTAAAATACCCCCTTTTACATTCGACAGTAACATATCTCTCACAAAGTGATTTCTGTTTTCGCTTTACAAAAACATTGTCAAACTGTCAGTTTGACAATTTCAAAACTGACAGTTTGACAATCATTGTGTAGAATTGATTTACATTTAAGTGTCAAATCGTTCTGTTATTTGTAACTATTTTACACCTTAATACTATCATTATTATCACAACACGATATTATTGGGGAATTGACATATGCAGTGAGACTGGAATCAGTTACAAACCAATATAAGACTCGCTCCGTCCGTGGCATGATTTAAGCGATTCAAAAACCTCTTAATTTCTAATCAGTAAAATAACGTGTTTCATTCCTGATTTTTCTTTTCCTTTCCTCTCCACCATCCCTTCCTTTCCTTTTGATTGATGATATCTCACTTTATATGAAAAATAATGTTCGGGTGATTGTCCGTCTTTTTGAGGTTCGTGGGCATATGCTCACGTATGTGTTTATGGATTTCTTGGGGATGGATAGTCATTTGAATGATTTATACTACCACGTAATTTGCTTCATTTGCTTTTATCTGATTGGTTGAAAGAGATTGCTGCGTTGTAATAAGCCCGCCAGATTGTATTTGCAATAAAAGTGTTAAATAAATAAATAACATATTTCACAAAATCATTTTTTCTTCTTCTTTTCCTTCACACCTTATCATATCCATTACGAGTCGGCTGCTTGAACCCTTTTCCTCCATCTCTCTCTGTCCTGAAAATCCCTCGGGGATAGTCCGAGTATCGTCATGTCCTTTTCCATTTTTTTATATCGGTTCTTTTTAAGTCTCCATGGCTGTTTGTAGCGTAAACCCTTCATCTCGCTGTTGCACGTGTCCATACCAGCGTAACAGTGCTTCTCGGGCATTTTCTACTACCGGCGTCACTTGTGTCCCATTTCGGATTTGTTCCTTCTAGTGACCTCTATCATGCACATCTCCACGATATGAAGCAGTTGTTCCCTTTTTTTTCTTTAGAGGTCAACACTCGTCTCCATATAGTAAAGCGGGTCTGATCACTTTCTTGACAAATATCTTTCTCATCTACTACGTCCATACAATCTGTGATGCGTACATATTATTTGCTGATCCTTTGGCGTGGAATGGTCTACTTATAAATGCTTGGTGGCGTGTGCAGCTTTAGCAAGCCTTTGAAGACAACCCTTTTTCGAAGAGCTTACTAAAATTCTTGGTTATGTATAAACACTACACACATACTCTACATTAGACATAAAACCTAATGTGTTACTACAACTTATCGGAAGATCTTCAAAGGTTTCTTTGTAGATCTGTTCACAACACTAATTAATATGATCCGTCTTTGTGGGGTTCGTGGGCATGTTCTCACGTATATGTTTATGGATTTCGTGGGGATGGATAGTCATTTGAATGATTTATGCGACCTCGTAACTTGCTTCATTTACTTTTGTCTGGTTGGTTGGAAGAGATTGCCACCTGGCAATACGCCCGCCAGATTGTATTGCAATGAAAGTGTTAAATAAATAAATAAAAAATAAATGATCCCTAGACCCTAACGTATGTTAGAGTCTTGGATCTTCTGAGCCATGGCCTGTCTTATGTTTTTATTATATGTATGGTAGGTAGTATGCATGCAAGTATACATTTCTGCCATTTTTTTTATATATGATTCATGTTAATATTTTTTTTATTGTGACAAGTCGATAGATTCGAAATTCAAATTTAAGTATTACGATTGTAACTTTTTTTTAATGGTCGATAAAATACCATAAATTGTAATAAAATAAATTAATATCTTAGCTAGATTTGAGTGAGAATAATAAATTTCGTAACGTCAACTTCAATGAATTACGATAAACTCGTAAAATGAAATTCCCAGATTAGCATTTAATTTAGAAATAGGAAATAAACAAGTAATAAAGAACAACTGTATTATATTGCTATGATGGAAGGTTGTTGGCCTCGGTGAAGTAAAAGGTATAATAACGTTAGCAACTTAGCATATATTAATTACTAGTTATTACGAAAAATGTGAATGAATCCCGTACTGAAAAAGGAGATTTAATTATTTCTAACAAGTTAATTGACATATTACATGCATATATCGGAAGTCGGGAGTAAATGGTGATTATGGAAAATGCGCACTTAAACATTTTATTCAGGTGACTACAATTAATTACAATTAATCACAAAGATATGCGTGTATTTACGTCGTTCCTCCCTAGTGCAAGTAGTACCTGGTATACATTGTCAAACTCGTTCGAAGAGTTGTGAGCTGTCCAGCATTACTACAAAGATTAGCGTTAAATGTTCCTAACAATTACACTAGACTGCGTCGGCAAGAACTGTTCTCAATAACATACGCAAGAACGGGTCTTCCAGCCGCTATACCTGTTGGAAGGGCCTTAACTCTTTTGAACGGGACTGCTTCGGATATTGACATATTTCATATCACATTACCAAAAGCAAAAGTAAATTTTCTTCTAAGATTAAGCGCGTTAGAAAGCACTCATCAACATACTTAAGTGACTGTAAATATATGTGTATCATATGTTTGTGTGTATATACTCGTATGTATGCATATTTGTTATTTTTTATTTTATATAATTTTTTTCTATGTAATTTAACTTCTTTTTTGATGTCTTGTATTTTTCAAAGTAATTGGGCTAAGCCTGTTTTGAAAATATAAATAAATAAATAAATAAGGTTCATAAGGCCCAAGTTCCTCAGGTTATGGAACCTTACTATACTCATTTTAGTGAAATAAATATCTTTCTCCTTTTTCAATTGAGAGTGTAGGAGTAAGGGGTTAATGTGGTTAAATAACATATACACGTACTACATATCTCGCGTTTCACTTATCTGCAGGGGCTAAAAGCTATCCAAGAATAAATTAAGAGAACGGGAAATAAAATATTTGGTTTGAGAAATCCCTAATAACTGACAAGGATTCTGGTGGTAAGACAAGAGACCCTGGGGTTCACTTTATGGACTAAAAAAAAGGATAAGCGTTCGTCACATAACATAAACATCACGTTGTTTCCCTGTTTGGGTAGGCAGAGAGAACAGAGCGCTAGACTTTTCTATCTAATTATTTATTACGATATACTCGTATAATAAGATTTTTTTTCACGTTTTGTAATTTTTTGCCACAACACACTCTTGTTCAATTGTCTGTGGTTGCACGATGACTCGTAAGCTTTTTTGACATAAGTTTTGGCATTTTAAACTTCAAAAGGAGGGTCGTAAAGTTTTATAATCATCAAATTTGAAACGTGTTCCTGTTACGTAATTTTAATGCACTTAACCAAAGGTATGACCATTCGCCTTAAGAGTAATTTGGCAATAGTGTTAAAAACACTCTCTGTATTACACAACTTATGTAATGGTATTGGTTTTAGAATGCCACACGATTGGTTCGCGCAGAGCGCACGTTTGTATTGTTGTTAAAAAACACGGTGATGATTATACTACCATGTCGAAATTAGGAGTGCGATTGTTGTCTAATGTAATGCATAATTAAAAAAAATTCAAAAGCTTAGAATATACTTTGTTATAACTTAAAGTTTCCTAGGATTTAGTATCACTCCATCCACTATTATTTTAAAACTTTATTATTTTGCATTGTAATTATGATACATTAATATATTAAATAATCTTACATTCATTTTATTTTTATGTGCTATCTAATTAAACCTGACGAACATTTTTACTTTATAATACTTTTACTTATATTTATTTTTAATTTTGAAAAATTCCATTATTGTTATTTAATGTTTCCTTGATTCTGCCATGCTTAAACAATTAATGTGTGAAATAAACTTACTTTCATTTTATTTTTATGATTATTACAATTTAAGCTGACAGCATTTTTAATTTACAAAACGTGTGTGTTCATTTCAGTGTTTGAATATAAAATATAATTTTTATATTTTTTTGCTTTTTCACTTAATTAAAAAAATAAAGTGATAAGTTTTTATAAACGCACTGTTACTCACACTATTGCAAAATGACTCTTCTGGTTGAACGATCTATAGTGTTGGAAATAGACGCTTCGCGGTTTGTGGGATAACACGGACCGCAAGGCGCGTCAATGTATCAATAATTCCAGAATTGGAAATTACTGAAAACTTTCGACAGCATGAAGAAAATTAATCCTAACGTAATTTGGGCAATGATGAAAGTTTGGAGAAGCTGGTGATCATGATGCCAGTTGAGGGAAGGCGAACAAGATGAAGGTGGTCCTATGAGATGGGCGTACCAAATAAAGTAGTTAATAGGATCCTCTTTAACCTTTCTCTTCTTGTGCTAAAAAAAATCCGCCCGTTCCGGTGATGTGTATTCAATACACATCAATACATATGTAAAAATGAGCGATTTAAAATCGGAAAAATAAGAATATTCATAGCCAATCTCTTAAATTTATTAATTTTGGAGTCAAAAGTGATATTAATTAAAATTTAATAGCTGAAAACATGAAAAAAAACCTCAGACAACGTTCACAAAACGGGCGGAACGACCACTTAGAATTTAAGCCGGCTGGCTACTAAACGAGAGAAGCGACCGAACTGAGATTCTATTTTTTGCGTTCCCATATACCGAAGTAGAGTGAGAATGAGACGTGAATAGCGTCGCTTCCTCGCCCATACGGATTTTTAGAATGAATATACCTACGTCACACACTTGCACACGTTTGATTGTATCGGTGAATTTATTCCCGATTTTCACAAAATATCTCTGATGTGGCCGATAAGCGCTAATTATTATTAATATTATTTTTTTCATTCAATGCGTAAATGTATTACGGAGGAATATCTAAAATCTGTACCCAGTATTTATTATATTTATAGAGATATTAAAGTTTTTAGAAGCAATGTGTACTCCTTACACATCACAGGGAAGGAAGGGTTAAACATTAAGAGCGCGTAAATATCATTGACCAAATAACCGCCAAAATTAAAAGTAAACATGGTCCGGGATTTAGAGGGATGGAGACATGTGGTGTGCCAAGTTTGAGACATTACAGAGGACCACAAACCTCAACATTGAGAACGCGATAAAGAATAAAACTCAAACGTTTTAAATCTGCCGAAATATATCGTCCACCATTATGTACGAGTATTATAAATAATCTCTAAATATATTGTGTATTCTTGAAAAGCCAATTTAAAGTTGACACAGAGATTCAAGTCACATTTCTCCGAATCTTGGTATGATGTCAGCTGGTAATTCTCTGTATGTAATATTACTGATTTTAAACATTTGTTGGTTTTTGACATGAAATTTTTGTTGACAGTAATCGATTTCTTAGATTATTTGCAATACTTGTAAAACATTTCCTCGATCAATCGACAACATTTTGGCGTTGTCAATTATATGGATACGATCTCTCTTTTTATGTAAGCATTTTCTGCTTCCACTCATTTCTTTCCTTTTGCAATCCTATACTGATTCTATAACCCTAATCGTTTGACTAATTTGTTTCTTAGTAATCACGACAGTCGTATCTCTTGTTTGTTTCAAAACAAAATCCAATTGAAAACGGCAATCAAAACACGTCATATTACAAAATTAAAATTAACAACAAAATGGAAAAACATCAAAACTGAAACACGCAATCAAAATGGAAAAATATTTTTGGTTATGCGAAACAGAAAAATAATATACAACACTGTGTTAAAATTACAATTAAGTTGTATTAATTAAAAATTGTTTTGAAGTCGTCGACATTAATTAAAAACTTAAATAAACGTTTTAAACACAAATAAGTTTGCTATCAAGTTTTCGAAGGAGAATATATTATGACGACAGTTGCATGCTTTTGACATGGAAGTGTTTTTTTATGATACGTTAAGTTATCCACCCAAACTATGGCATTATTATGCAATTATATGGGTCAATATAAAAAATACTAATTAAAAAAAAATTACAATTCTAGATAATTTAAAGCTTCAAAAATTTAACAATCGATCTATATGTGGAAAAGTTCCATAAAAAATGAAGAAACGCAACACTAATTAATTTATTTATTTAACATTTTTATTGCAAATACAATCTAGGGGGTTTATTGCCAGGCGGCAATCTCTTCCAACCAATCAGACAAAAGTAAATGAAGCAAGTTACGTGGTCGCATAAATCATTCAAATGACTATCCATCCCCACGAAATCCATAAACACATACATGTGCATATACCCACAAACCCCACAAAGACGGACAATCACCCGAACATTACTTCCATTCGTTCCACGAGCCCAAACCCTTTCAGAATGCTCTTCTTCATCTTACTCAACATATCAGCCTTAAATTCACATCATCCATAATCACTTCATTCCATCTTACGTTGTATTCCTATGTATTCTTTTAAGTGTTCGCATTTCAACAGCATTTATTCGACACTACAATCCACGTTTTACTTTCACACATCAAAGTTGATACTAAAATACCATTGTGGAGTGTCATGTCGCCAGATTTTGATATTTATTTAACACTTTTATTGCAAATACAATCTGGCGGGTTTATTGCCAGGCGGCTATCTCTTCCAACCAACCAGACAAACGTAAATGAAGCAAGTTACATGGTTACATAAATCATTTAAATGAATATTCATCCCCACGAAATCCATAAACACATACATGTCGATATAACCACGAACCCCACAAAGACGGACAATCACCCGAACATTATTTTTCATATAAAGTGAGATATCATCAATCAAAAGGAAATGAAGGGATGGTGGAGAGGAAAGGAAAGGAAAAATCGGGAATGAAACACGTTATTTCACTGACTAGAAATTAAGAGTTTTTTCAGTCTCTTCTTAAAGCATGCTTCATTGCACGCGGTAAAGATATTGCATTTAGTAAATCAAGTCTGCCTCGCAAAGGAAAATAAACAATACATGGTAGATAGTTTCATCAGTCAAACCACACTTGCATGATAGTTTCATCAGTCAAACCACACTTGTATGATAGTTGATATGTATGATAGTTTCATCAGTCAAACCACACTTGCAAGCAGGATTCTCCACAATACCCATTATGTAAAGGTGACCAGCCACCACGCAGTGGTCCGTTCGCAAATGACACATGACAGACGAAATGGGGACTACATGACAGTGTGAATGGAGGATAAAGATGAACTACAGCGTATGATAAGTGAACGGCACACAAAATTCGACTTAAAAGAGAATTAATATTGTTAAATCTAGAGACACGGTTACTGATGAAAAAAATCTGCTACTTGGGAAATACGTTCTTACACGATGGAAAGACGGAACGAGATGTGTAACGACGAGTTGGAACAGAAAACAAAGTCAATGAGGTACAAATAGACGTTTATTCAAATTATGCATTGATATATACTATAGGAGTAAAACATGGACGCGGAAGGAACACTCATATCATTATCTACACAACATCTTGAAACAACCTTCTTCTTTAAGTTTCCGTCAGTGTCCAGGTATCCACTCGATACAAGAAAATGAAGAATTCTTTTTTCAATTCAACCAATCCTGGTGACCTCCGTGACCTTGTTTGTAAGGCGTCTTCAGCTTGGGGGCTGCGGGTCTGATTCCTGTTGGAACCCAGATTAACACTTGCCTTACTGTGCTAAACAATTCCGCCAGCCACTGTGCTTGACGCTCAGCATCTAGTGAAAAATGTATGTTTTAAATTAAAATTATGCAAAATCTGCTAGGTTTTTTTTTTTGTAATTAGCTATACAATTATTTTATTATGTAAGTCCTGGTCACTCACTATCCATCATAGGGTGGCAAGTGTTAAAAAAAGGATTATATCAGGGTTCCACTTAAGGAATAATTTATTTATATTTATTTTACATATGACAAAAAATATACACAATTTGCAAAAAAAACAACAGGTAATTTAATTCGGACACACAATTTTAAGATCTGGGTTTGTTGCGTTTCATTTGTCGTGTCCCCAGTAAACTAGGCTTTTGCCTGTATCTCACTAAAGACAAAGTTATTAATATGATCTAGTTGTTCTAGTAGTCTATAAAACGCTTGTCTTATAGCCTGGAGGTTGTGGGAAAATAAATTTTAGTCTTGTTTTTACTCAAGGCTTCGTTTAACATCTTTCTGGTTGGTTAAAAGAGATTCTCACATTGCAATAAATTCACCAGGTTATACTAAATATTACAAAAGTGTGATACATTACAATATGTGCACTACAACATCGTTTTAGTTGGTTGGAAGAGATTACCACATTGTACTTACCCCGCCAGGTGGCACTGTGTATAACAAAAGTGTTATATTATACATTTTTTAAAATAATAGATATGACCGAAGTCATAGGTATCCTTATACCCTTAAATACTAGACGGAAAAAGTACTTGTATCGTTCGAAACGGAATTATCACGGAAGTTCAGTGCGTTATTACGCGGTCCGCGGTTTTTACCACCGAGCCATTTTTTCAAGTTTGGAAAAAGAAAATAATCCGAGGGGGCTAAATCTGGCGAATAGGGTGCGTGAGGAAGCAATTCGAACTTTAATTCATTTATTTTGGCCACCGCGATAACTGATGTGTGAACTGATATGCATTGTCTTGATGAAACAACACTTTCTTTTTTGCCAAATGCGGCCGTTTTTTCTTGATTTTATCAGTCAAACGCTGCAATAAATTCGCATAATACTCGCCGTTGATTGTTTTTCCTTTTTGAAGATAATCAATGAAAATTATACAATGAAAATTATACAATGAAAATTATACAATGAAAATAAAAATTTTGAAGATAATCAATGATAAATGTTTTTTTTTTAAATAAACAGGAAAGGTTTATTTCATAATGTAGCATAGCAAATTAAAAAGACAGTGATGTTTCATAAAAAATAATCCAGCGTACCGAAAGACTACAGGCCCTGCCTAATTACTCGTGCAATGACTCTTACAAAAATACAATTTCACGCAATTTCATTTATAAAGCTCATTTACTCCTTATATGTTGGCAATATAGCGTAATAGGTATTCTGAAGACGCAATATTTTATGCATATTTTGAGAGAACATTGCATAGTTTTCCGTGTTATTTGCGTAGTAATAATGGAAATTTTATAATAAATACTTGTTCTCGGCGACCTCCGTGACTAAGTTGGTAAGTCGCTTGTCTTCAACTCAACATCAGAGTCTAATCCCGATTATACCCAAACATACAATAAAACATATCAAATAGGGTTCTAATTTGGTTTAATAACTATAAAAATACATTTTATTTATAATGATAATTCCAATCCAGATTTGAAGGTTAATATATTGCTTCTTCTTCACTTCTTCATCTTATTTTAGGCCTGTTGGCCTGTTATGGTCCTGCATCATTGTTTGCCTCTTGCGACGTCGACTGCCAGCTGTATTTCCATCTATTGGGAGGTCGTCCTGGAGGTCTGCTTGCTTGGGGGATACTGTCCCTGGCCATTCTTACGGCTCTTGGTTCCACCATTCTGGATACGTATTCGTTCCAGAACCTTCTTCTCTGTCGTCCCCATCTGACAATATATTCAACTTTGCACATCCTTCGGATTTCTGTGTTACGTACTCTATCACGAAGGGTTTTGCCAGCGATACTCCTGAGTACCTTCATTTCGCTGGTTCGAAGAAGATTTTTGGATCTGACAGTGTCGGCTCTGGAATATATATTGCGTACCTATAAAATGCATGAACATTTATAAGACGTACTATATATACACGTTTTTTTTTAGTATGGTATCCTTCAATAAAGTTGAGTTAGTGTTTCGGCATATCGAAGAACTTGACCGGTACACAGTATTGTTTTCGACCCCAATAATCGAGTCTTCGGGTTTAAAACTTTTGGAAAAGGCACGGAATTCGCGATTCGTCATTGAACGTGTTGGCAACACTACCGCTTGATGCGTGCGAGCATTGTTACAAGACGAAATATTTTTATAAGACTGCCACCCTTTTTTTATGTACCATCGGAAATCGAACCCGAAACTTCAGTTGTCAGTGCAGTACACTTGAACAAAGTTTATAGACGTACGAGTATATGAAAAATATGATTACTTTAAAAAAGATGATATATATAATAAATAATGTAAAAAAAATGAAAAGTAAGAAAGGAAATAGACAAATGAAGTGTTAATCAAGAAATAGCCTTTAGTAAGAATAATAAAAGAACAATTTATATAGCGCCGTTTATTTATTTCTTTATTTTATCAAAACAGGCTTAGCCCAATTACTTTGAAAAATACTATAAATGTTAACATTAAAAATAAAGAAAAATTATATACAATAAAAAAAATTATATAAAATAAAAAATAATGTATATGCATACATATACAATATTGTGTATGGTATACGAGTATATCATGTATTGTTGGAGAAGTCAAAAACAACATACCGACTGGTATAGTAAATGTTCTTCTACGATTATTAAAAGTAAATTTTCTTCTTAGATTGAACGCGTTAGAAAGCACTCGTTAACATACTTAAGTGACTGAATATATTTGTATCATATGTTTGTGTGTATATACTCGTATGTATGCATATACATAAATTTTTTATTTTATATATTTTTTTTTATTCTATATAATTTTTCTTTATTTTTAATGTTAACATTTCTTGTATTGTTCAAAGTAATTGGGCTAAGCCTGTTTGAGAAAATAAATAAATTGTATTCTATTACACTTTCGTTGTATACAGCGCAACCTGGCGGGCTTATTGCCATGTTGCGATCTATTCCAACCATCAAGAAAGATGTTAAAGAGGCCTTAAGTGAAACCCAGTCTAGAATCCTTTATTTTAAAATCTGGGTTCCAGCCGGATTTGAATTCGCAACCTCCGGACTGGGAGACAGGCGTCTTACCAACTAGGCCATGAAAGTCGTCAATATGTCATTTAAAAGTTAGTCTAGTAATAAGAATAGCGCGCGTTAGTCTAGTGCTAGTGTTTTTGTTTCTCTACAAGTGGAAGTATTTCCATCACATGTGACGATGAACTGATGCTTTTTATGGAAAGCATTTCAATAAATAAATATAAATAAATAAATATTAGGCTTATTGACAGCTACATAGTATGTACAAGATCACATCTGAATAACACTTCTAAAACACATAAATTGCAGACAATACATCAGACACAGAAGCTGTCAAAAGGTCTGGGCTCATCTAATAGCATCCCCTCGGCCAAAATACACCCCACCAATATAGGGCGAACCCAGCCACGGGGACACCAGATGTTTTTCAGCCCACACCCTTAAACACGTAGAAACAGGAATATATACAAAAAAAATTTAAATTCACGTCATCCATAAAATAACCATTAAACGAACGGTGTGTAGAGGTATTTTTGGAACTCAGTGTTATTATACGAAATTCATTAAAAATTGAAAGTAAGATGGTTTCATGTCATACTGCCTTACTTAAAACGTGTTCTTAACACTTTAAGACCTGATCGAAATCAAGTCAACCTATCCTAGTGGCCGGACAGTTTTTGAGGAGTTCTGATTTTTGTAAAAGGTTTACTTAAATTACTATATTTAAGTGAACGTAAAGAATAATGTAATAAAAATATGGCATATTTGTTTAAAATTCTTTCATAATTTAGTTTAGTATATATTCTGCCAATATTCTCCATTTTGAAGAGCTAGATCACACTACTTAAACACACAGGGTTTCACTTATCTTTTTGTGCTTAGCACATACCTAACGAATTATCTAGGGTTTTTGTGCTTAGCACATACCTAACGAATTCTCTAGGGTTTTTGTGCTTAGCACATACCTAACGAATTCTCTAGGGTTTTTGTGCTTAGCACATACCTAACAAATTCTCTAGGGTTTTTGTGCTTAGCACATACCTAACGAATTCTCTAGGGTTTTTTTTCATTTTTGTCAGTTGATGGAATACACATCAACACCTGTAAAGACACGGTAATTTGTTAAGCCCAACACTGTTTATTTCACTTAATATAACAGTATAACTCTTCTTCTTCTTCCCAGTGTCATGTCAGGTCCCTCCAACGTTGAATATCACTTTAGAGTAGACAATTATCTAATTAGAACCAAATTAGAATATGCATCTACGGTTTGGGCTCCTCATCAGCTCAAATATAAAAATAATATAGAACAAATACAAAAAAAAATCCTCAGATATCTATGGCACAGAACAAAGGGCGATTACCCAAAATATGCTCACCATGCCGAACTTCTCACGGTGTGTAACTATAGAAGCCTTGAAACAAGAAGGCAAGAATCCATTGCGATATTCCTAATAAAGGTTTTCCAAGATTCATTTAACTGTCCCGCGATTCTAGAAACACTAAGTTTATATGTACCCAATAAATATATCCGTGCAAGGAATCACCCTCTGTTCTACATACCAACTTATAGGACGAATATCATGGCTAAACACTCAGTCACGCGTGGTATAGAGATATTGAACCGACTGAATGACACTGTTGATATATTCTCGGTACCGTCTAGCAGTATGAGAAGAATCCTGGCTGATATTATTCCTAACGAATAAGCTAACGCTAGAAGCAGACCCTCTTTGTGTAACAGGAGAAATCCGTGCAAAGTGGATAAAAAAAAAAAAAATATATATATATATATATATATATATATATATATATATATATATATATATATATATATATATATATATATATATATATATATATATATATATATATATATATATATATATATATATATATATATATATATATATATATATATATATATATATATATATATATATCTATATATATATATATATATATATATATATATATATATATATATATATATATATATATATATATATATATATATATATATATATATATATATATATATATATATATATATATATATATATATATATATATATATATATATATATATATATATATATATATATATATATATATATATATATTATATATATATATATATATATATATATATATATATATATATATATATATATATATATATATATATATATATATATATATATATATATATATATATATATATATATATATATATATATATATATATATATATATATATATATATATATATATATATATATATATATATATATATATATATATATATATATATATATATATATATATATATATATATATATATATATATATATATATATATATATATATATATATATATATATATATATATATATATATATATATATATATATATATATATATATATATATATATATATATATATATATATATATATATATATATATATATATATATATATATATATATATATATATATATATATATATATATATATATATATATATATATATATATATATATATATATATATATATATATATATATATATATATATATATATATATATATATATATATATATATATATATATATATATATATATATATATATATATATATATATATATATATATATATATATATATATATATATATATATATATATATATATATATATATATATATATATATATATATATATATATATATATATAATATATATATATATATATATATATATATATATATATATATATATATATATATATATATATATATATATATATATATATATATATATATATATATATATATATATATATATATATATATATATATATATATATATATATATATATATATATATATATATATATATATATATATATATATATATATATATATATATATATATATATATATATATATATATATATATATATATATATATATATATATATATATATATATATATATATATATATATATATATATATATATATATATATATATATATATATATATATATATATATATATATATATATATATATATATATATATATATATATATATATATATATATATATATATATATATATATATATATATATATATATATATATATATATATATATATATATATATATATATATATATATATATATATATATATATATATATATATATATATATATATATATATATATATATATATATATATATATATATATATATATATATATATATATATATATATATATATATATATATATATATATATATATATATATATATATATATATATATATATATATATATATATATATATATATATATATATATATATATATCATCATTATCATCATCATCATCATTGTCAACCAGGGTCGATCCACTGCTGGATGAAGGTCTCCCCAAGTTGACTCCAAACAGTTCGGTCCTTTGCTCGCCGATGCCACGTGATGCTGCCATGCTTCCTGATTTCGTCCATCCAGCGTACCTTCGGTCTTCTTCTAGGCCTCTTTATGCCTCTTGGATACCATTGGATTATTTCGGATGTCCATCGGGAGTCTGACATTCTGGCTACATGTCCGGCCCATTGCCACTTCATTCTTTTGCACACCTTTATAACGTCTTCTACCTTTGTTATATTGCGAATCCAGGTGTTTCGTTTACGGTCTCTTTTAGTATATCTTAACATGCATCTCTCCATGCTCCTTTGTGCGGTCTGGAGCTTTTGCGTGTTCTTTACTGTGAGCGTCCATGTCTCGCAGCCATACGTAAGTACTGGAAGAATGCACTGGTTGTAGACCCTTCGCTTCAAGGATATTGGGAGATTACTTTTGAAGATGTTGTTCAAACGTCCAAATGAGCTCCACGCCAGTTTGGTCCTTCGTGCTATTTCCTCCGATATGCCACCTACAAAGGAAATAAGTTGGCCTAGATACACATATTCCTGGACAAGTTCTAGCGGTTTTCCATCCACGTTTATTGGTTTTGGGGTAGCAAAGCCATTCATCATATATTTGGTTTTTGAAATATTCATTTTTAAACCAACTTCCCTGCTGACCTCTGCCAATTCTTGCAGTTGGTGCTGAAGATCATTCGGGTTTTGTGAGAATATAACGATATCGTCTGCAAATCTCAAATGGCTCAGGTATTTTCCATCAATCGCCAGCCCTTTACTTTCCCATTCTAGTTTTTTAAATATGTATTCCAGTGTAGCTGTAAATAATTTTGGGGAAATAGTGTCTCCTTGACGAACTCCTTTACCGATTCGGAAGGTTTCAGAGGATTTGTGGAGATGTATTTTTGCTGTTGCATCCTTATAGATGTTATTGAACAACTGAGTGTATGCTCTATCAATGCCTTGTGTCTTTAGAGCTTCTAGTATAGCAGCTTTTTTGACTGAGTCAAATGCCTTTTCGTAGTCCACAAAGGCTAAGTACAGGGGGAGTTCGTATTCGTCACATCGTTCCATTATTTCTCGCAGCACCTGAATATGATCCATGGTACTGAAACCCTTCCTGAATCCAGCCTGTTCTCGTGGTTGGTTCATGTCAAAAGTATTCGAGAGTCGGTTGGTTAAAATCTTGGTAAAAATTTTGTAAAGGGTAGGTAGCATGCTAATCGGACGGTAGTTCTTAAGATCCTCTTGATCGCCTTTCTTATGGAGAAGTATTATAGTTGCAGATTTCCAATCTTCTGGAATGTCTTTTTCTTGAAGGCACCTGTTGAAAAGTGTTGATAAGATGGTATCCACTTCTCGACCTGTTTGTTTAAGGACATCAATGGACAAACCGTTGGTACCAGTGGCCTTACCGGATTTCATTCCGTTGATTGCGTATCTGATCTCTCCTGGCAAGATCGTTGGGATATTTTCGTCCTTAGTTGTTTCTAGATTCAGATTTGTATCTGGTATAGTTACAGTATCTGTATCGGCATATAGTTCCCTATAAAATTCTTCCGCTCTCTTCAGGATAAGGTCCCGTTGTTTGGTTACAGTATTATCAGACAGTTTAAGTGCAATGATGTGGCGTTTTCCTAAAGACATATTTTGCTTTAGCTTTTTCAGACTTCTTCTATTCTCAATCGTCCTTTGAACCATTTTTGTGTTATATTCGCGGATATCTTTACGAATATTTTTGCGTAGCATTCTATTGATCTCTGAGAAAGATGGTGATGTAGAAGCGGGTTGTGTAGATATCATTTTTCTTCTTTGTTTCATAAGATCTAACGTTTGCTGAGTATATATATATATATAATATATATATATATATATATATATATATATATATATATATATATATATATATATATATATATATATATATATATATATATATATATATATATATATATATATATATATATATATATATAGTATATATATATAATATATATATATATATATATATATATATATTATATATATATATATATTATATTATATATATATAATATATATATATATATATATATATATATATATATATATATATATATATATATAATATATATATATATATATATATATATATATATATATATATATATATATATATATATATATATATATATATATATATATAATATATATATATATATATATATATAATATATATATATATATATATATATATATATATATATATATATATATATATATATATATATATATATATATATATATATATATATATATATATATATATATATATATATTATATATATATATATATATATATATATATATATATATATATATATAATATATAATATATATATATATATATATATATATATATATATATATATATATATATATATATATATATATATATATATATATATATATATATATATATATATATATATATATATATATATAATATATATATATATATATATATATATATTATATATATATATATATATATATATATATATATATATATATATATATATATATATATATATATATATATATATATATATATATATATATATATATATATATATATATATATATATATATATATATATGATTTTTTTGTTTGGTTTAAGCGAAGGGTTATATATGTTTATTTTAGGTTTTCAGTTACTTCGCGAACTGTAAATATTGGATTCTGACATCAGATCTACCTGGAGATCCATCAGCAGCTTCCTTACAGCATTTTTTTGGCCTGGATGACTCTTTAGTAACATAGTTCTCTGTTTTGGATATACAGGAGACGGTATCTATTTTAATTGGTATTTTGTGGGCTTATGACCACCTTTGAAGGCTGAGTTAAGTGCTCACTTTATGCCTAGGCAACATTCCTCATTATACCATAGATTCATCTCTATACATCATTTAAATGTTTTTATTCTTAGTGCAGACAAGATGGTTTTTAGTCTTTATGCCATTTGTTGACGAACAATGGTAAGATTTTTTATTAACAGATGTTGAGGAAACCTCTTTATTCTGTCAATACCTCATCATTGTTTGTTATACAAGCCGGATATTTTTTTGGCTTTTGACAAAGCCCATTACACTTCTGTAGAGGGTAATATGTGATTTTTTTGTTTGGTTTAAGCGAAGGGTTATATATGTTTATTTTAGGTTTTCAGTTACTTCGCGAACTACCAATTAAAATAGATACCGTCTCCTGTATATCCAAAACAGAGAACTATGTTACTAAAGAGTCATCCAGGCCAAAAAAATGCTGTAAGGAAGCTGCTGATGGATCTCCAGGTAGATCTGATGTCAGAATCCAATATTTACAGTTCGCGAAGTAACTGAAAACCTAAAATAAACATATATATATATATATATATATATATATATATATATATATATATATATATATATATATATATATATATATATATATATATATATATATATATATATATATATATATATATATATATATATATATATATATATATATATATATATATATATATATATATATATATATATATATATATATATATATATATATATATATATATATATATATATATTTATCCCCGACAGCCCTAAAAAGATCTTCAACGCCCCTTATGCCAGTCCAATCACGTATACTGCGGAGCCAGGAGATTTGCCTCCTGCCAACACCTCTTCGGCTTTCTATTTTGCCTTGAATGATCAGGTGCAGTAATTTATACTTTGCTCCTCTAAGTACATAACCCAAGAAGGACAACTTTTGGATTTTAATATTAGTCAGCAACTTTCTATCAACTTTGGGTCTTTGAAGAACCCTTGTGTTGCTGACCATATTCGTCCAGGGTACCCGTAGCATTCTCCGGTGCATTCACATTTCGAATGCTTCCAGTCAGTTCATACTACCAACTTTGAGGGTCCATGATTCCACTCCATGCAATTACACTGACCAAACATAGCATTTGCCTAACCGTTGTCGAAGTTTCAAGTTTAGATTATCATCACAGAATCAGTGTTTGACTAAATTAATTACAATGTCTTTAAACTACCACAGTGTTAATGCATTTACTATAAATTATATGTCATGACACGTTTTTTCGTAACCTGTTCAGAGGATCCTGCAAATTCCTAATTATATTTTGGTAACCTGTTCAGAGGATCCTGCAAATTCCTAATTATATTTTGGTAACCTGTTCAGAGGATCCTGCAAATTCCTAATTATATTTTGGTAACCTGTTCAGAGGAGCCTGCAAATTCCTAATTATATTTAGGTAACCTGTTCAGAGGATCCTGCAAATTCCTAATTATATTTTGGTAACCTGTTCAGAGGATCCTGCAAATTCCTAATTATATTTGAAATAATGTGTTGGTTGCCTGATTCATGTGTCAAAATCTTCAAGATCTGACCCTTCACTGTACATTCATAATTTGACGTTAGAATTTATGCATAGTTTTATTGTTTAGTTATGTTAGCAATCAAGAAACTATTGTTTTAAGGGGGAATTGTTTACAAAAAAAAAAGAATCAAAGCTATAATATGTATTTTTTTGAAAGAGATATCATCGATACGTAAAAACACGGCACCGGGACTGAACGTAAATTTAGTGTCCCACGTTAACCTTTTCTTTCCTGTGCTAAAAAAATCAGTGTGTTCCGGTGCTGTGTATTCAATACGCATCAATACACACGTAAAAATGAGCGATTTAAAATCGAAAAAAGAAGAATATTCATAGCCGATCGCTTAAATTAATTAAATTTGAAATCAAAAGTGATAATAATTTAAATTTAATTGCTGAAAACATTAAAAAAACATCGGCCGACGTTCACAAAACGGGCGAGGAGACCAACTCAAATGGATGCCCGAAAGCTACTGAAGCGAGCGAACTGAGATTCTATTTCTGGCGTTCCTATATACCCAAGTAGAGTGAGACGTGAATAGCGTCGCTTCCTCACCCATAGCGGGGTTTTTAGAGTGAATATACCTACGTCACACACTAGCAGACGTTTGATTGTATTGGTGAATTTATTCCCGATTTTCACAAAATATCTCTGTGATGTGGCCGATAAGTGCTATGATAATTATTATTATTATTTTTTTCATTCAATGCGTAAATGTATTACGGAGAAATACCTAAAATCTGAACCCAGTATTTATTATATTTATAGAGATATTAAAGTTTTTAGAAGCAATGTGTACTAGTTACACATCACAGGATAGGAAGGATTAAACACGGGATTGGGATTCAAAGTGACATGTAACTAGCCGATAAATGATTGAATTGTGTGGTATCATAAATAGATGTCATTGGTAGTCCAAATCCTGACATAATCTGGGAATATTCGAAAAATAATCACTGCGCCCCAACCGCGGGGCCATACGCTTTCTGACTCAGTATTTCATGGCCCCAAGGTTGGGGCAGTACGCACGAAGAGGTTAAGATGTGTCTGAATTCGTCGTATTTTAGATGTCTATTTGTTTGTATACTGGTTAAGGAAGAAATAAAACCATAATTAACGAATAAACAATAAGGAAACTTTCAGCTTATGCCTTCACGGTCAACTTTTGGCGCAGAGCCTTCTAATTCACTTTTCCTAGTGAAAATTGGCACAATAACAAGTAAATAAGGCATATTTGTATGCAGGCATGGGAAAACGAGGAGTCTATTACGTGCGAACGTAAGCCATTATGTTACGTAGTAGAGTGATCAATTAAATCAACAGTACGTGGCCAAATATCCGGCAAACATTGAAACAAAAATATACTGTTATATTTCTTAATTGCTTTGTCACATACTCAACTTGTTTATTCATTACTAAGATATAATTTAAAGTTAATATCTCAATTACTATAAGTATAATAGTATTTAGCTTCTTGCACTTTATGTAACATTATTTGGCTATCACAAATTGCAGGATATATAAGGACTATACTGCCCTCATTAACAAAAACGCAGCTAACTGGAAAACATCAGAAATTTAACTAAAGTATGAGGCAATATCCCATATCAAATTCTGAACAACAATCCATAAAAAATACAGAAAACCATTTATTTCAACACAAAAATCGACATAATGTCTTTTTTAATTTTACACAATGCTAGGTTTTTCTAAGCAAAAAAGCAGTAAAATGTGATTCATAAGCAAAAAGACAGCAAGTGTCTAAGGGTTTGCTGCGTTTTTGCTTATGAATCACATTTTACTGCTTTCTTGTTTATGAATCACGATATTTTTAAGCAGCAATGAAAAACATGAAAGTATAGTTTTCACAAACTTTGGCCATTAGCTGGCCTTTGGCCATTAGCTGCGTTTTTGCTTATGAGGGCAGTATATGAGACGCTGTAAAAAATCAATGCTCAGCACAACTGAAAGCAAACAGCAGCACGTAAAGCTAAATATCGAGGAACTGTTTCTAGTTATCAGGGACCCAATAGAGAAAAAAAAAACGCTGAAGACTGCAAGTACTGATCCTCCTTGCCTTTTATGCAACAGGATAAGCCTGTCACAAATTGGCGTACATAGTCATCTCCGATGGCTCCAACCACTTTGTATTGTGCCTTATATTATACTCGTCACGAGTTAAGGGCATTTATTTATGTAGGATACATGAGGTATTTGTTTCTTTTTCAAATATACTATATGATTGTCTAGTTGCCTAAAGTAAATGTGTATTTCGAAAGGTTTTAACAACATTCATCGTTTAATCTAAGGCAGGAGTGATTAATATTTTTGGGGTATGTGTCAAAACCAATATTAGGTAAAGGCTCGTAGGCAGCAAGTGTATTTTTTAAGAGGACCGACAGATTTCTACAAATACAATTTACATTATATGAGTGTCATCGTGGCGTATCTCGGCTCCCTGTGGTTGTACCCAAACTAAAGGATTACCCAATTTTTCTCTGGCCATGAGAACTGTAATTGCAAACCCTTAATCTTCAATCTTGCCCCTTCACCCTGTTTTAATTTTGTTTTGATATGTTTCTAAACCAAAGTTTCTAGTTAAGTTTATTTCTAGTCAATTTACTTCTCAGTGTTGTTACCTACTAAGTTTCCTGATTTAATACCTAAATTTTACATCAACCACATGGTCTTAAGTCCCGTTAACCGAGGCTTTGAGTTTCAAACTACTGGAATAGACAAGGGACTTGTAGTTCGTCATCGCACGTACAGCACCCGGTGGTAAGTAATACACATCGGGCTTAAGAAAGATACTGTCGGCCATAATCGGCTAACTTCGGCTTTATAGAGCGTTTTCGATTGACGATTGAACACGTGCATCAATGAGGACGCTCTACAAAGCCGAAGTTAGCAGATTATGACCGACAGTCTCTTTCTTAAGCCCGATGTGTATTACTTACCGCTGGGCACTGTAATGAAAATACTACAAGTGTGTTTCGTTTAACGAAAGTGTTTTCAAATAAATAAGATCTAAATTGATTATTGTTATTGACTTCCGAATAATAAAGATTCTACAGTAAAAAGAACGTCCTGACCACCTTGGTCGAGTTGACACAATGCGTTTATTGGATGCCATTGCATGTGCACCGGTAATTGCACTGCAGGTTATTTGGAAACACTGCAGTATAATGGACCATGAGGACTGTGCACGGTCTGGTTGGTCACTGTGACCAAAAAATGAAAACGATTATGAAAGTGGATCATGATTGCGTACTTCTTACATTTTAATTTCAAAATATTTTCCTCCATTTTGTCGAGGGATATCCGTAAAGTATCATTTTGTTTGTTGTTTTTTTTAATGGCATTATTATTATAAACCACATCCGCTTATACATATATATCATTAAAATATGATATATACATTGTGGTCAAGAGAACACACTTTCCTCAAGGGTGCTTTATGTGCATAAAATGAAAACCTTTAACGGGTATCGAATATATGAAAAAATACTTAAAAATACTGAAAAAGCTAAATGTTATGTAGCGATATCGAACGGCGTGAAGCGAATGGAAACCAAGTCAATGGATCACTTAAACATTCTTCTTCTTCCCCTTGGTTTAGGTCGTATGACCTGTTTGTGACGGTGGGCTGTCCTGGGATGATGACGTCCAGCTGTCCTTCCACCTTTTCGGGGGGCTTCCTGGTAATCTCCTGCTGTTAGGGTTTTCAGTCTTAGCGATTATTGCCAGTCTTATATCCTCCATGCGGTTCACATGATCCCTTCTGTTTCTTAAACATATACCCTCGAAACGGACAGCATCAAAATCTGCTAAGATGATAGTCCATAAGAGTATTTTAGTACCCATTTTGATATATGCTAGGGAAATGAGGACGTGGAAAAAGACTTAAAGAAGACAAATAAATACGTATCAAATAAAGGAATTAATCAGACCCTCTTTAACCTTTCCCTTCCTGTGCTAAAAAATCCGTGCGTTCCGGTGCTGTGTATTCAACACACATCAATACATATGTAAAAATGAGCGATTCTAAATCGGAAAAATAAGAATATTTATGTTGTTTATAGTTAAGGCATCAACGTTGTGGAGGTTTAAAGACATTGTAATTTATTTTTATCAAACACTGTTTATTCCACTTTTTTGTAACGGTATAACCCTACCGGTTTCAAGACTTTCACCTCATCTTCAGGGGAGCACAAACAAGACTAGGAAACAAATGGTCTTGTTTGTGCTCCTCTGAAGATGAGGTGAAAGCCTTGAAACCGGTAGGTTTATACCATTACAAAAAAGTGGAATAAACAGTGTTTGATGAAAATAAATTACAAAAAGAATATTTATAGCCAATCGCTTAAATTAATTAAATTTGAAGTAAAAATGGATAATAGTTGAAATTTAATTGCTGAAAACATGAAAAAAAATATCAGCCGACGTTCACAAAACGGGCGAGGAGACCAACTCAAATGCCCGAAAGCTACTGAAGCGAGCGAACTGAGATTCTATTTCTTGCGTTCCCATATACCGAAGTAGAGTGAGATGTGAATAACGTCGCGTCCTCACCCATAGCGGTTTTTTTAGAATGAATATACCTACGTCACACACTGGCATACGTTTGATTGTATTGATGAATTTATTCCCGATTTTAACAAAATATCTCTGATGTGGTCGATATGTGCTAATTATTATTAATATTATTTTTTTCATTCAATGCGTAAATGTATTACGGAGGAACACCTAAAATCTTAACCAAGTATTTATTATATTTATAGAGTTATTCAATTTTTTAGAAGCAATGTGTACTAGTTTCACATACGTTTGATTGTATTGATGAATTTATTCCCGATTTTCACAAAATATCTCTGATGTGGTCGATATGTGCTAATTATTATTAATATTATTTTTTTCATTCAATGCGTAAATGGATTACGGAGGACTACCTGAAATCTGAACCCAGTATTTATTATATTTCTAGAGGTATTACATTTTTTAGAAGCAATGTGTACTAGTTACACATCACAGGGAAGGAAGGGTTAAGTAGTACTTTGAACATGGTCCAGAACCGGGAGGAGTATAGACATGCGGCTGGAGACATATCAGAGGATTCCAACGCTTAGCATTGAGCAAATCATTAAGAAGGATAATTGATTTTTTTAAATCTGCCGGAATATGTCCTCACCATTATCTATTGTAAATAATCTCTAAATGCGTTAAGTGTTTTCGAAAACGACAATCTAATTCGTTGACGCAGATATTTAATATTAATTACTCCGAATCTTGGTATGATGTCAATTGGCCATTCGCTAATTTCTAATTTACGTTAATTGAATATAATATTCGAAATATTACTCGTTTGAACACTTGTTGATCTTCGAGATGAAATCGTTATTGACAAAAATCTGTTTTTCATATTATTTGCAATACTATTGTAGTTAAACAATTTCTTCGAATAATCGATACAGTGCGTCATGTAGTAGGCCGAGTTCGCAGATGACTAAAACGTTCTGCATAATACCAAGGGCTGGGTATTATTTTTTTATTTATTTTACACATGACAAGAAATATACATTATTTGTGAAAAAACCACAAGTAATTGAATTTGGACACAAAATTTTAACGGACCTGGGTTTGTTGCCTTTCATTTGTCGTGTCCCCAGTAAACTAGGCTTTTGCCTGCATCTCACTAAGAATATTAGGATAGAGCTTTTATCGATGCTGATCTTGCACCGTGGAATGATCTTGCACTGTGGAATGATCTACTTCTTAGTGTTACGTGTATTGATGGCGTGTGTATCTTTAGGAAGCACGTCAAAGAACCCTTTTTGGAAGGTCTTCTAAAAAATTATGGTGTTATTTGAACAATACACTTCACTAAACCTAAAGCCGAATGTGTCACTATCACATTTCGGTAGATCTTTAAATGTTTCTTTGTTGTTCGTCTTCTCTTGGTATGTTTTCTGCTGCTTTCTTACCAAATATGTTTTTTTGAACATATGTAGATGCGGGAAAATACCTTATCTAGTGGCCAAAGCCACTGCATTCCTATTCTTACACTCACAATATATTTGTATGTATATTTATTTTGTAATATTTTAAATCTGTCAATAATATTTGATTTAAATCCTGAGCGCCTTGAGAAGAGTTTGTTATTTAAACGGCCTTATATAAATTGTCATTTCATTATTATTATTATTAAAGACTAAAATTTATTCATGCCAGATTCAGAAATATTTTTTTATTTTTTTTAGAGAAGTGTTATCAGTGGAAGTATGTAACTAAAGTGCGTACGTTTATTTTGGTTCAAAACAACAGCTAATTAAAATATTGCGTAGTTTGACCCTAAGGCCACGACCCGGAATATTGGCCTCATCGAAAACCCTAGTACTTGACATTGATCGATGCTTTAATGCCTTAATACCGTCATACATACATAACATAATTTAAATGATTTCCCTAGAAAATCAATAATTACTTGAGTTTTATGCCTTGATTTTTGAACTAGTATTGTATGCTAATTAAAACAAACTAATTAAAATTCATACTTTACTTGTATGTGAAGTATCATTACGTTGTTAAAAGTATATACTGGTTTATTGCTACGTGGCAATCTCTTCCAACCAACCAAAAAACCTTTAATGAAAATCAGACTGAAAACTTTTTTTTAAATCAGGGTACCAACAATAGACCAAGATAATTATGGATGGAATTAGTTAATAATATTTTGAAAGAAGGTAACATAGAAGTTATTGTGTGCTAATGGAACCAAACTATTTTAAACTCTTCGTATACATATATCATAGTATAAATAGGCCAAAACCCATACGACGGCTGTCGCCAAAGAAAGAATACGAGAATTGAATTTTGAATACAAGAGAGCGAGAGAGGAATACTTAGATTCTCTCCGAAAGTAATTCGAAATTTGAATCTCGGTGGGTCCGTGATACTGAACGAATTTTAAATACCTAGCTAACAATTTTTGAACCGGTGTAAAAGGGGACGATGTATAAATGATATGTATATATAAACAAATTTTACATTTATGAATATATATTTTCATAAATGTAGAATTTGTTTTACTTCCGTGAATATTTCACGGGCTGCAACTAGTGTATAGTATTTATTAGTCTGCGTCTCCTGGTATACGTTGTCAAACTCGTTCGAGGAGTTGTGAGCTGTCCAGCATTACTATAAAGATTATCGTTAAATGTTCCTAACAATTACACTAGACTGCCCTGGCAAGAACTGTTCTCAATAACATACGCAAGAACGGGGCCTTCCAGCCGCTATGCCTGTTGGAAGGGTTTTAACTCTTTTGAGCGGGACTGCTTCGGATATTGACATATTTCATATCACATTACCAAAAGCAAAAGTAAATTTTCTTCTTAGATTGAGCGCGTTAGAAAGCACTCATCAATGTACTTAAGTGACTGTGAATATATGTGTATGTTTGTGTGTATATATGTATGCATATACATTATTTTTTATTTAATATAATATTTTTTTATTCCATGTAATTTTTCTTTATTTTTAATGTTAGCATTTCTTGTAATTTTCAAAGTAATTAGGCTAAGCCCATTTTGAGAAAATAAATAAATTATTATTTAGTTGTATAGAGTACATCCGAGTTTATTGATATATGACAATGCCTTCCAATCAATCAAAAAGCCTTAAGTAAAAACCTTATTTAAAAAAATATGATTCCATCAGTAGGCAAAAGAGAGCATGGTTGAATCAAGTTAATCATACTTTGAAAGAAGAAAATACAGAAAGTCAGATAAATCAAATTTTTAAAGAAGGTAAAGTGAGACTTATGAATAATAGAACATTATGTATGAATGTGGTGGAGGCGAAAGTTGTGTGCTTGGATAGAAACGTTTGGAGATATTTTTTCTCTGCTTACCGCGCAAGAGACACGGCGTAATTATATACATATGTATGTTTTATTAATAAATTAATTATCAGCCCACATTAATTCAGCATTAAACGAAAAACAAAGAAAATTTCATAATTCGTTCAAATCAATACAAAGTGAACTTTTGTCAAGTTACAAACTGAAATATTAAACCAATAACAAGTGGAATCGATCGTTTTTCATATATTCATATATAAAACTTGAGTGGTATAAGAACAGCGGGAAAAAAATTAATTTATTAAAATATAATTTTATGTCTGCATAATTACAATAAAAAAATCGTGTTTTTCTTACGATATAGCACTTTATTGTAATTTATTGTAATATTTCAATGAGGATCCAATAAAATGACATCAATATTGGTATATAATTTGATCTTTAGTCTCCAATGTTTATGAGAATAACATTGAAATAGATGCAGGAAATACTCGTAGATACCTATAAAAAGTACGAGCTTATTTTCTGCAAAAAAAAGTAAAATATTTTTCCTAAAGTTTTTATAATAAAACATTAATAAATTCTAATCAATAGACAACCAACCCCAAAACCAATAAACGTAGATGGAAAGCCGTGTAGGGAATACCGTCGTCCCTGAATATTGTCAACACGCACGGTCAACGACCGACGAACCAACCTTCGCACATGTCCAAAGGTCGCATACCAGAACATTAATATTGTTTACCCGCAAATACTATTTACGTTACACTCCACAGTAGAAGGAGAACGCATCGCGTTGTCTCACCGTTTGCGCCAACAAATTACCTACCCACGATATTATTCGCAACGTCTGCGACCACCTCCGCACGCGCAGGAGTGAGATAAAAATATATTGTGGACGCACTCACGCGCCCTGTTCTGAATTGTATAAATACCTACTTATCGATAAAAAAAGATTATTATTCACTTGACCATTCATTGCTGTTTACTATTCATTGATTGTTCACTCTCACTTTCCGCATTCCTGAATCGACGTATTTTATTTTAAATACCAAACAATCATAATCATCACGACGTACCAGTAAAGCATTCCGCTAAAGCCGCTAGAACTTGTCCAGTAATATGTGTATCTGGGCCAACTTATTTCCTTTGTAGGTGGCATATCGGAGGAAATAGCACGAAGGATAAAACTAGCGTGGAGCCCATTTAGACATTTGAACAACATCTTCAAAAGTAATCTCCCAATATCCTTGAAGAGAAGAATCTACAACCAGTGCATTCTTCCAGTACTTACGTATGGCTGCGAGAAATGGACGCTCACAGTAAAGAACACACAAAAGCTCCAGATCGCACAAAGAGGCATGGAGAGATGCATGTTGGGATATACTAAAAGAGACCGTAAACGAAACACCTGGATTGAAGAACTGTTCTCAATAACATATGCAAGAACGGGTCTTCCAGCCGCTATGCCTGTTGGAAAGGCTTTAACTCTTTTGAACGGGACTGCTTCGGATATTAACATATTTCATATCATATAACCAAAAGCAAAAGTAAATTTTCTTCTAAGATTGAGCGCGTTAGGAAGCACTCATTAACGTAATTAAGTGAATTTGAATATATATGTATGTTTGTGTGTATATATGTATGCATATACATTATTAAAAGTTTGTAGGTGGCATATCGGAGGAAATAGCACGAAGGACAAAACTAGCATGGAGCTCATTTGGACGTTTGAACAACATCTTCAAAAGTGATCTCCCAATATCTTTGAAGCGAAGGGTTTTACAACCAGTGCATTCTTCCAGTATTTGCGTATGGCTGCGAGATATGGACGCTCACAGTAAAGAACACACAAAAGCTCCAGACCGCACAAAGTGGCATGGAGAGATGCATGTTGGGATATACTAAAAGAGACCGTAAACGAAACACCTGGATTCGCAATATAACAAAGGTAGAAGGCGTTATAAAGGTGTGCAAAATAATGAAGTGGCAATGGGCCGGACACGTAGCCAGAATGTCAGACTCCCGATGGACATCCGAAATAATCCAATGGTACCCAAGAGGCATAAAGAGGCCCAGAAGAAGACCGAAGATACGCTGGATATATGAAATCAGGAAACATGGCAACATCACATGGCATCAACGAGCAAAAAAACTGAACTGTTTGGAGTCAACTTGGGGAGACCTTCATCCAGCAGTGGATCGACCCTGGTTGACAATGATGATGATGATTATGAGACAACCTTTATTACAGTTTTGTTAATATATTTCTCTTAACACTTTTTATCCCGTTTCTGTGTTTTAATGTATTCACTAAATTTGCGTTAAATTCCGGTTCCATGATTTCAAGTGATCGATACATCTTCGAAAAAGTACATATTACAGTCATCTACGAGTAACCAAGATTTTTGAAAAAAATTTAGCTTTTTAACCTAAAGAGATGCTCGATATCAGAGGTAGAAACAAGTGTAGCGGTGTTCCACGAATTTAAAGCCGATAAGGTTGATAAATAAATAAAAGCTTTATAAAATTTTATCTACGTACTGTTACATAAAAGGAAAAAATAAGTAAAATAAAATAAAAAACTTATTTTATATTTTTGTGTTCACCACAGGTTTAATTTAGGTTCACAACTAGTTTCGAAGACCACCGTCTTCGAAACTAGTGAATATATTCACCTAACGAAGAAGACGGTGGTCTTCGAAACTAGTTGTGAACCTAAATTAAACCGGTGGTGAACACAAAAATATAAAATAAGTTTTTATTTTACTTATTTTTTCCTTTTATGTAAAAAATGGCACCACAAAATGAAACTATAGTCTTCGAGAAGATTCAAGAAATACATACTATTAAATTATATAGTAGTAATATTTTTTTTTGAGCTTTTTTTTCATTTTTTGGATAAATAGATACACAGAATTATTGTTTATCTACTCGTATTTATCTAAAAATGTATAAAACCATAAACAGAATTATTGACAAACTCCGTTGCGTTGACAAGACGACTGTGTTTCAAACGAAGGGATTGCGGGTTCGAATCCCATTGGCTCTCATATTTAAAAAAAAAGGTTCCAGTAGGGTTTCCACTTAAAGACTCTTTAACATATTTTTTATTGTTTGAATGAGATTGCAACATGGCAATAAAAGTGACAAGTCGTACTATATACAACGAAAGTATAACACAATACAGTGATGTGTTCATAATATTAATATATTTATAAAGAGAATATGGTGCATTTTTAATTAGTTTTTTTTTATGTAATGGTTAGTATTTTGTGTTCGAGACATTAAAGAAGATTTAAGAAGAGAAGAGGGGAAAGTATTCATGATAAGTGAGGAAGCATTACTCCTTCTTTTCTTTCATTTGGTACCTTTCAACATTTCCGAATTAACGATTCGGACGTATGTAGCGTTGCCGAAAGACAATATGGTTGTCAGTCCAAGTAATCGTGTCATCGAGTTAAAAACCACTGGAATTGGCAAAAAACTCGCGGTTCGTCATTGCATGTATTTTTAACAATACCACGTGTGTAAAAGCAAAAAGTTTTAATAGGCTGACATCTTTTTTTTGGGTACCATAGGGTATTGAACCCGAAACCCTGAGTTAGAAGTCAAACGTATTTATTACAAACTTCTTCATGGACATCGCTGACCTATACACGACGAGGAGTATGAACGGGGCAGAAACGAAAAATGTATGCTATGATAGAATAAAGTAGTGATCTGTTCTTTCTGCCTACTCCAATAGGGACATGGTGAGACGGTAATGATAATGATGGTGGCGAAACTTTAAAGTTCACAGAATTTATTTTTTGGTTCATATTTAGTCAAATTGTTTTGATATACGATTTAAAATATTTTTGAAAACAAGAGAAATAATAAAAACTATTCCAAAACTCTCATAAATAAAAATCAATAAAGCGTTAATAATATGATACACGTGTTAAATTATTAATGTTGAAATTTCCTTTTTAAACGTATAGCCCTCGATAATTAGTTAATGTACTTGCTAGAAAAAAGCGTGTAAAAAAACGAGTTTATTTGAATCCGGTTCAAAAAACTCTATAAAAAAATTGATTTTTTTTTTAAAGTAAAGATCTCTAGTCACGATGTAATATTCTTTCTGATTTATTGTAGATATCGTTTAATAACATGAGAAACTTTTAGGCACATACATACTTACATAACATCACGCCATTTCCCTGTCGGGATAGGCAGAGGGAACGTAGTGACATTCATTCCTGTTTCTACACTAATCCATAGTCTCTTTTACATCCATATACCTTCTCATACAACTTATTATACAACGTTTCCTTCTTTCAGAATCTCATTCACTTGATTCAACCAAACTTTCCCCTCACATATGCACTATGTATAAGTTTGTTAGTCTTTCTTCATTCATTCGTTCCACATGTCCAAAGAATCTTAGTATGATCTTCTGTATCTTACTTAACACATCAGTTGGAATTTCATATGTAATTCCTAATCACTTCATTTCACTTTCTGTCATACATTGTCACTCAGTATATTCTTCTCAATGCATGCATTTTTAAAACATTTATTCGACTCATCTCACTATTTTTCCACGTCTGCGTTTCCCTCCTATACATCAAAGTTAGCTCCAAAATAATATTTTGAACTATCATCTTAGTTAATTTTGATCCAGTCCAGTTTGAGTATAAACGTTTTAGTACCCCATTGACTTTGTTTCCTATCGCTACACGCTTTGCGATTTCCCTCACAACTCTTCCATTATCTGAGAAAATACTACTTAAATAGCAAAATATATCGCATTTACTTTTGCTTTCTCACATTTCAATCCTCATTATTCTGACTTTTTTAATATTCATTCTCACATCTTATGTTAAAGACATTATACTTTTGAAAAATCTTGGTTCTTGTGAAGCAAGTATAAATAATCAAACATGTATAAACGACAAACTCTTCCAACATCTGAGAACCAAGATAAACAACAAAAAACTACAATAAACTTGTATGGACCTGGGTTTGTTGCCTTTCATTGGTTTGTTGGTTATGCCCCCAGTAAATAAGGCTTTTGTTTATATCTTACTATACTATAACAAAATGATACTTAGAAAGAGGGAGACGAATAATAATAATAATAAAATGATAATTTATATAGTTCCGTTAAAACAGCAGACTCTCTTCAAGGCAGCTCTAACAAAACATATTGGTAATAAAAATACATAAAACTTACCAAGGGAAGACGAGCTACCAAAAAACCTTTGTTGATCTTCCAATGTGTGATTAACATAACTCATTCGGCTATAGATGTAGTGTAGTGTATCTGTGTAGTATTAACCTTTCCCTTCCTGTGCTAAAAAATTCCGCGCATTCCGGTGCTGTGTATTCAATACACATGTAAAAATGAGCGATTTAAAATCGGAAAAATAAGAATATTCATAGCTAATCTTAAATTAATTAAATTTGAAGTCAAAAGTGATAATAATTGAAATTTAATTGCTGAAAACATGAAAAAAAAATCGGCCGACGATCACAAAACGGGCGAAGCGACCACCTCAAATGAAAGCCCGCGAGCTAATGAAGCGAGCGAAGTGAGATTCTATTTCTTGCGTTCCCATATACTGAAGTAGAGTGAGAGTGAGATGTGAATAGCGTCGCTTCCTCACCCATAGCGTTTTTTTAGACTGAATGTACCTACGTCACACACTGGCACACGTTTGATTGTATTGGAGAATTTATTCCCGATTTTCACAAAATATCTCTGATGTGGCCGATAAGTGCTAATTATTATTAATATTATTTTTTTCATTCAATGCGTAAATGTATTACGAAGGAATACCTTAAATCTGTACGCAGTATTTATTATATTTATAGAGATATTAAAGTTTTTAGAAGCAATGTGTACTAGTTACACATCACGTGACAGGAAGGGTTAATATACCATCATAAATTTTGATAACAACTTTCAAAAAAGGTTGACTTCAAGTGATTCCTAAAGCTGCACACACCATCCATATATCTAACACTAAGAGGCAGATTAACTGAACAGTTAAAAAAGAAAACAAAATAAATTGTTGATACAATCTGAAAGGATCTTTTATTTTGATTGAAAGATTTTTAAAACATCTCAACTATCATTTATTGAAAGATTTTTAAAACATCTAATCTATATTTTTTTTTAATATTCTATATCATGCAGTACACTTTTATTTAATAGAAGACTAAATCATCAACATTCATAGGTCTTGAATTTCATTAGCAGATTTCAGTGTTGTAAAATATAATGCAATATCTTCAAATTCAAAGTTGATAAAATTGTGGTTGATTTTAGGATGTTGTATAGGAGACTTACTCTTAAGTCTAACATTCAAAATGTACACAGTTTGCACTTGACCCCCAGTAAAACTTTCTTAGGCCAAGTTAAGACCAAGGCGAGGTGGCTTTATCAAGTTATAACGAGAAGAAACTGTTTGCCGTCCATTTAGCAATAATTGTATCATTAAGATGCCTTGTGTTGCACAGTCTTTTTTCAGAAAAAAAAACGAAAGGAAAATACAGTTAATAATGTTTATTCTTTTACTAAAGCAACAAAATGCAAAATAAATTTGATTAGTTCCGATCATTCAAGTAAATAGATCCGTTGCCATTATTGATCAAGCCTTATAAAATAAATATACAGTGCAATATGTTGTTTATAGTTAAGGCATTAACACTGTGGAGGTTTAAAGACATTGTAATTTGTTTTTATAAAACACTGTTTATTCCACTTTTTTGTAACGGTATAACCCTACCGGTTTCAAGGCTTTCACCTCATATTCAGGGGAGCGTAAACATAACTTGTTTACGCTTCCCTGAAGATGAGGTGAAAGCCTTGAAACCGGTAGGGTTATACCGTCACAAAAAAGTGGAATAAACAGTGTTTGATAAAAATAAATTACATACAGTGCAAATATGAGGAGAAGTCGTGATAGAGGAAGACCAAGAAGGACATGTTTAGATTATTTTGTAAGAAGGAAATGTAAAAAGTATGAAAAAATTTACTGGCCTACATATTTAGCTATTTTTATTTTTATTATTGTACATAAAAAATATTTAAATAAATGCTTAAACGAATATAAATTATATACCACATGAAAAGCTTGTACAGTGGACATGCTAATTATTTGTCTGATTTGGTCCCCATAGTTAAATAAACTCTTGAAATCGAATTGTTGTGACTTCCCATTTGAGCTAAAACTGTAACAATTTCTGGTCAAATCCAGTTTAACTCCCTTCTTAGGGGTTGTCTAACAGCCCTACTACGTTTTGTAATAACATCAACGACGTTCGAAGATTGCAGACAAATAAATAATATATCGTTTTAATAAATAAAAGTTTATTGGAATGTTATCTACACATTTTCAATTTTGTGGTATCTGGTTTTAAACTGGTCGGGTTAAATAACGTATAATTTATTCATTAGTGAATATAAATCATTTTGATTTTTATTCATTAGTGAATTGGCCTTACTCTTTGATTTTTATTCCTTAGTGAATTGACCATTGATTTTTATTCATTAGTGAATTGACCATTTTTATTCATTAGTGAATTGACCATTTTTATTCATTAGTGAATTGACCATTGATTTTTATTCATTAGTGAATTGACCATTTTTAGTCATTAGTGAATTGACATACTTTCCTTGATTTTTATTCATTAGTGAATATAAATCATTTTGTATTAAGATTTTTGTTGTAATGTGAAACTCTTTTAACAATGCAAGTGGACAGTATATGTGTATAAAAATATAAAATCATTTGAATAATTAGTTGCAAGAATTGTTATCTAGTTAACAGTGAGTATGTAGGTGCTAACAATTTCTAAGAGATTAAATATTAAGATTATCAAAAAATTAAAAATACATTTAGAAAATTACTCTTAAGTTAGCTTATAGATATAATACAGATTAGTTCTTTAGTAATGAATTTGTGTATCGGTAAAACCTTTAGGTAATTTACCATATATATTATAGATTGCTTAATTAAATAAAAATAGTAAAAAAAGCAACGCTTCTAACAGAAAATATGAAAGTTAAAAAACATTTTTTGATTTCTATTTATTTTTTATTATTGAAAATACATTATTTTTATTTGGTGTATACCACTTCTTAGGTTTGTATCACTTTAAACGAACATACTACCTTGATCAAAAAGTTTTGGGACTTTCATAAAATCGAAAATACAAATTTATTCATCAAAATCAATATGGTCCCCTTCAAAGTACACCCCATTGACTGCAACGCACTTACGCCAGCGCTTGATCCAATCCTCGAAACACCTCTGGTACTCAATTTTCGGTATGTCCATCAGAGCCGTCTTCGATTTTTTCATGACATCCTCTCGGGTGCTGTAACGCGTTCCGCGAAATGGTTTTTTAAGTCGGTTGAACAGGAAAAAGTCGCAGGGAGCCAGATCACGTGAATTTGAAGGCTGCTGGATAGTATTCGTGTTGTTTTTGGTCAAAAACTCATGGAAATCGTGTATTTCGCGATTTCAACGCGGTCCTTTTTTTGCATGAAATTGAGGTCTTTCGGCACCAATTTTGCAGCGACACGTCTGAGGCCCAAATCACTAACCAAAATGTCTTGAGCGGATCCATAAGCGATGTTCAGGTCCTCTGCCAGCTCTCTGATGGTCAATTTGCGGTTTTCGGCCAACATTTCTTTGATTTTATCGATGTTTTCATCAGTTTTCGACTGCCACTGCGTTCGTCATCCTCAACCGACTCACGATAACTTCTGAAGCGTTCGTGCCACCGAAAAACACTTCTCCAACATTTTCAAGGTCTGCGGACCATTACATCCGTTTTTCACATAAAATTTAATGCAAATTCGTTGATGTACAGTTGATGCCATTTTCAAACTTGTAAAAAGTCTAAAACACGCACAAAGGTAGATGTACTCGATACAGCATAACTTTTACAAATGTCAAGCTATGACGCTGAAATTTGAAGAGAAGTGTCAATGATAGATGTGGTAACCTAACAAAAAAAAATCCAATCGAGTGACTGACAGCGCCACACGGTGGCCGGTCCTAAAACATTTTGATCAAGGTAGTAGAATACTTTATTAAAAAAAAAAAGAATTCCAATCGGGTGACTGACAGCGCCACACGGTGGCAGGTCCTAAAACTTTTTGATCAATGTAGTACATTAACTAAAGGCAGCGATTTAAAAACTACATCTAAATTTTCTAAACAATACTCGTCTCGTCTCCCATATCGTTCATCACCACATCCAGCCATCGACATTTGGATCTACCTTTGGATCTATGACTAGCGATGATCAGATTTTTTTATAATCCACAATATAACATTTAAAATTTCCATTGTTTTATTAGAAAGGCTAACCAAAGAGTAAAGTTACATAACAATGCAAAGTTATATAACAATGCAAAGAGAAAAGTTACATAACAATATAAAAATCTACAATTTTATGGAAATATAGAAACACTTAACTAGGCAAGACTTGTGACAAAGTTATTTCACTTCCTTAATCCCTTCCTGTGCTAAAAAATCCGCGCGTTCCGGTGCTGGATATTCAATATACATCAATACACATGTAAAAATGAGCGATTTAAAATCGGAAAAATAAGAATATTCATAGCCAATCGCTTAAATTAATTCAATTTGAAGTCAAAAGTGATAATAATTGAAATTTAATTGCTAAAAACATGAAAAAAAACATCAGCCGACGTTCACAAAACGGGCGAAGCGACCACCACAAACAAATGCCTGCGAGCTGCCTATTTCTTGCGTTCCCATATGCCGAAGTAGAATGAGAATGAGACGTGAATAGCGTCGCTCCTCACCCATAGCGGTTTTTTAGAATGAATATACCTATGTCACACACTGGCATACGTTTGATTGTATTGGTGAATTTATTCCCAATTTGCACAAAATATCTCTGATGTGACCGATAAGTGCTAATTATAATTAGTAATATTAATATTATTATTAATATTATTTTTTCATTCAACGCGTACATGTATTACGGAAGAATACCTAAAATCTGAACGCAGTATTTATTATATTTATAGAGATATTAAAGTTTTTAGAAGTAATGTGTACTAGTTACACATCACAGGGAAGGAAGGGTTAATCACAAATGTTATACACGTGTATATTTATTCTAAACACTCAACTGAAACATTTACACTGCATTCACATCCTTAAACACACTTAAATCCTAAGCTGTTCATACTTTCCACATGTCCAAATCAACTTATAACTCCTTTCTTCATCTGACTTAAAACATACGTGTCATCCATGCATTCGTTTATTAAGTATTCATTCCGCCTTCTTTTATCAATTGAGTGGTGATGTGCCAAACCAGCCTATACAACGAATATGTTGAATTGAGATAATGGAGCTCAAAGTCTACGACTTATTATAAATAAAATGTTGTGTATTTAATGTTTTTTATTCATTGAACAGATACATTCTAAAACTATAACAATAAAAATAAAAAAATTAATCTACAATAATATTATGACAAGATTATTTGATGAATAAAGTTTTTTTGTTTGATAGGCAAATTTGGCATAAAAGTGTATCACGAAAATCGATTTGATAAAAAAAATTATAGATGGTAGCAGTAGTACCTAACACTAGGAATTTTGAAGTATAGACACTTCTAGCTTATAAAGAAATTTTATGTGTTGTTTATAGTTAAGGCATTAACGTTGTGGAGGTTTAAAGACATTGTAATTTATTTTTAACAAACACTGTTTATTCCACTTTTTTATGACGGTATAACCCTACCGGTTTCAAGGCTTTCACCTCATCTTCAGGGGAGCGCAAGCAAGACTAAATGCTGTTCGAACTGGCACCGACATAGACACTTCAACGGTTGGAGGCGGGAGAATGTAAGAATCGTTAAGGGCGCTAATATGTAAGAATCGGCAACGGAAATAAATTGGACAGATTAGAGGCCCTAGAAATTTCTAAGTCAGTATACCGATCGGAGCATCTGTTGAATAGTTATTTCCCCAAAATCTCCCCGCTCCTGGCCGAAATTATACCTAGCCTTCCCCTCACCCCTCCCGCCTCCAACCGTTGAAGTGTCTATGTCGGTGCCAGTTCGAACAGCATTTAGTCTTGCTTGCGCTCCCCTGAAGATGAGGTGAAAGCCTTGAAACCGGTAGGGTTATACCGTCATAAAAAAGTGGAATAAACAGTGTTTGTTAAAAATAAATTACAAAGAAATTTTATGTGATTCAAATTTTAGCACTAACTCATTTTTTGTTTTGTTGGATAGGCTGGTTTGGCTCTATGCCACTCAATTGCCACTATTATTTTTACCTTTCTTATATCAAGTATTAGGTGTGCACCAAAACACTATTAACATATGCTTTGTGGATATAGCGCTGTTGGAGTAGAACTTTTTAATTCAACTTAAAACCACATTTCAGATATATTCTGGAGTTTTATTTTAACATGTACAAACCACCTAAATCTCCTCTCTCGTATTAAAGTTTATCAACCTGCATCATACACCGATACTATCATGGACTTGACCTACTCAAGCCGCTGATCCCAGTCGTGCGCTACTGCAAAATAACAATTAGTAAACGAGGCTTATTCAAAAATAGGCGAGCATTTAAGTGATTGATGATTAATAACAAATATACTTGAAGATGACGCAACAAGAGTTGACCATTCCAATGTGTTAATGTCGTATCTCTATTTCCCATCCTGCAGGTGCCGCTGTTGGTTGTCGCAATCGGACTAGCGTTCTTTGGAAACGAGGCAGTATGTGTTGACAGCGTCTGTTACTACACAAGATATTGCGAGAAACAAGAGGTAAGACGATGGAGCCGGTGCTTGATGATTGGTGCGTGGTCATCATTTTCAATAAATAAATAAATAATAAACGTTTACTTTTGTAACCGTTAAATTACGACAAAATGTCAATCGTGCACTTGATTCATAGATTTGAGAAACAGTAGTGATTCCAGTGATATTTTTTTTTTTTATCAAAAACTTTAAAAGGTTCTAAATGGGAAGACTTCATGCGCTTTTCAAAATATGTATCTAGATAACCAGTTTGGACATGAAAGAGTTACTTTGGAATACACTTGAAAATGAGTCGCATTGATTTGAAATTAGCTGGATTAAATATATATTTTCAAATGGATTTATTTTAATTATATTTAAATTAACACGAATTTCCACAATATTAATGCTAAAATTCTAGAAAAACTATTTTTTCGAAAGTTATAAATCAAATAAAAAGGATTTTAGAAGTGCTTTTAAGCTCCCGTTTTCACATTTCTTCTTCTTCCTGGTGTCATATCAGGTCCCCCCAACGTTGAATATCACCTGAGAGTAAGCATCTTTGTCCCCAGCTGCCCGAAAAAGATCCCCAACGCTCCTTATACCAGTCCAATCACGTATATTGCGGAGCCAAGAGATTGGCCTCCTGCCAACACCTCTTCGACCCTCTATTTTGCCTTGGATGCTCAGGTGCAGTAATTTGTACTTTGCTCATCTAAGTATATGACCCAAATAGGACACCTTTCAGATTTTAATATTAGTCAGCAACTTAAAGTTTAATATTACTTCTCACCTTAACAAAAAGTCTATTTAAAGGTAAAGTCCATTTTTTGTGCAATCCGATTTCCAGACCCCTTCTTAAACTGGGTCCTGGTATCTGGCCTTGTTGATTTCTATAGAAGAAACGTCCCTGCTTTTCAGGTATTACAACGTAGCACTCAAAAAATGTTAACTTAAGAAGCCACTTGAAAAACTAATAAAGAGTTTATGGTATACTGTGGTATCAAGTGATTCGCACATAAGATATAATAAAGCTCTACGCAAAATATACACAAACATACACATACCGCTACTTCCCTATTGGCGTAGAAAGAGAGAACAGAGAACAGGGATTCCAGTGTGGTTTTCACTTAGGGCCCATTAAAACATATTTCTGGTTGGTTAGAAGAAATTGCCACATGGCAATAAACTGGCCAGGTTAAATAAATAAAAATTAAAAAAAAACAGAGCGTCAAACTTTTCTATCACGATATACTTATTTAGTCTTCTCCATATCTTTACATCCGAACTCCACAGTTTGTCTGGTTAATTGTTTTTTCATGTGTGATAGTATTTCAAATATGTACGATGGTGGACTATGAGTTATGTGCGTACTTCAGTGGTTCTAAACACTAAGGTTTGATTATTAGGACTGAAGAAAATATTGTTTCCTAGCTATGCTCTTCGACATGTTTGTATAATGGAATAAATAATAAACGCTATATAAATAAGAATTATTAAAACGCTATTTCATAATGTGAGTATTCCCAAGAATGAGGCTGTTCTTTCATATCCGTAAAGCTTTCTCATTTTTCATATCTTTGACAGCTGCCCTTAACTCCTCTAAAGAAATATCACGCGTATCATCAACCTCGATTTAAACACTGCAAATATAAAACACTGTGCAAAAAAATACTTACATTAATTAGATAAATAGGCCTAATTTCAAAGAAAAGCTATCAGCGATTGTAAATAATAATTGAAATTAAGAAAATATATTCCTAAATTATTTAATTTAATTTTTTTTTATATTTTATTTATTTACTTTACACATGGCAAGAAATATACACAATTTGCGAAAAAACAACAGGTAATTTAATTTGGACATGCAATTTTAATGGATCTGGGTTTGTTGCGTTTCATTTGTCATGTCCTCGGTAAAATAAGGCTTTTGCCTGTATCTCACTGAGGATATTTAGTATGAAAAAATAAATCGATACTTCTTTCCGATTTTCGATTACACAAAAACAAAAACCCCGTTGCACATTCTCGTCAACCTGACAAACAGTGACACTCAATTACAACTGGAAACATCATGCGAAATCAAACTCCTCACAGATCATCACTCCAGAAAGAACAAAAACGTTCATCCCATAATATACCGCACACAATCATAAAAATAAAAACAAAAATATACAGAAATACAAATATAAAACAACAAAAACAAACCCACAGTCAAGAGCTCACACAAACCTTTTCCACACATCATTTATCCTGAAAACCCAAGTACTCAAACTCCTGTCGCAATAACAACCACGCTCCGATCGACTGTCTAAATGGTTTTCCTCCCTTTACCTTTATTGAATTCGGCACTCACATTAATTAGATAAATAGGCCGAATTGCAAAGAAAATTTATCAGCGATTGTTAATAATAATTGAAAGCGGTATCACCGATTGTTAATAATAATTTAAAGCGTTGTCAGCGATTATTAATAATAATTGAAGTTAAGAAAATATATTCCTCAATAATACATTAGTTAGATAAATAGGCCGAATTTCAAAGAAAAGCGGTATCAGCGATTGTTAATAATAATTGAAAGCGGTATCATTGGATTGTTAATAATAATTTAAAGCGTTATCAGCGATTGTTTATAATAATAGAAATTAAGAAAATATATTCCTCAATAATACCATACTCACATGAATTAGATCAGTGCTCCGCAACCGGTGTGCCATGGCACACTGGTGTGCCGTGAGCCGGATACAGGTGTGCCGCGGTCAAATTCAATGTACGAGTATTTGACATTTTACAATTTTTCATTATGTATTTAATACACAATAACTGGTGCCAACTGTTGAAAACTGCGTAGTGTGCTTTGTACACACCATGGCCGCACCAAATTAGTCATAGACAAAGAAAAATGACCCTTATGCGCGTCGCTGAAGACTCATGCCTAATTTAATACCTATATATTTTAGCTTTTGGTGTGCCGCGGAATTCTAGGAAGAATTTTGGTGTGTCGTAGGTGAGAAAAGGTTGCAGAGCACTGAATTAGATAAATAGGCCGAATTTCAAAGAAAAGCGGTATCAGCGATTGTCAATAATAATTGAAAGATGTATCAACGATTGTTAATAATAATTGAAAGCGGTATCAGCGATTGTTAATAATAATTGAAATTAAGAAAATATATTCCTCAATAATACACATATTAATTAGATAAATAGGCCGAATTTCAAAGAAAAGCGGTATCAGCGATTGTCAATAATAATTGAAAGCGGTATCAGCGAATGTTAATAATAATTTAAATAAAGAAAATATATTCCTCAATAAAATATGTATTTATTTTAAATAAATTATTTTATCACGTAAACAAAAAATCGAGCATGACATTCATGGCTTTTCTTTGTATTCTGTTCCATATTTTTTTATACACCCATCTGCAATAAAATAACCATGATATGATTTACAACTTACAACACGTGAAGAAATGCCTACGAAAATAAATTTCCGTGTTGAAGGGGTACATTTTGGATATTTGTGTGGAAGGGGTACATTCAGACCTTTGTGTGACAGATGCTGCTTCGGATATGCGTAGTGCGTTGAGATAAAATCAGTCTTATATATGCAGCAGATTATTATTGATCTGTTCTTTCCGGCATTATTCTTGCGATTAACTACCTGCTACCTATCTATTTAGAAGTTTGTCTGGTGTTTGACTTCTTCGGAGTTACCATGAGAATATACGCGAGGAATGCATGTATCATCCATGATCTCGTCAATAACGACTTCTCTGCATTCCCCATTTAAACATATCTTCATAGCAAGATATTAATTTTCGATATTGTACGTTCGTGTGGTATTTATTTATTTACATATAAATATCAGCTTTAGTTTCAATAATATGTGTCATTGCAGATCTGTCACACGTTTAATAGATTCTCACCATAATTTTTGTTATCAGGCACTTATTTTTCCAAATACTATCTTTAAGGCATGCTGATTTGCGGAAGCTTTGTTCACCTGTTCTGTAGTTTTATTATTTTAGTCATTGTAGGTATTCATATCCACTCCAAGATATTCAGTCATTGTGGCTATGCATATCCACTCCAAGGTATTTAGTCATTGTGGTTATTCATATTCCCTCCAACGTGTTAAGTCATTGTGGCTATTCATACCCACTCCAAGGTATTAGTCACTGTGGCTATTCTTATTCACTCCAACGTGTTTAGTAATTGTGGCTATTCATATCTACTCCAAGGTATTTAGTCATTGTTGGTGTCCATATCCCCTCCAAGATATTTAGTCATTATGGCTTTTCATATCTACTCCAATGTATTTAGTCATTGTGGCTATTCATATCCCCTCCAAGGTATTTATTTAATCATTATTGCTATTTATATCCACTCCAAGGTATTTAGTCATTGTGGCTATTAATATCCACTCTAAGGTATTTAGTCCTTGTGGCTATTCATATTCCCTCCAAGGTATTCAGTAATTGTGACTACTCATATCTACTCCAAGATATTTAGTCATAGTGGCTATTCATATCCACTCCAAGGTATTTAGTCATTGTGGCTATTCATATCCCCTCCTAGGTATTTATTTAATCATTAATGCTATTTATATCCACTCCAAGGTATTTAGTCATTGTGGCTATTCATATTCCCTCCAAGGTATTTAGTCATTGTGGTTATTCATATCCACTCCAAGGTATTTAGTCATTGTGGCTATTTATATCCCTTCCAAGGTATTTATTTAATCATTAATGCTATTTATATCCACTCCAAGGTATTTAGTCATTGTGGCTATTCATATCCCCTCCAAGGTATTTATTTAATCATTATTGCTATTTATATCCACTCCAAGGTATTTAGTCATTGTGGCTATTCATATTCCCTCCAAGGTATTTAGTCATTGTGGCTATTCATATCCACTCCAAGATATTCAGTCATTGTGGCTATGCATATCCACTCCAAGGTATTTAGTCATTGTGGTTATTCATATTCCCTCCAACGTGTTAAGTCATTGTGGCTATTCATACCCACTCCAAGGTATTAGTCACTGTGGCTATTCTTATTCACTCCAACGTGTTTAGTAATTGTGGCTATTCATATCCACTCCAAGGTATTTAGTCATTGTTGCTGTCCATATCCCCTCCAAGATTTTTATTCATTATGGCTTTTCATATCTACTCCAATGTATTTAGTAATTGTGACTATTCCTATCCACTCCAAGGTATTTTGTCACTGTGGCTATTCATATCCACTCCAGGATATTTAGTCATTGTGGCTATTAATATCCACTCTAAGGTATTTAGTCCTTGTGGCTATTCATATTCCCTCCAAGGTATTCAGTAATTGTGACTACTCATATCTACTCCAAGATATTTAGTCATAGTGGCTATTCATATCCACTCCAAGGTATTTAGTCATTGTGGCTATTCATATCCCCTCCAAGGTATTTATTTAATCATTAATGCTATTTATATCCACTCCAAGGTATTTAGTCAATGTGGCTATTCATATTCCCTCCAAGGTATTTAGTCATTGTGGCTATTCATATCCACTCCAAGGTATTTAGTCATTGTGGTTATTCATATTCCCTCCAACGTATATAGTCAATGTGACTATTCATATCCACTCCAAGGTATTAAGTCATTGTGGCTATTCATATCCACTCCAAGATATTTAGTCATTGTGGCTATTCATATCCACTCCAAGGTATTTAGTAATTGTGGCTATTCATATCCACTCCAAGGTATTTAAAATACATCACTAGCTCAATTATCTTGTTACATATTATTAGCTTGCGTATCAGAGGTTTCAAGACATCACTTCAATCTTTATTAAATATCTTTCAAATCGGAATAAAATGGCAGGATACCATATTATAAAAGTTTCTTGTTATATGCCTTGAAATGTCTTAGAGAAATGGAAAGACTACGGTTTTAGGAAGAATTCGTTGACCAATAATTTTGGAAAGTCTTTCGCGAATTCATGACATATTAATAAACATTGCTAAAACAATATATTTTACTGAAACCTTAATGTGATATTATACAATAGAATATAGGAAGATCCAAAGAGATTATTTTTCAAATCTATTTCTTTTGGGAATTTTTCTGCGGTTTTGTTTACGAATATACTGGCGCCCTCTTCTTTGTAATCTATCAGCAGTATGCCGTCCGCCTCCCAAAAAAATGTAGTCACAATTTTTCTAGCCGATTGCGACACTTTGAACTTCTTAGGGGGATGTGGACCCTTTTTATGCCACTGCATGGGCTCAGGCTTATAAAGATGAAACCAATAACAATTCTGCTCAAAATCTCATCTTCGTTGTTATATGGGAAATAATAAGATTTATTTTCAACCTATGATCATATAACTTCATATCAGAAGGCATCGAACTGGTTGAATGTTAGAAATATACGTCAAATTTACATAATTTTTCGATTGCATAATATCCTTAACTGTCCCGCTACCCCCTATTATCTTGCCAATTTTTTTTAGCCTCTTTCCAATTATGGATTAACGCTACGCTCAAACAGAGATTGTCTATTGGCCTTTCCAGTTCACCGCTCCTCTTTTTTTACGTCGTCCTTTACTGTCCATGCAGTGAGACTCTGGAATCAGTTACAAACCAATATAAGACTCGCTCCGTCCTTGGCATGCTTTAAGAAGCGACTGAAATTTTTTTAAATTTCTAGTCAATGAAATAACGTATTTTATTCCCGATTTTTCTTCTCCTCTCCACCATCCCTTCCTTTTCTTTTGATTGATGATATCTCACTTTATATGAAAAATAATGTTCGGGTGATTGTCCGTCTTTGTGGGGTTTGTAGGCATGTACATATGTGTTTATGGATTTCGTGGGGATGGATAGTCATTTCAATTATTTATGCGACCATGTAACTTGCTTCATTTACTTATGTCTGGTTGGTTGGAAGAGATTGCCGTCTGGCAATAAGCCTGCCAGATTGTATTTACAATAAAAATGTTAAATAAATAAATATTTATTTTGTAATATTTTTAATCTGTCGTTAAGATCGGGTTTGAATCCCGAGTTGGAACGTAATCGAGAAAAGTGTTCTCTCTAAGCGGCGTTATACAAATTGTTTTAATGTCATTAATTTTCAAACAAAACTCAGTCTAAAAGTTAATCTAGTGAGAATCAAACTCGGAACGTCAACTTACTTAAGCAAAATGTTAACTATTGGACAAAAAGCACCTAAAATTATTACTTTACAGATGATATACTGTGGTTAAGAGTTTAACTAAAATGGAGAAAAAAAAAGGATTTAAAATCAACTTAAGTTAAATAGTATGAGCAACATCATAAAAAAACCAAGGCTGGTGTATGTTTGGTGTATGGCCATCCAGTGTAGGTAGAAATAATTAGATAGGTTTGTACATAACACGTAGAGATGGTAACTGTTTTTTTATAAAGAATTTCTTCGCGAGGGTCAATGAGCCAAAAGTTACTTAGATAACCACAGATCTCGGTGACATTGAAATCAAGGACATATCTTATGAAGTACTTGTCTATATTATTATTTCTTAAACGTAAAACAACAAGTCTTAAAGTATAATGTAATGCGAATATTTGTAGATGAGATTTTTTTTTTTTTTATGTAATTGTATCAGAACTTTACACATTCACTACACTTAACTTAAAGTCGAATGTGCTACTATCACATACCGGAAGATCTACAAAGATTTATTTGTAGTTCATTTTCCATCAATAGATTTTCTTAACATATAGTATACGTTTTGCTCGACTTCTTCTTCCTGCCACTGTCTCAACTCATTGCCTAGGTAGGCTGTTGGGGTCGGCTCTTCTCGTTCTCAGGCTGTATGTTCTTCAATTCTGGGTGTCGCTTTCATCTAGGCCGTTTCTCTGCAGAATTTTGAAGCATTGAGTCATATAGGAGTTCTTTGGTCTTCCTCTGGACGGCTGTCGAGGTTTTGCTCAACATAAGAATTATATTTAAAAAGTGTTTTTTTTTAAATGAGCACCAAAAGTAAAACAAAATGGTAAAGGTTATAAGTCATTCGAAAGTAAATTTTCTGCTCTACAAGATATTGTGTTTGCTTTTACGTTATATGTATTATTTTATTTGATTACAAACCTTCAAAATAGAATGTCCAGTAGACGAAAGTGAGCATTTTCGACACCTTCTTCTGTTCGCGTTCAATCAAGGGAATAAAGCTGCCAAAGCTGCTCGCGATATTTGCGAAGTGTACGGTGAAGATGCTATGAATGAAAGGACAACTCGTCGATGGTTTTTGCGTTTCAATGACGGTAATTTCGACCTGAAAGACATGGGGCGTTCCGGACGACCAGTGGACTTCGACGAGGATCGCTTAAACCATATAGTATTATTCATAAAGATCCCCTTCAAATCACTGAGCAGATGAATTGTAGTTACATGACTCTATATCGCCATCTATTAAATAATGAAGGAGAATACATTATTGACTAATTTGTTGTATTTTTTTTTGTTGTGTCCTCTTGTTCTCTTCATTTGAAAAAAATGGACACAGTATATGTTAACGCCCAATATACTCGTATCTTATAAATTGTTCTTAAAAAAATAAATAAAACATTACTTTAGGTCCTTTTTGGGATTGGCAGAGACGAGAGATTTCCACGCCTTTCATTCCATGCACACAGCTTTTACTTGTTCACATTCTTACATCTCTTAACATATTATCTTCCATTTCTTAGATTTCCCTGTGTTAAAAATATTCCAGCTTCGATTTCTTATTTTATTATTTCCTGAGTTTTCATTTTCTATCTCTTCCTCGATTATTTTTAATATTACTTCTTAATTAATTCTCTCAAAATGCTCAAACCATTTCTAAATTTCCTTTTTAATTCTAATTTCCCTGTTTATTGAAATAAATATTTTTTTATGTATTTAATATTTTTTTAACTCCGTTATGTATGTTTATTTTAAATATTATAAGCACGGCACGCATGATAATGTCCTCAAAATATTCCATGAAATAATGCTTCTTAACATTAAACCCGAAACTTAACACAAGTAAAACCACCACGGAACCATTTGAACTTTGTTTTGAAGTAATAAGGATATGGTTTACCAGGGCCTGTCTGGAAAATTGCGGAGCTGGGTGCAAATTGGGGCACGGAACCTACTTCTTTATTTACTTATACAAATATCTATTATTTACAAATGAAAATCAGGTCAAGTATAGCACTAATATTAGGTCCTTACATATGAAATTGGCGTTTTGCCGTACTGGCAACTTTGATCTCAAATATCTTCTCTTTGGTTAGGAATTGCAAATTCAAATTTATACAGCTATTTACTCAAGTATTTGTGTTTCGAAAATTATAATTCATTTGTTTTTTCCTCAATTGTTTTTTTTCTTTGCGTCACTCAGTTTACAAAATGGAAAACTTGAAATATCGCGTTATTTACGAGTACGAGTTCCACCGTGGCACCAGTGCTGCAGAAACGGCTCGAAGGATTAATGATGTGTATGGCGACGGTGCCGCAAAAGAAAACACAGTGCGTTTTTGGTTCCAACGTTTTCGTTCTGGAAATTTCGACCTGCAGAAGAAGCCCCGTGGACGGCCGGAGACCAAAGTTGATAATGAAGAATTGAAGGCTATTGTGGAAGCGGATCCATCGCAAACCACGTCCGAGTTAGCTGCAGGCTGCGGTGTTAGTGATAAAACTGTTTTAATCCACTTGATGCAAATTGGGAAGGTGAAAAAGCTTGAAAGGTGGGTACCTCACGAATTGAGTGAAGCAAATCAACAAACGCGCGTTGACTGCTGCGTTGCATTACTCAACCGGCACAATAATGAAGGGATTTTGAATCGAATCATTACCTGTGATGAAAAGTGGATCCTGTATGATAATCGGAAGCGCTCATCGCAATGGCTGAACCCTGCCGAACCAGCCAAACCATGCCCCAAGCGAAAATTGACTCCAAAAAAGTTACTTGTGAGCGTTTGGTGGACTAGTGCTGGTGTCGTTCACTACAGCTTTCTTAAATCTGGCCAGACGATTACGGCAGATGTCTATTGTCAGCAACTGCAAACCATGATGGAAAAGCTAGCTGCTAAACAACCGAGGCTGGTTAATCGCTCTAGGCCACTGCTGCTTCATGATAACGCTAGACCACACACTGCACAACAGACGGCTACCAAATTAGAAGAGCTTCAATTGGAATGTCTAAGACATCCACCGTACTCTCCGGACCTTGCCCCAACAGATTACTATTTTTTTCGAAATTTGGATAACTTCTTGCAAGGGAAAAAATTCAACTCCGATGGGGCAGTCCAAACCGACTTCAAAGATTTTATTGATTCCCGTCCGAATGGTTTTTTTAGTAAAGGGATCGATGAACTACCTATGAGATGGCAAAAGTGCATAGATAGCAATGGTACATACTTTGATTAAATAAATATATTATATTTAAAAAAAATCAACTTTATGTTCCTCCCAAACAAAACGCCAATTTCATATGTAAGGACCTAATATTATATATTTGGTGTTAAAATAAGTTGTGTCCGTTTTTTCCAAATTTAAAAATGAGCACCAAAAGTAACAGAAAATGGTAAAGGTTATACGTTATTCAAAAGAAAATTTTCTGCTCTAAAAGATATTGTATTTGCTTTTACGTTACATATATTATTTTATTTGATTACAAGCCTTCAAAATGGAATGTCAAGTAGACGAAAGTGAGCATTTTCGACACCTTCAATTGTCGAACGTTGATTTTTGTTGTTTTCAATCAAAACATGTGGAACCCAAGCGCCGAACTTCTGGACTTTTCCCATTGATTTAAGATGGCGGTATACAGTCATGTGACTACAATTCATCTGCTCAACCAATTCTACGGTAGATTGAAGGGGATCTTCATGAATAATATGGTTTTAGCGGTCCTCATCGAAGTCCACTGGTCGTCCGGAATGCTCCATGTCTTTCAGATCGAAATTACCGTCTTTGAAACGCAAAAACCATCGACGAGCTGTCCTTTTATTCATGGTATCTCCACTGTACACTTCGCAAATATCGCGAGCAGCTTTGGCTGCTATATTCCCTCGATTGAACGCGAACAGAATGAGGTTTCGAAAATACTCACTTTCGTCTAATTAACATTCCATTTTGAAAGCTTGTAATCAAATAAAATAATATATGTAACGTAAAAGCAAACACAATATCTTGTAGAGCAAAAAATTTTCTTTCGAATGACGTATAACATTTACCATTTTGTTTTACTTTTGGTGCTCATTTTTAAAATTGAAAAAAAAAAACGGACACAACTTTTGTTAATACTTAATATTTAATCATTAAAGACCCATTCAAAATGGACATATTTATTTCACAAAAATATAATCATGAATTAATGTATACAATAGATTGGTCAATTGTACTTTTCTTTCGGCATAAATATCAATAGTGACGCTTGGTATGGTGCGGTGCGGGCTGCCTGTCTCGAGACGATCGCGTATCGTTTTAATAAATGTATATATTTTTTAAAGAACTTTGACTATCGCACTTGCATACTTATATATTATTTGAATTGTTTTGTTATGTTAATGTATCTTTATATACGGTTTTTATTAAACTGTTTTAAATTGATTTTTTATTTCTATAATATTGTATTGTGTTACACTTTTGTTTCTATAATATTGTATTGTGTTACACTTTTGTTGTAAACAGTACAACTTGACGAACGGTAATTTCGACTTGAAAGACATGGAGCGTTCTGGACGACCAGTGGACTTCGATGAAGACCGCTTAAACCATATTATTCATGAACCTAACCTAACCTTTACCATTTTGTTTTACTTTTTGTGCTCATTTTTAAATTGAAAAAAAAACGGACACAACTTATATTAACACCCAATATACAACAAAATATTACCAAACTTCACCAAGCAGACTTACGTAATTGTCGAAGACTTATTTTATAAAGGTAAAGAACTCAGATTTGTTTTTAGTAGAATAACGCTTACATAGAACAAAAATTGGATTTTTTGAGAATTTTATGGATAGATCTTGAGATATAGAAAACATATGAGCTCAATTGTAGAACGAGATGCAAGTTGCTTTGTAGAATCGAAACCTTCCTGTTGTAAGATATATTGTAATGTTTATTCAATAAATAAATATGTTTATTAAACGAACTCCGTCATTTTCTGAGTGTATCACGGATCACAACTTAATGACATCAAAATAAACAAATAATAAGACTAAGATGTCATCTGTTTAAAATAGGCTGGAACCGAACCAATTAACTTATCATCATCATCAGCCTACATTCTCCCACTGCAAGATATAGGCCTCTCCAAGTTATTTCCAAGAAATCCTGTCCTTTGTGCATTGCTGCCACGTAATACATGCTTGCTTACGTATACTCGTATCGTCCACCCGGCGTGCCTTTGGTCTTCTTACAGACTTAGATCTGCCTATTACTATTATGTCCGTTGTTCGATTGATATGCCTAGCTCACTTCTAATCCAAGTATTTTTACGACTTCCATAACATCTGTTTATTGGCCTTTCCAGTTCACCGCTCCTCTTTCTTTACGTCGTCCTTTACTGTCCATGCAGTGAGTCTCTGGAATCAGTTACAAACCAATATAAGACTCGCTCCGTCCTTGGCATGCTTTAAGAAGCGACTGAAAAAACTCTTAATTTCTAGTCAGTAAAATAACGTGTTTCATTCCTGATTTTTCTTTTCCTTTCCTCTCCACCATCCTTTCCTATCCTTTTGATTGATGATATCTCATTTTATATAAAAAAAAATTTGTTCGGGTGATTGTCTGTCTTTGTGGGGTTCGTGGGCATGTTCTCACGTATATGTTTATGGATTTCGTGGGGATGGATAGTCATTTGAATGATTTATGCGACCACGTAACTTGCTTCATTTACTTTTGTCTGGTTGATTGGAAGAGATTGCCGCCTGACAATAAACCCGCCAGATTGTATTGCAATAAAAGTGTTAAATAAACATTGGTTGGGCACGTATCCAATCATTGTGTTTGCGGTCTCGCCTGTTGTAACCTAGTATTCTGATCTCCAATATATTAGCTAGATTCATTTTTTTATATTTTATCTGTCATGAGCGTGAGCCTAGATGCGGTTGCATCTTTTGCACCTGCCTCAGGAAGGCCCTGTGCCTTGCTTTGCTATATTATACACGTGATATAGATAAGAATTGGCGATGATGCTGTTCCGAGAGACGGATATTGTTCTTGCGCTATCCGAGGAGCGATCTCAGTACGTGCTGCTGTTGATACTCGTAAGGCACGAGATGAAAGATGTTGACATTGACCGATATTACATCTCGGTGGAATAATTATCCGAGCAGGTAGGTGCATTATCCATTTGTGCAATGCTGCAGTTGCATACTTCCACTTGTTTCCACCTTCTGCAGCTGTTCCGACAGGTATTCGATAATTATTAACGAGTTGATTTTCAATTGACTACTGTTTCTCTTTTAAGTGAATACGTCACATTTATTTAATTTTATTTATTTACAATGTACAATCGATTTCGACCAATCAAATATTTATACTAATGCGCAAAAAAAAACAAATACAAGATTTTGCAAAGTATAAACATTTATTAAACACTTCATATTAAAAAGAATCTGGCTAGCTTATTGCCAGGCGGCAATCTCTTCCAACCAACCAGACCAAAGGAAGTAAAGAAGTTATATGGGCACAAAAAAAACATTTAAATCATTGTTCACCTGTACAAAATTCATGCCCATAGCAAATTCATGCCCACAATTCATGTACATAGCAAAAATAAAAGTGAGATATCATGAATCAAACAAATAAGGAAGCAATGGTAGGGAGGAAATAAAAATCAGAAATGAAACACGTTATATGAAAATTTTACCAAAAATCAGCAATGAAACACGTTATAAAGGGTCTTTCAAATTGAGCGGTTTTTTTTTTTATTTATTTTTTTTATTCTTGAATAAAACACACTATTTGCTTTGATTTAAAAAACTTTTTATTGGTCATTGTAGTATAATATATGACATTTAAACACAAAAAACAATATCCGCCAAATGTCCACCTCTTGCAGCTCCTCAGATGTCCACCCTTTTGTCAAAAATTTCGATGACATTTTGGCATAATTGCGGTTCTAGCTCACCAATAACGCGAATAATTTCGTTCTTTAGCTCAGGAATTGATTGGAGGTCATTATTATAGACCTGGCTTTTCACGTAACCCCAGAGAATATAGTACAAAAGTGTCAGATCATGTGGTATTGGTGGCCAATTAACATCATCGTTTCCGGAGATTACAATACATAAAATAATTCAACAATTTGAACGTGTTATTGTATTGTATACGACTCCATTTTTATAAATGTCATACATTACACTTCTCAAATGTTACAAAACCCAGGCAAGTTCGCGACGCCATCTGTGTTTTATCCAAGAATTTAAAAAAAACGCTCAATTTGAAAGACCCTTTATATATATTTTTAATAGATTCTTTTAATAATAGATTATTTTAATATCTTCGTCTCCTGGTATACTTTGCATTACTAAAAAGATAAGCGTTAAATTGCCTAACAATTTCAGTAAACTGAGCCGTCAGGAAGGAACTGTTCTCAACCACATACGCAAGAAAGAGTTTCCCATGCGCTAAGCCTGTTTGAAGGATCTTACTTACCTCTTTTGAACGGGATTGCTTCGGATATTGACACATACGCAAGAAAGAGTTTCCCATGCGCTAAGCCTGTTTGAAGGATCTTACTTACCTCTTTTGAACGGGATTGCTTCGGATATTGACACATACGCAAGAAAGAGTTTTCCATGCGCTAAGCCTGTTTGAAGGATCTTACCTCTTTTGAACGGGATTGCTTCGGATATTGACACATACGCAAGAAAGAGTTTCCCATGCGCTAAGCCTGTTGGAAGGATCTTACTTACCTCTTTTGAACGGGATTGCTTCGGATATTGACACATACGCAAGAAAGAGTTTCCCATGCGCTAAGCCTGTTTGAAGGATCTTACCTCTTTTGAACGGGATTGCTTCGGATATTGACACATACTCAAGAAAGAGTTTCCCATGCGCTAAGCCTGTTGGAAGGATCTTACTTACCTCTTTTGAACGGGATTGCTTCGGATATTGACACATACGCAAGAAAGAGTTTCTCATGCGCTAAGCCTGTTTGAAGGATCTTACCTCTTTTGAACGGGATTGCTTCGGATATTGACACATACTCAAGAAAGAGTTTCCCATGCGCTAAGCCTGTTGGAAGGATCTTACTTACCTCTTTTGAACGGGATTGCTTCGGATATTGACACATACGCAAGAAAGAGTTTCCCATGCGCTAAGCCTGTTTGAAGGATCTTACCTCTTTTGAACGGGATTGCTTCGGATATTGACACCTACGCAAGAAAGAGTTTCCCATGCGCTAAGCCTGTTTGAAGGATCTTACCTCTTTTGAATGGGATTGCTTCGGATATTGACGTATTTCATACTACATTATCAAAAATAAAATAATTCATTGGGGAATTTAAAAAAAAATTTAAAGATGAAGTTATTTAAATTGCTTTTCAATATTTTTTCTTTTTTTAAGTACCTCAACTATTATTTGAAATAAAAATTTCAACATTATTTCTCTAAGCCAATACTGTTAATGGACACAAATAAATTTATGTAAGAAAATCCAGTTTAATCAATAAATATTAAAATTTTGGACAAAGTAACATAAGATAAATTAATAAGATAATTGAAAGAATTACTACACATGAATGCAAATTTTTAGTTGTTTTTGCAAATATCAAGGCCTCGAGTAACTGTACGTACGGTGATATTAAATAAATAAATACAAGTTTATTGATAGCAACATGGTATGTACATAATACATTTAGACACATTTCAAGAACACATTAAAAAGAGAATACATTAAAAAGCAGAAGCTATCAAAACGTCTGGGCTCATCTAATAACATCCCCCCGGCCAAGATACACCACACCAATATAGGGCGAGCCCAGCCACGGGGACACCAGATGTTTTCCAGCCCACACCCTTGAACACGTAGAACAAGAAGATAAAAAAAAACCACAGAAAATAAATAGATGACAAAAAAAAATACATTCAAGAGAGAAGACATTAAAAGGTCCGGGCTCATCCCACAAACATTCCCCCGGCTGAGATACACCCCACCAATGAGGGCGAGCCCGACCGCAAGGGCATCGGGGGGCTTCCATCCCACACCCCCGCTTATCTAGATTAAAGAATAAATAAAAAAAACGTAAACGTATTAAGGTTTATCCGCAATAATTTTATAAGTAATAATTTATCTCATGTTGTAAAATTCTGATATTTTTTTCTCTTGAACTACACTTGTTATTTTGAGAATTACTGTTTTACAAAGTAATCGGGAACCTGTTGACTCCGTTTTGTTTTATTATTGAAGAAAATATTAAGAACCAGCTAGATCTAAAGAATACTGCCTAATCTGCCATTGTAAGCAAAAAAATTAACTACATCCAAAACCGAATTATTGGAGTCAATTTAGATTTTTTTATCATTCTGTAAACCATCGAAACACAATGGTTTAATTAAATGGTATAAATATGTATGGCTGCGAAACGTGGAACATCAGCCAGAGCGAGTCCGGGCGTCTGGCTGCCTTTGAGATGTGGTGTTACAGGCGCATGGCCAGGGTCCATTGGTCAGATCACATCCGAAACGACGAAGTATTGAGCGGAATTGGAGAAACAAGGCAACTCCTAAATAGAGTTGCCCAACAACGATCCAGTTGGATAGGCCATAACATCAGGCACCCAGGCCTGTTCCTTACCATCGTCGAGGGAATGATCGAGGGCAATAACCATAGAGGCCGCCCTAGATATAGCTACATGGACCGGGTGATCTGGGATATGCGCTGTAGCAGCTACCAGGAGATGAAGAGACTGGCGGATGACAGAGATGAGTGGAGGGATCGAGTGATTGGTGCAGACCAATCCTAGGATTGTAACCCAGAAGCGTGATAGAGGAAGAGCTTGATAAATGGTTTAGTTGGGAAGTGGGCGACATTGTTTATCTAGGACAAGGTTCTAGGATCGATTTAGGGAATAATGGTTACATCTATTGAATGCTACTTGAAATATATTATTAATTAAAATACAATTTATATATCGCCATTTACAGATCAAATTCCCCTCAAGGGCAACCTTACACATGACAAATACACACATATATTCGCACGCATAAATTGAGTGTAAAGATTAAAAAGTGGTAACTACGGCCATTAGATTAGGTACTTCCTCGTCTTAGGTTTTTCTTACAGACATACACTACACTACACCTAAAGTACAATATGAAAAATCATATTTGATAAACACCACATAAAACTTTCCAACGGAAGACGAATAACAAAGAAACTTTTATAGATTTTTATAGGCTTTTTATGAAAAAAAGTAATAATTGTGTATTTTCAATCAAGAAGACTGTACCTATGGTACACTGAGCGGCTATATAAAGAAGACTGTATTTACACTGAGCGACTATATAAAGAGGACTGTGTCTACACTGAGCGGCTATATAAAGAAGACTGTATTTACACTGAGCGACTATATAAAGAGGACTGTATCTACACTGAGCGGCTATATAAAGAATACTGTATTTACACTGAGCGATTATATAAAGGGGACTGTATCTACACTGAGCGGCTATATAGAGAAGGCTGTATCTACACCGAGTGGCTATATAAAGAAGGCTGTATCTACACTGAGCGGCTATATAAAGAAAATGAGAAAAAAAATGTTTAAAATTTACAACGGAATGCGTGCATATTTAATCGAAACCGCAAGGTTTGACTGGAAAAAATATTTATGTATTTCAGAGAATCGGTTTTACTTTGAAGTAATTATCTTGACGTATTATTATCTGTAATTGCAGCGTTTTTGTTCAAGACGGCAAAAATATAAGCACCTTCCAATCTATCTATAATATTAACACTATAAACTGCATTTTAATGTGATAAGGTAGATACGCGAGTTTCGGTCTCGTGTTTTCACGTGATCGATAAATATTATAATGACTTATAGTTAATATTTTTTAACTATTCAACTTTTCAAGTTTAGTCTCGTGATTTTTATTTCTAACATGGGCAGTACCATAGACAAGGAATATATACATGAATTCTGACATCGCGTCATCAATGTGCAGTAAAGTATCATAATTCTACGATTTTGACATATGCATCTGGACACCAACTGCAGTGTCCGGGACAAATAGAATAAGGAATTTATTTGCTGGATCCTCTAAATAGATTATCAAAGAATGTGTCTTAACATGTGTTGAAATATATTCCATTAATTGAAAAAAAAAAAAACAAATGCGTGAGACTCTCGCGCTGTAGAAGTGAAACTTCTTAGCTCCTAGGAAAAGTTGACTTTATGCATTGCTTTTTTTCCATTTGTTAACGATTTTTTTTTAGGATTAGGAAATGGTTTATGGAATTTAATTCAAGAAAATCTCTCTAAATTAAATTAAATTATATTTTTTTATTAATAAATCATAATAATTTAAATAATAATATAAGACGCTTAATAATATTCAATTTATATTTTTTAATATTAAATAAATCAATATTTTTAAGCTATTATTAAATTAATTATTTTTAAATAATTATTTATTTATTATTATATTATCTTTACTATATTATTAATAATATTATTATATTATATTATTAATTATAATATAATAATAATATAACTATTAATATTATAATTGCATTTCTTCTTCTCCCTGACTCCATCCCAACTCACTGTCTGCGAAGACTGTTGGAGTCAGCTCTCCTCGTCCTCAGGTTGTATGCTCTTCTGTCCCGGACTACGTCCCCCAGGCCGTGCCTCTGCATCAGGTTATCTTTTTGCATCACCCATGAATTCTTTGGTCTTCCTCTGGTTGTTATTCGAGGAAGATCCATGGAGATTGCCTGGTTCACAATGTGATAGGATGCTCTGCGTCCAACGTGCCCATACCATCTCAATCGCCTCTCCTTCATCTTGCTGTTGATGTCTGTAACACCTAGGCTTCCATATTATAATTGCACATATATATTATTATAATTATACATTAAATATATGATAAACTATACATTAAATAAATATTAAAATAAATTTTAAATAAAATAATTATTAAATGTTTTAATATAAAAATAATATATAACAAAAAGTATTATTACTATTTTTTAAATAATAATAATTTTAATAATAATTTAATACACTAAATAATATTAAAATAATATTAATTATTATTAATAATAAATAATTATTAAAATAAAATAATTCATAATAATTGATTAATAAATAAAGTATTTAAAAATAATATAATACAGCGTTTCACTTTTCGTGACGTTCAGGTGAATTTTCCCTACCGCGCCAATAAAAGTTTCAAATAAAAAAAACCCTGCAGAACTTACAAGGAATGTGTTAGAAGAGAAGTGAGATCTAATACATGTGTAAGGAGTCTGCTGTAGCTCTTTACAAAGAAGAATATTGCCAGAATTACTATACTCTTGTTGCTCAATTAAGTATTCATTTGACAGAGGTACTGAGTGAGATTTAATCAACTGATTACGTTCAAGTTTAGTTCATTTTGATTACGTTCAAGTTTAGTTCATTCATTAGGCTAACTATTTCATCTGTGATAGTTTCAGGAGTTTCTTCAGAATTTATAAAATCATTCATCATTAGTGGGCATAACTGTGTCCAGAAACCTTTCATTGTTGACTCTTTTATTTCAGCCCACTAGTCTCCAATATTGTTTATTGCGTTCCATATATTATAGTTCTTCCAAAAAAGTGGGAGCGACTGCATGGAAGTGAACAATATTTGCATTATCGACAAAAATATTAAAAAAATAGAGTTTTTTTAAACGTGTGTAATAGCGAATTGTGCGAAAGTAGAATGTGCAAAAGTCGAGGGCTGCTTGTACTTCTTAAGCATAAAAAGATATCTACGCGTACGTACCACATGTTATACGTATACTAATTGCTACAGAAAGAATAGCGAACACCTTGTTGCTTGGGGAATTTTTGTTTATTATGCCGGACAATTATTTACACCACCGTGAATTCAAATTATTTTCGATACCCTATTCACAAAATGACTAATGAAAAATCAATATTAATTTTAACGTTTTAACACTTTCGATTTTTAACACGTGCCTTATTGTGCTAAAAAATTCCGTCAGCCACGTTGCTGAACGCTAAGCGTCCAGTGAAAAATGTATGTTTTAAATAAAAAATCTGCTAGGCTACTTATTGTAGTTAGCTATAAAGAAACATGTTATTATGTTTTAAAACGTCGAATAATACAAAACATGTTAAGTGTAATATTTATTTCACTATATTTATGTAATATTTTTTAATCTCGTCTTCAGTATGCGAGTTTTTCGTTGCCATATATTTCCGTAATTCTTTATGATATTGTAGCATGGACACTTACTTAACCCATTATAAAGAAAAGAAGAAGCTTTTCAAATGTGGTACTATCGAAGAATATTGAGAGTTTCATGGGTTAACAAAGTTCGTAATTATGACATCTTGAAATGGATGAATAAAGCTAGATAGTATTTACAATCAAAAAGAAAAAAATAGAGTACTTTGGACATATTATATAATGCGACAAGGTTGATATGCAATCCTTTAACTGATGTTGCATGGAAAAATTGAGGGCCAAAGAAGTGCTGGAAGAAGATGCGTCTCCAGGATCAAAAATTTACTCGAAGGCTTTCATTGTGATACCATATTTTTCTTCACAGTTGCTACCAATATAGCCATGATGATCGACAATTTCCGAAGTGGAGAAGAACTTTAAAGAAAAAGAAAATCTTGTGTATATTGATGGTTGAATGTTATCTATATAAATAAAAATGTTAATGTTCGTATATAGAAAATGACTAATCTCCGAAAGTTCTCTACCGATCGCTTTGAAATTTCGACAAAAGTTGACATTTGTATACAGAAATGTGTATATATTTTTATTTATATATCGGTGTATATAAAAAAGTTTAGAAATCAGAAAAAATAACGTTAGCGCCTCCTGCAGGGAACACGGACGAACTAAAATGACAGTTATGTCACATTGCATTTTCGACGTTTCGGAATTAATATTAAATAATTAAATCTATATAAATACAATATTAAATACTTTAATGTTTAATAATAAATATTTCCTTTTGAACAATAATTCTACGATACATTTATTACAGACGAAAAATAGGTTAGAATCCGAGATACGTCAAAATAGCATTTGTGTTAATAAGGATAAGTTCCATTTTGCCATAGCAGCTTGAAAAAATCTTAATATAGCTGAATCTAGACTTTATAGCGCAAGCGCAGGAAATACATTTGGCAGAACTAATACTAAATTTGTAAAAAATATCCAACTAACATTTTATGTTTTGAAATATTTCGAGTATCGTTAAAATAAATATAATCGCTAAAACAAATATAGCTTATATGTAGAAAAAGATCTAAAATAAATATAACTTATATGTATAATAAGATCGAGGATCGCTAAAATAAAAGACTAAGCCACAGCAACGTGTGGCCGGGTACAGCTAGTATATTATAAAAATAAAGAAACACTATCCTGAAATGTATATATCAATAAACTTGACACGTTGGAAATACCCCACTGTCATGGGATTCTTAGAACATCTTCGTCTTTAAAGATATCACAACATTCTAACAGATGTAGGAACAAGAAACGTAGAGTCTTATGTCGATGACCTCTTGGCGTGGAAGATGTCATTGAACTTAAAAACCATAAATAAACCATGAAGGATCCAAATGATAAACTACAGTACACAACCACTATAAGCTCTTTTGATAAATTCTAATAACGTGATTAACAATGACCTGACAAAAGCCACGTGTTTTCTATTTATTTCATCGTTTATTTAGTATATGTGTGAGAACGGGTTTTATAATAAAACTGGTTTTAGTAAAATTTACGATTTTGCTCTGAAACTGTAAACGAAAGTTCAAATTGAGGGCCCTGATCTAGGCTAAGCCCTAAACTTCAAATTTGACGGGCTTCGCAGTCTCACCTTAATAGGGAGACTATAATTTAAATCATCATTAGCCAAACAAGGCAAAAATTGCATTATTCTCTGCCACATATAGTATATATCTCTCAGCATTATTACTTCAAAAATAAGTTATACCCATTATGCGGCAGTTTTCTGTCACACCGTGCAGCCATCTCAACTTTAATTCCCCCATTCTCCTACTCTCCATCGGATCGCTGAACAAAGCTTTTCTAACAAGGTGAGTCGTCGTCGTTAGTGAGCCTCGTAATCAAAATAACCTCGCCATTCCAACGTTAATTCAGTTGGAAAGAGAAACTTTTTTTAGTAAGTGTACCGTTGCACACCTGCAACCTAACCGGCCTCACACCGAAATGAAACGATCAAAACACACTAGCATATTTTTTTCCTCTTTTTTTAAGATTAGACTTATCCGAAGTCATTGGTTTGTGTTCGAACTAGGTCAGTATCCTGCATGCGATGTAAATGTTCAAGCCAGCGCAGTCTTACAATTTTTCTCAGCTTCGTCATTCAGTGAGTAGAGCTTTTAGTTATACCTCTGCTTCGACACGCCATTATTTTAAATTGGACCCTATATTCTGGGATTAATCTTTCTCTTAAAAGAGTTTATTTACTTTATTATAGAAGTCATCGAAAAATCTTTCACCACTTTTAAACACTAAAGTCAATTTCGTGAGAAATTTGTTCTCTCCAAAGCACTCTTAGGGGTAGATATAATATATGGGCGCTCGAAATAAAAATATATGTTGAATGGTTTGGTAATGTGGCTTTAGGCTTGAATACTTAGCACTTCACGAGTTGTAAAACTCACCAATGTGTCTATTTTTCAAGATCTAAAGATCAAAGAATGACTGTCAACGACATATAAAAAAAGAATATTATCAAGCATCCAATTTGTCACGTATTTTAATAATTATATCTTAAAATCGAAAACACTATCGATAAGTAACTTTAATAATTTAATTAACTAGGTTCTTGCACAGCTTTTTAAATGAATTACTAGGAATATATTAACTCTATTTTAAAACAGTCTGGCACGAAACAAGTCAACATCTTCCGTGGTTGCAGTCCTAAGACTGGTCTGCAGCAATTTGAATTCTTCTCCTCCATTCCCCCCTGTCCTGTGCGGCTCTTTTTAAGTCTGTGTATGTTGAGCAGCGCACGTCCACCAACAGGTCCTCCAGGTACTCTCGGCGTGGGCGTCCCCTAGAGTTTGTCCCCTCGGTCATGCCCTCCATTATGGCATGCAAGAGGCCCTCTTGTCGTATTATATGACCGATCCATCTTGCACGCCTTTCGGACAGGATCCTGAGCAGGTGCCTTCCTCCTTCGATTCGTTGGAGAACCTCTTCATTTGTGATGCGGTGTCTCCAGGAAATTCCTAATAGTCTTCTATAGGACCACATCTCAAAAGCCTCTAGTCTTCGTCTATCTCTTTCGGATAGGCACCATGTCTCGCAGCCGTACATCAAGATACTCCATACATAGGTCTTGATGAGGAGTATTCTCAGTTTAAGGTCTATATTATTTGATTCTATTATTTTCGACCTTTTATTAAATGCAAGTCTAGCCTGATGTATACGGCGGTCGACCTCGCTCTTGGACCGACCGTCCCATGTTATTTTGCTCCCGAGGTAGACAAACTCCTTGGTGTTCTTTAGTGGTTTACCCGACATCACTATTCTCATCGGGTGCTGCGCTCGGCCTACAGTCAGCAGCTTTGTTTTGTCTTTATTTATCTTCATACTGTAGTTATTTTGAAGAATGCTTTCCATAGTTGTTAAGGCCTCTTGTAGTTCCTCAGTCAACATAGATTTAACGAAATAAGTCTTCAAACTATTCATTATGAAATAACTTAACTATGGTTTTGTGTGTTGAATACTTAATATGCATAATTGACATGCCAATTTGAATTTTAATTTCATTCCCTATTCAACCGAATTTATTAAGTGGTTTATATAGGTTAGTTTTTTTTTTTCATAAATAAAAAAAATGCTGTTGAAACGATATGTAAAAGACACTGGCATCATATTCAATAGTGAATTTACATTTGGTTATCACAATTTCGAATATGTGTTAATCTGCTAATAAAGTTGTTGGAGCAGTAGTACTACTCTCGATGGCATTTGGTGATGGCACCGTTATGAGATATCTTTATATTTTATTGGTTTGCTGTAGAATAGAGTGCGGCTCAATCATATGAAACCTAAAAGAAATCCAGAAACCCTGATATTAGAGTGCAACCAAAATATATTTTTGCGATACCTTTATTACAAAGAGTATGGCATGTATTCATGGCTCTGTCCTACATCGTTTATTGAGTATACTTGGATATTACAGGCGGCTCTCGACTTTCGCACATAATTGGTTCCTGAAAATGTGTGCGAATGTTGAATGTTTGAAAGTAGAGGAATGTAAAAAAACATCGAAAATTCTATTTTAAAATATTTATTTATCAATAATATATTAAAAATATTTATTTATCAATATACATAATTAAGTTAACGAGGCGTGTTTAAGTGCTTTCAGGTGTTTTCTTTAAAAACTTGTCAAGAGTTAGTTGAATACCACCTTTTTTTCTTTTCTTGATAAAGGGTTCTATAACATGCTGTGTCTTTCTCAATCGCCCTACGTACGAGTACTTGAGATATACGTTCTCCAAAGGGATCACATTCTTCCATGATAGTCAAAAATTTGTCAAGATGCATGAAGGCTTCATTCATATTTTTGTTTGTCAAAGTCTTGACGATTTTATCAGCATTTTCTTCCTCACTTTCATTGTGTAATCCATTTAACTCTTGTTGCTCAATTAAGTATTCATTTGACAGAGGTGCTGAGTGAGATTTAATCAACTCATTAACATCTTCGTTGTTGACGTCCAAGTTTAGTTCATTCATTAGGCTAACTATTTCATCTGTGATAGTGTCCGGAGTTTCTTCAGAATTTATAAAATCACTCATCATTTGTGGACATTATTGTGTCCAGGATCCTTTCATTGTTGACTCTTTTATTTCAGCCCACGAGTCTCCAATATTGTTTATTGCGTTCCATATTTTATAGTTCTTCCAAAAAAGTGGGAGCGACTGCATGGAAGCGAACAATTTTTGAATTATCGAAATAGTGAATTGTGCGAAAGTAGAATGTGCAAAAGTCGAGGTCCGCCTGTACTTCTTAAGCATAAAAATATATCTACGCGTACGTACTACATGTTATACATATACTAATTGCTACAGAAAGAATAGCGAACACCTTGTTGCTTGGGGAATTTTTGTTTATTATACCGGACAATTATTTACACCACCGTGAATTCAAATTCTTTTCGATGCCCTATTCACAAACTTACCATCACCATTTTAACACGGAATGACTTTATTGAATGAATTTTCTTATCTTCAGCATCTTCCACATTTCGTTGAATAAATTGAAGGTTAAACTCCTCAATAAACTTTGGTATAACTGAGTATTTGGTATAACTGGTATAACTTAGGTTTAACTGAGCCATTTAACAGGGAAGATTGAGTAACATTGATCTTGTTGCCATTATGCTTTATTTAGACTTAATAATTTTTTTCTAGTTATACGATATAATTGGGTTAAACCTGTTTCAAGTGTGCAATAAAAATAAATAAAATAAAATGTTAATATACTCGTTTTTAGACTTTTAAATCATATATCAAATGGCTCAAACATTTATCAAATCATACAAGAATGAAAAAATATATAATATTCACGTACGTAAAAGGCTATATTTAATTTTTATTATTTTTATCCGAAGGGCCACACAGAAAACGTGTTTCCCTTATGGTATAAGACTACTTGAATACCGGATAAAGAATTGCATATTAATTGTGCCTAAAATAGTGTAGATAATATGCTCACGTATAAAGCGGTTTGAACAACCGGTGTCGCATCACGTTTTTGGCTTTTTTTATGGTTTTTATTGCATTTAATTGCCTTTTCTCTTTTGAACTAGCTTTTTTAACCTGCTTCCTAGAGCTAGTGGCATTGACAATGTTCTCTTGGAAAATACATATAAACTACCTACACATGTTATACCGCAAACAACAGGTTTATGTTCTAGTTATTTTAGATACCCACTAAGTATTCTACTTTCCATCGAGTAGATTAATAAAATATATCTGGTTGTAACTAATATATTGAGGTCTTGAAGGTACAACAAAGTAAAGGGACAAGTTTTCAATTAGAGCAGAAATCCGGTCATTATAAACAATATTAAACGTCATACTTGGTCAAAATTTTAAAGAGAAACAACAAAAGTCAATACGTTCACATCATGTCACTTTTGATTTACAACAATGTTTGCCTCCGAGCTATTTTCAGAGTATCATGGGTAGACCACATTAAAATTGAAATTTCTGAATGCCGCTGTTTGTATAAAATTAAAACGCACATTTTTTGCACATCATTTCATATTATTTGCACCATCTAGAAATCATTTAGATACATAAACGAAACAAACAAAACCAAAATAATCAGTTGGATAAGAAAGATCATTCGAAGTGTTTTACCGCGTGGTTTGACTTGTGAAGCTGACTTTTCGAAAATTTTGCAATTTTCATCCTCAGAGCTTCAAAATAAATGAGAGGTGTTTAAAAATAGAATTATTTTTGAGCCGCTGTCTAAAACATGCCAATGACTATATTTTTCAAGCATACCTTTTGATTTGTATATTTTTAAAGTCATTGTTTCGGCATTCATCTCGACATGTCTAAACTATCGTATGGCATGTTTTATTCTGCGACAATATTATTTTCTGATTTATATATTTCTAAAGTCATTGTTTCGACATGTCCAAACTATTGTACGGCTTGGTTTGTTTTATTTCAAGCACTTTGCATATTTTATTATTATTTTTATGGTTGTGTCATGACTAAACATACATTGATGCAAGGTGCCAAGTGGGCAACACGGATAAAGGTTACTTATAATATATAGCAGTATGGGCTTTCCTGAAACCAGATGACCTTTCAATCTACATTTACAGCTTCAATGTGAGGGTCTTTTCAATCGCTGCGCAATTTACGCCGTTTGTTTTTTCTCGTTTCCTTAGTTAATTCTTCATCTTAGTGCGTCAATGGGACAGTAAATAAAAAATCTGCTCAAGTGATGGTTTTTAACTGTATTTTAGTGCCGATTTGATAAACGAGAGAGAAATAATGATGTGAATAAATAATGAATGAAGATTATGCTGCATTATTGTATTTCATTTTTGCTGTATACAGTACAAACCAAAGACTAATTGGCATGTAGCAATCACCTCCAACCAACCAGAAATATGTTAAATAAGCCTTGGATGAAAACCAGACTGGAACCCTTTTTAAAAAATCTTGTTCTAACGGGAATCAAACCCGCAATCCACAGGTTGGAAGACAGGTGTCTTACAAACAAGACCATGGTAGTCGTTGATTAAAATTGTCATTGATTAGAATTCTGATATAAGTCATTTTTTATGCTGACAATTCATGTATTGTTTTAGTGTTAATATTTGGTACAAAATAAAACTTTTATGTTATCTTTAAAAGACCCTCACTTAAGGCCTCTTTTACATCTTTCTGGGTGGTTAGAAGAGATTGATGCATAGCAATTAAACCACCAGTTTGTGATGTATGTTATATATAAAACGAAAATATATAACGACAGAGGGACCATAGTTTGCTATGTACAGTATAGTACAACCTGGCGAGCTATTGCCATTTGATTATCTCGTATAACTAATCAGAAAGATATTCAAGAAGCTGTACATGAAAACCAGAGTAACACTCTTTAAAAAAAAAGATACCAAACTCTCGGGTTGAAAGACAGGCGTCTTACCAACTGAGCTACGAAGGTCGTCACGTTTTACACGATAATTAGATGTACAATATCAATGGAAATCTTCTCAAGTGTTTTTATGATGGAACTAATAAATGCAATCAGTGCCATAACTAGATAGGTGCAACAGTGCACATGCAAAGGGCACAGTACGAAGGGGAGAAAACTGTTACTCTTTTTGGTATTCCCTTCAGGTTTTTGATTAATTAAGCCATATTCGAATAGTATTGTCGCTCTCAGAATATTTCTCACTTATTCTGTTTCTACTGCTTCTTGTGAGAGAAGTTTTACCAAGTTGAAATTAATCATGAATTATTTCATGTCAAGAAAAGAACGATGAACCAATCTTAAAAAAATCCAATAAAATTAATTTATATTAACAATGATGATCAATCAATTAATTTACCGAAATGAAAGCCTTAAAGTTAAATAAAATATTTATATTTACTTAATAATTTATTTTTTTATACAATGTATTAGGTGTTAACATAAGTTGTGTCCGTTTTTTTCCAGATTAAAAATAAGCACCAAAAGTAAAACAATATGGTAAAAATTATACGTCATTTGAAAGAAAATGTTCTGCTCTACAAGATATTTTATTTGCTTTTACGTTACATATATTATTTTATTTGATTATAAGCCTTCAAAATGGAATGTCAAGTAGACGAAAGTGAGCATTTTCGACACCTCCTTCTGTTCGCGTTCAATTTTCAAACGTTGATTTTTGTTGTTTTCACTCAAAACACGTGGAACCCAAGTGCCGAACTTCTGGACTTTTCCCATTGATTTAAGATGGCGGTATACAGTCATGTGGCTACAATTTATCTGCTCAGCCAATTCTACGAGGGTTTGAAGGGGATCTTCATGAATAATATAGTTTAAGCGGACTTCATCGAAGTCCACTAGTCGTCCGGAACGCTCCATGTCTTTCAGGTCGAAATTACCGTCTTTGAAACGCAAAAACCATCGACGAGCTGTCCTTTTATTTATAGCATCTTTACCGTATACTTCGCAAATATTGCGAGCAGCTTTGGCAGCTTTATTCCCTGGATTGAACGCGAACAGAAGGAGGTGTCGAAAATGCTCACTTTCGTCTACTTGACATACCATTTTGAAGGCTTGTAATCAAATAAAATAATATGTGTAACGTAAAAGTAAATACAATATCTTGTAGAGCATAATTTTCTTTTGAATGACGTATAACCTTTAACATTTTGTTATACTTTTGGTGCTCATTTTTAAATTTGAAAAACAAAACGGACACAACTTATGTTAACACGTAATAAATCAAAATCCAAACAAATATCAATAAACGGTTTAGAAAAAAATAAAGGAAGAAATCCAAGAAGTACAAAATAAAAAATTACACAAAGTCATATTTTAAAGTCCCGAAGTACTTAATTGAAACCATAACAATTAAAAGCTTATCCCTGCATTAATATTCAATCATGCTTAAAGCATAATAATAAAAAAAACAATAATATACAAAAAATATTTATTTTCAATAGTTATACCCTATTTTTTTTATTATCATATGATACATTCCGAAAAAAATGCGGATTAAAAAATAAAACGTTAAACAGGGCACATGAAAAACTAGGCACGCCACTGTTTACAGTAACAGTCACTCACCTGTCGGATGTAAACCGAGATGGTTAATCATAACTTGTATCGTGTGTTAAGTGGAATTTAATTGACGATTTATTTTCAATATCAACACCCAGAACCTTTAAATGTGAATAGTTTATGACTGGACGGCAACTGAGAAAACCGGAGTGGAATATTGTAATGATCTCAAGCCCATGCTCTACTAAACTACCAGTATCAAGGTGTTTGTGCCAACGGGAAATTAAATCGTGTTTTTATCTTGAAGTCTGTTACAAATTACGCTTTGATTGACACATTCATATTTTTTACATCTGTGTTTTATTGTGTTATATAATGAGCACATGACTTAATTTTGTCCATAAAATGACCACCGAGAATAACTTTCTTATCAGAAACGAGTAACATGACAATCTGTGTTAGTTCTGTAGTGTTGAAATATACATAAATTAACGAACTTAAATAATATTGCAAGGTTAACCCGTCCTTTCCTGTGATGGGTAACTAGTATACATTGCTTCTAAACACTTTAATATCTCTATAAATATTATAAATACTGGGTTCAGATTTTAGGTATTCCTCCGTTATACATTTACGCATTGAATTAAAAAAATAATATTAATAATTATTAGCACTTATCGGCCACATCAGAGATATTTTGTGAAAATCGGGAATAAATTCACCGATACAATCAAACGTGTAAAAGTGTGTGACGTAGGTATATTCATTCTAAAAATCCATATGGGTGAGGAAGCGACGCTATTCACGAATAATTCTCACTCTACTTCGGTATATGGGAACGCAATAAATAGAATCTCAGTTCGATCACTTCTCTCGTTTAGTAGCCAGCCGGCTTTAATTCGAGGTGGTCGTTTTGCCCGTTTTGTGAACGTCGTCTGAGGTTTTTTTTCATGTTTTCAGCAATTGAATTTCAATTAATATCACTTTTGACTTCAAAATTAATTAATATAAGAGATTGGCTATGAATATTCTTATTTTTCCGATATTAATATTAATAATAATAAGCACCTATCGGCCAGATCAGATATACGAGTATTTTGTGAAAATCGGGAATAAATTCACCAATACAATCAAACGTGACAGTGTGTGACGTAGGTATATTCTTTCTAAAAAAACCGCTATGGTCACCCAAGGTCACGGAAGTGACGCTATTCACGTCTCACTCTCACTCTACTTCGGTATATCGGAACGCAAGAAATGGAATCTCAGTTCGCTCGCTTCTCTCGCTTCAGTAGCTCGCGGGCTTTCGTTTGAGGTGGTCGCTTCACCCGTTTTGTGAACTCCGCCCGAGGTTTTTTTTTAATGTTTTCAGCAATTAAGTTTCAATTATTATCACTTTTGACTTTAAATTGAATTAATTTAAGCGATGGTCGATGAATATTCTTATTATTCCTATTTTAAATCGTTCATTTTTACATATGTATTGATGTGTATTGAATACACAGCAACGGAACGGAGGTGGATTTTTTTAGCACAGGAAGAGAAAGGTTAAATATTTTTCTTCGTTCTGACAAGGCTGTAACATTAATCATTTCCAATGATTCTCTTTATCAAAGTATGATTTTTAGCCATTGTTGAGGAATTTTGCTATTTATGTAAATAGTATTTTCGGATAGATGCTATAGAAATGGGTGTAATGAAAATAATACATGGAGTGACAATGTATGACAGAATACGGAATGGAAGGATTAGAGATGAATGTAAACTTAAGGTTGTTGTGTTCAGTAAGATGGAGAAGAGCACTTTGAGATGGTTAATGTATGTAGAACGAATGAATGAAAAAAAGAAAAACAAAACAAATATACTGAGCTACTAAAGCGAGCGAACTGAGATTCTATTTTTTGCGTTCCCATATACCGAAGTAGAGTGAGAGTGAGACGTGAATAGCATCGCTTCCTCATCCATAGCGTTTTTTTTAGAATGAATATACCTACGTCACACACTGGCACACGTTTGATTGTATTGATGAATTTATTCCCGATTTTCACAAAATATCTCTGATGTGGGCGATAAATGTTAATTATTATTAATATTATTTTTTTCATTCAATGCGTAAATGTATTACGGAGGAATACCTAAAATCTGAACCCAGTATTTATTATATTTATAGTTATTAAAGTTTTTAGAAGCAATGTGCACTAGTTACACATCACAGGACAGGAAGGGTTAAGAGAGAAACTATCAAAAGGCTTATTCCATAACATCACCCCGGTCAAGATAAACCCCACCAATATAGGGTAAGCTGAGCCGCGAGGACACTAGATGTTTTTTAGCCCACATCTGTATATGTACGAATATATATTCTTTAAAATATTTGTTATTCATTCGTTTGGTCTCTAAAAAGCTAAATATACCTATTGTATTCCATTGAACTTTTCCACTGAAAGTTTAGGCAATTGTGAATAAGTTGGCGGTCAGGTCGCCGTATATTAATATAAATACACAATTTCATTCCTATTGGTGGAAGGTACTCTTTAATATTTGTGTATGCGTACTGGTGATTTTCAAAACTGTCTTCATTTTTCATTAATTTAATCATCGCGTTTAGAACTAAACGTTTTCGTCGTGCTCATTGTCAATACGTGGAGAATTTACAATAATCTCTCCTCTTCATAAAATAAAAATATATTTTTAACGTTTGTCGTGTAACATTAGCAATTGCCCCTGAAACTGGCCCCTCGCTGGAAGACAAGCGACTCACCAACAAAGCCACGAAGGTCGCCTTTCATAATTTTAGAAATTTATTCTTAAACTTTCATCATATATCTGATTTATAACTCAATTTAGAATTGTTTATTTTATTATACCTTACATTCTTGACAGTTTATTACATTTTATGACTTCTAAAATTTAATTCGATTTGATTGCTAAATAAATAATATAACCAGGTCAGGGTTAAAAAAATTAAAAACGTATTTTTAACCAGTGTATTCAATAAAATGATATTTTGATCTTTTGTATAGATTAAACATTCGTTATAACCTGGCGGGCTTATTGAGATGTATCAATATTTTCCCACCAACCGGAAAGAGGTACTTTTCCGTCTTTGTAGGATTCGTGGGCATATGCTCACATATGTGTTCGTGGATTTCATGGGGATGGAGATTGTTTATTGGCCTTTCCATTTCATCGTTCTTTTTTTACGTTGTACTTTACTGTCCATGCAGTGAGACTCTGGAATCAGTTACGAACCAATGTTAGACTCGCTCCGTCCTTGGCATGCTTTAAAAAGCGACTGAAAAAAGTCTTAATTTAAAATATAACATGTTTCATTCCTGATTTTTTCCCTTTCTTCTACACCATCGCTTCCTTTTCCTTTCCTCTCCACCATCCTTTCATTTTCATTTGATTGATGATATCTCAGTTTATATGAAAAGGAATGTTCGGGTGATTGTCCATCTTTGTGGAGCTTGTGGGCATATGCGCACATATGATTTCATGGATTCGTGGGAATGAATAGTCGTTTGAACGTTTTTTGCGACCATGTAGCTTGCTTCATTTACTTTT
>OX463838.1:59865379-59993011 GCA_949825065.1 Odontocerum albicorne | reverse complement strand
TTTCAGGCCACCATCCTGTTGGGATGTAGGTTGTAAACATACTTTTCATCTACATATTTTCATCTTGGCCTCTTGGTTTTAAACGTACTTTAAGACCACTTTCTATTGCCATTTACGTTTTAGACATATACGAGGCATATCCAGAAATTAAGTGTACTGAATTTTTGTAGGTTACAATTTTTTTTATTTAAACAAAAAAATTACGTGGTTACCGTAGTACATATGTAAAATTATGCCTTGACAGTCCCAAAACACGGATGCCATGATTTTCTTGGCTGAAATTGTAGTTTTGAACTTTTTGGTGGAGGGTAAAGAGGTGTGACGTGACCGTTTTTTAACTCGCGACACCACTTGTACACACTCGTACGATTCATAGCTTTATCACCATATGCAGTTTTCACCTCATTATAAACCTCAACCGGAGGTTTTCCCTTCCAAACGAGATAACGGATGACGCCGCATATTTCGCACTTGGCGGGAGATTGGATTGACATTTTTCACGAAACGTGTTGACGCGTCGACACCTCTCAACGTACTGACCCCGAACCGGTCTCGTTGCGGAGGGGAAGGGTCAGGCTACACGGAAGTGTAGCCAACATGTCGAAAATAAAATCCATCCGGTCGTGAGAGCCTCAGTACACTTACTTTCTGGATACGCATAGTATTACCTTCAGTCTATCTTGTAACTGTAATTTAGGTTTTGAACACGCTTTTAAACCAACTTTCTATTGGAATCTAGGTGGACTTTCAAACCACTTTCGTATTGACATTAATGTTTTAAATGCATTTTCAGAATCTACCTTTTGTATCTTAAAAATTAAAACGATTTTGAGGTTATGTTTTTTTTTGTGAAGCAGAAAACCTTCAAAATACATATAGGGAGGATTCTTAAACTTCATACTATTTGAAATACGTAATATTGAACCTCAGGCAGCATGGTTTAAACTTTGGCTATTAAATTACTAAAAAATATATCTAAATAAATGGAAATAGCTAAATAAGTTATTACAGATTTTTCAGAAATTGTTATGCTTAAATTAATAATTAACAACATTCGTATTCAAGTTGATAAGACACCTCATACCCACTGGCGTTTTTGGGATCGATAGCCCACGGGGTTTTTAGTTTCGATACCCGAGTAGCACAAACAAATGTATAAAAATTCCCGCCTGGTAACAGTACTCTGTTATATTGAGTTTGTCTGGTAACAGTACTCACGAGTAGTCGACGTGTGGAAGTGTAATTACCTCTTTATGTACGGTAGCATTACCAATATGTACTACGACGAAATGCGAATTTTATGCTTACTTCAATAGATAAAATCGATGAAGACAATCTTGTTTCCCGGACACGTTCTTCAATGTGAACGCGTCACCAATTCAGACACGTTAACGTGTTCCTCGCGGGAAGCACAAACGCCTGTGATCTGACGACAATCCAAGTTTCAAATCACAAATACTTAAAAAGAATGACAGAAAGTCGGGATGAAAACGGAACTAAAATTTAAAATAATCTTTATTCTAGCGACATCTCTGAAAACTTTGTCAAATAATAAATTAGTTTTTGAGATATTGTTGAATAAACAGAGCGCCGATTTTTTTTAGTTTCTCAATATTTCCAGCTATCGCGTCAGTATGCGTGACGCATACTGATGTTTATAATGGCCGCTCGGAATTACCTGTGGCGTACGGAGTCCTGCGATGTGTCTCTCTTACGTAAATAAACATTACCTAAATATTTTATATACGAGCAGCATTCAATCTGATTTTTTTATTTGTTTTAAAATATTTTTAATTAGTGACTTTCTTATGACTTTATCTCCTTTATTTAATGAGTCTCCTCAAGAGTAATGACTATTATTTATTATCAGAAAATTACTTGAATGTCATGTTTACTTGGTGGTGTTATCAAATATCAGTGGTTCTAGACAAAATACGCGTTTAAACTTAGAAATTAAAAAACGCTGAGATTGTGCCGCGCACAGGATTCGTGGAATTTGATTTTTAACGCGGTGAACAGGTTAAAGGTTACCATACGAATTAATGAATGTACATAATAAAATATTTAACTATAAATTTCACCATTTGCAAAGTAATGTATAGGTAATATTGCTACACCATTTGCAAAGTGGTATTTATTGGTAAATATTAATATACAGAGTTCCATAAAGTTAAGCCGAAACCTTCGATAAATTAATAAAATGTATTCGTCTAAACGGATTTTTTAATGCTTCGAATCATAAAATTCTCAAAAAAAATCTAATCTTTGTTCTATGTAAGGGTTGTTCCACTAAAAACAAATCTGAGCTCTTTATCTCTATAAAATTAATCTTGGACAATAACGTAAGTCTGCTTGGTGAAGTTTGGTAATATTTTGTGGTATACATACATAACATATATTGAACTTAAATATACATATAATTATTAAATAATTTTAAAACAATGACTGTAATTTATTATTACTACTGCTTTTTGTATCTTCATGTTAGTTTAAGATAAAGTTTTGTATTATTTGTCAATAATTTTAAGTACTTGTATAACCTGTCACATGTTCATTTGTATATAAATACACTGTTGTGTCGTTAATAAAATTAAAATAAAATATAACAGTTTGAGTGCCACATATTTCCGGGATAGATTTAACACAAATATTAAATATTTTTAACACGATGGTCAAAATGTTATGGAAATTGTTACAAACATATATATTTGAATATTTTAGAGATTAGCTGAAATATAGTTTTTCTTTCGTATACAGGTTATGGTGTGAAACCAGTTAAGGCATAAAAGTTGCGTAATCAATTCGCTAGGAATGCCATAAATTGGATCCTAAAGATCACTGACCTCCAAACACAAAGTTAAGCCCAGAAACGATCTGTAGCAAACAAATTAATCTTTTTTTTTTTTTACGAAAAAAAAACAATGTTTCTTTTCGCTTTCCTACAGACCAGGGCTGTCACTTTAAGTTATAAAAATATGTGTGGTTAAATTTTTCGTGTTATCCAACTTCTTATCATATAAACTTTCTATTAGATTCGTGTTATCCAACTTCTTATCATATAAACTTTCTATTAGATTCGTGTTATCCAACTTCTTATCATATAAACTTTCTATTAGATTCGTGTTATCCAACTTCTTATCATATAAACTTTCTATTAGATTCGTGTTATCCAACTTCTTATCATATAAACTTTCTATTAGATTCATGTTATCCAACTTCTTATCATATAAACTTTTTATTAGATTCGTGTTATCCAACTTCTTATCATATAAACTTTCTATTAGATTCGTGTTATCCAACTTCTTATCATATAAACTTTCTATTAGATTCGTGTTATCCAACTTCTTATCATATAAACTTTCTATTAGATTCGTGTTATCCAACTTCTTATCATATAAACTTTCTATTAGATTCGTGTTATCCAACTTCTTATCATATACACTTTCTATTAGATTCGTATTATCCAACTTCTTATCATATACACTTTCTATTAGATTCATGTTATCCAACTTCTTATCATATAAACTTTCTATTAGATTCGTGTTATCCAACTTCTTATCATATAAACTTTCTATTAGATTCGTGTTATCCAACTTCTTATCATATAAACTTTCTATTAGATTCGTGTTATCCAACTTCTTATCATATAAACTTTCTATTAGATTCATGTTATCCAACTTCTTATCATATAAACTTTCTATTAGATTCGTGTTATCCAACTTCTTATCATATAAACTTTCTATTAGATTCGTGTTATCCAACTTCTTATCATATAAACTTTCTATTAGATTCGTGTTATCCAACTTCTTATCATATAAACTTTCTATTAGATTCGTGTTATCCAACTTCTTATCATATACACTTTCTATTAGATTCGTGTTATCCAACTTCTTATCATATACACTTTCTATTAGATTCATGTTATCCAACTTCTTATCATATAAACTTTCTATTAGATTCGTGTTATCCAACTTCTTATCATATAAACTTTCTATTAGATTCGTGTTATCCAACTTCTTATCATATACACTTTCTATTAGATTCGTGTTATCCAACTTCTTATCATATACACTTTCTATTAGATTCATGTTATCCAACTTCTTATCATATAAACTTTCTATTAGATTCGTGTTATCCAACTTCTTATCATATAAACTTTCTATTAGATTCGTGTTATCCAACTTCTTATCATATAAACTTTCTATTAGATTCGTGTTATCCAACTTCTTATCATATAAACTTTCTATTAGATTCGTGTTATCCAACTTCTTATCATATAAACTTTCTATTAGATTCATGTTATCCAACTTCTTATCATATAAACTTTTTATTAGATTCGTGTTATCCAACTTCTTATCATATAAACTTTCTATTAGATTCGTGTTATCCAACTTCTTATCATATACACTTTCTATTAGATTCATGTTATCCAACTTCTTATCATATAAACTTTCTATTAGATTCGTGTTATCCAACTTCTTATCATATAAACTTTCTATTAGATTCGTGTTATCCAACTTCTTATCATATAAACTTTCTATTAGATTCGTGTTATCCAACTTCTTATCATATACACTTTCTATTAGATTCATGTTATCCAACTTCTTATCATATAAACTTTCTATTAGATTCGTGTTATCCAACTTCTTATCATATAAACTTTCTATTAGATTCGTGTTATCCAACTTCTTATCATATAAACTTTCATAATCTGAAATCAAAAAGCAGGCGCCATTTTCCAATCGGGGTAGTCAGAGAGGACAGAACACTAGATTTTCCTATGACGTCAAACATATTTCACCTTCTCTAAAATCCATAAGCCTTCTCACACAACTTCCATGACTTTTTACATTTCCTTCTATCAAAATATAATTATATTTTTGGTTCAACATTACATTCCTTGATATTATTCTAGCACCCCAAAAATTAATTGGTTTTAATTATTTTTTAATTGTTGACAAATATGATTGTTTCATTTATAATTGAATTAAAAAAGTTATCTGTAAATTATATATTATTTATAGTTATAGCATTAACATTGTGGATGTTGAAAGACGTTGTAACACTGTTTATTCCATTTTTTGTAACGGTCTTACCCTATCAGTTTCAAGGGGTTCACCTCAACATCACGGGACCACAAACAAGACTTATTTGTGCTCGCCTGATGATGAGGTGAAAGCCTTGAAACCGGTAGGGTTATGCTGTTACAAAAAGGGAAATAAACAGTGTTTGATAAAACAAATTATAATATGTAAATTATATTTACATCATTTTCTAAAGTGCATCTCAAATTCAACAACAATTTAGAAAATCATTATAATGCAGGTTTCGGGGCCTGATGACATTTATGATAGCAATAAAAACAAAAAATGACCTTAAAAATTAATTACAAAAAAAAAATTCTAACATAAAATTTGGTTGACAAACAAAATTGAGATAAATATTTTTATAAACATTGCAAAATGTTTTACCATATTAATTAGACATCAAATTACAATTTTAAGCAAGGGTCCACTTGAGGTGATTCAATAATAACGTTGTAATTTATTTTTATCCAACACTGTTTATTCCACTTTTTTTCGTGTTTGATAAAAATAAATTACAATGTCTTTAAACCTCCACAACGTTAATGCCTTAACTATAAACAACATATCAATAATAACACTTATTATCCCGATCTCGTGCGTTAACTTTATTTAAAAGATAGCCTCCTAATTTTTGATCTCCAACATGGACAATAGATAATGAAAATATCAGTATGATTTGATTTATGATGGAGATTTTGACTTTACGTGCATCAGTGTGCAGTGTAGTGTCAGCTTCTCAATAAGCCGATGTATGAAAGAAGATCAAAAATACGAGTATGATTTGATTTATGATGGAGATTTTGACTTTACGTGCATCAGTGTGCAGTGAAGTGTCAGTTTCTTAATAAGTCAATTTATGAAAGAAGACGAAAAATACGAGTATGATTTGATTTATGATGGAGATTTTGACTATACGTGCATCAGGGGGCAGTGAATTGTCAACTTCTTAATAAGTTGATGTATGAAAGAAGATGAAAAATACGAATATGATTTGATTTATGATGGAGATTTTGACTTTACGTGCATCAGTGTGCATTGTAGTGTCAGCATCTTAATAAGTCAATTTATGAAAGAAGATGAAAAATACGAGTATGATTTGATTTATGACGGAGATTTTGACTTTACGTGCATCAGTGTGCATTGTAGTGTCAGCATCTTAATAAGTCAATTTATGAAAGAAGATGACAAATACGAGTATGATTTGATTTATGATGGAGATTTTGACTTTACGTGCATCAGTGCGCAGTGTAGTGTCAGATTCTTGATAAGTCGATGTATGAAAGAAGATGAAAAATTAAGCTTTTTGAGGAATACATTCACTTGACTTTTTTGAATAATAAGGAATCGTAATACCAATGTTGAAATTGTGAATTTGTTTTTTTTTTTTGAGATACATATAATTTAGGTTACAATGACAACCGTTATTTTATAATTGTTATCGGTTTTATGCGTTGTTAATTTAAATTTTAACAGAGTGGAACAGAATAATCGTCATTGAATCATATTTGGGCAAACTAATTTATGATTCTGCACCTTAAATAACATAGTTAACCCACGAGCCATGAGAAGATTGCATTTAATTGTTTTATTGCAGATATGTATTCAAATGCAATTTGGCGCATCTCGTACAGTTTGATGCACAATAAGTCTTTTAGGCTCTAATTCAGATATTTAAACAATTTACTTTTTTTATAATTGTTTCATTCGATAGATAATCTACGATAAGATGATTGTTGCAATATTAGATTGAACCGTTTTCTGATTTTTTACGAATTTTGTTTAAGTTAGTCCATCCATAATAAGATGAATTTGGCATATTAGATTAAACTGTTATCTGATTTTTACGATTCTTTTACAGTCCATCCACAATAAGATCATTTTGGCATATTAGATTTAATTATAATCTCATTTTTTTACGAATTTTGTTTAAGTTAGTCCATCCATAATAAGATGAATTTGGCATATTAGACTAAACTGTTATCTGATTTTTACGATTGTTGTTACAGTCCATCCACAATAAGATAATTTTGGCATATTATATTTAATTATTATCTGATTTTTTACGAATTTCGTTTAAGTTAGTCCATCCATAATAAGATGAATTTGGCATATTAGATTAAACTGTTATCTGATTTTTACGATTGTTGTTACAGTCCATCCACAATAAGATAATTTTGGCATATTATATTTAATTATTATCTGATTTTTTACGAATTTCGTTTAAGTTAGTCCATCCATAATAAGATGAATTTGGCATATTAGATTAAACTGTTATCTGATTTTTACGATTGTTGTTACAGTCCATCCACAATAAGATAATTTTGGCATATTATATTTAATTATTATCTGATTTTTTACGAATTTCGTTTAAGTTAGTCCATCCATAATAAGATGAATTTGGCATATTAGATTAAACTGTTATCTGATTTTTACGATTGTTTTTACAGTCCATCCACAACAAGATAATTTTGGCATGTAAGATTTAATTATTATGTGATTTTTTACGAATTTCGTTTAAGTTAGTCCATTTACGATTGTTTTATTACAGTCCATCCATAATAAAATGATTTTGGCATATTATATCAAACTATTATCTGATTTTTTACTATTGTTTTAGACAGTCTATCCACCATAAGATGAATTTGGCATAAAATTAAACTGTTATCTATTTTTTAACAGTACATCTATAATAAGGGGATTTTGGCATATTTGATTTAACTGTTGTCTTATTTTAACGATTATTTTGGGAATTTTACATTGAATAGTTATTTGTTTTTTACGATTCTTTTGTTGAACAGTCCTTCCACAATGAGACGATTTTGGCATAATGAGATTAAAATTATATCTTATTTTTTACGATTGTTTTATCACACAGTTCATCCACAATAACTTCAAGCTAATTGAAACCAAATACTCCCTCCAAGTTATCTTATTATATAACACTTCTCAAATATTGTGAACCTAAGAAACCTTTATATAACACTTCTCAAATATTGTGAACCTAAAAACCTAAGAAACCTAATGCCGCTGATCACCATTATGTCACCACTACATTTTGCAGAAAGTCAAAGCCTGAAAGACACAGTATTGTTAATACATGCGATTACAAACCTGAAAAAAGGGTAGTATTGTTAATACATGCGATTACGAACCTGGAAAAGGGTAGTATTGTTAATACATGCGATTACGAACCTGGAAAAAGGGTAGTATTGTTAATACATGCGATTACGAACCGCGTATTATATGTCTGGATCACCGTTTCTGATATATTGAAGGAAGCACCATATGAATTAATGTGAAATAACCAAAAACATAACTTTATCTAATTTCAATGTTTTAAAAAACGTCATACTTCATTATGATTTTAGACATTTTGATTAGAATTTGTACAAACTTTTATGTGTAGGAGGGAAATGAGGACGTGGAAAATAAATGAAAGGAAACGAGTAAATGCAGTGGAAATATGAGCATCGAGAAGAATATGTGGTGTGTTGATGCATGAGAGAAAAAGAAATGTTATTATTATGGATGCATATGAGCTAATAATGAACACGTTAAGGTGGGTTGAACATGTGACGAATGGATAGATGACGAAAGACTAAGTCAAGAAATTTATAATGCAAGCATAAGTGCGAGTCATTGTCGAGGACAACTGTGGAAAGTATGGTTCAACCAAAAAAATGAAATATTGAAAGGTTATGTTTAAGACGACCTTGTTGAACTGTTTGGTAAGACATCTGTCTCCCAGCGCGGAGGTTGCGGGTTAAAATCTCGCTGAAAACCAGTATTTGTTAAAAAGGATCACTTTAACATCTTTCTGGCTGATTGGAAGATATTGCCACATGGCAATAAGCCCGGCAGTTTGTACTGTATACAACGAAAGTGTAATACAAAACAATAAATGAAAGGTACTGTATTAGAATATACGAGTATATGAATATGAAGGAAGCGAAAGAGATATGATATGATGGAAAAGTTTAGCGCTCTTTCCTCTCCCCCCACCCCTCCCCCAACAAGGAAATGGCGTGATGGTATATATCAAATGTGGGCAAATGCGGCTATTTGTTGAGTTAAGTGCGGCTCTCAATATCTCTTATAAAAATATAGATACTTTATTTCCCCATTATACTTGTATTTTCGCGATTTTCCTTTCTAAATGTTGTAAGTGACAAGATGCGCATGTATGAATGCAACTGTCAAAGACGCAAGTATCGGTGTAAACGTGTGTGCTGTGATTTCAATGTGTAGGGTGCGCGCGCATCTCCTGCCTCTTTATGTGCGCAAATCACGCAAACCGTATTTTGCGCAATTTTTATATTTTCTTATATGTGTATTTTTGATACTTTATATAGCAATTAAGATTTGTGTAGAATATGTAATTAATTAGAATTAGTGTATTTAATACTACGTGAGAACGTGACTATGGTGTGGCTCTTTATATGTTATATATATTTATAAATATTTTATGTTTGATATTCAATAAAGATAAAGGAAGGAAAACCATTTAGACAGTCGATCGGGGCGTGGTTGTTACTGCGACAGGATTTTGAATACTTGGGCTTTCAGAATGAATGACGTGTGGAAAAGATTTGTGTGGGCTCTTGAGTGTGGGTTTCTTTTTGTTGTTTTTTATTTGTGTTTCTGTATATTTTTGTGTAAATTTTTATTCTTATGATCGTGTGCGGTATATTATGGGATGAACAATTTTGGTTTTATTTTTGTTTCATTTTTTATTTTGTTTTTGTTTTTATTCTTATGACTGTGTGCGGTATATTATGGAATGAACAGGTTTGGTCTTTCTGGAGTGATGATGTGTGAAGAGTTTGATTTCGTATGATGTTTCCAGTTGTAATTGAGTGTCACTGTTTGTCAGGTTGATGAGAGCGTGCAACGGGGTTTTGTTTTTGTGTAATCAAAAATCGGAAAGAAGTATCGATTTATTTTTCCATGCTAAATATCCTCAGTGAGATACAAGCCTAGCTTACTGGGGATACGACAAATGAAAGGCGACAAACCCAGATCCATTTAAATATTGTTTGTTCAAATTAAATTACCTGTTGTTTTTTCGCAAATTATGTATAGGTATTTTTTGTCATGTGTAATAATAAATAAATAAAAACAATAAATAAATAATATTCTTGATGGGTCTGGGATTATCTTAGGATGTGGATAGTTATGTTCCGATTTGTCATAATAAATTAATTATCATATTGTATTTGGGATTTCCAGTTATTTATTACAAGGACTGTAACTAGGCAGTTGCAAACACAGGGCCGTGTTCGAGGAGGGTGCAGAATTGTAAATGACAAATATAATACGAGTATTTTAAAATTATAAATTTCATGCACTGCTCTACTCAACAATGATGATTTAAACAATGAATTTGCTGAAAAGAAAGTCTGAAAAGGTTAGTAAAAATATTAAATATTTTCATTTATAAAATATGTGAAAGATGTATATTTCTTGTGTCCACAAAATATATTCATGAAGGTTGTTATATTATATATGTTACTACTATTTTTCTCAAAAAAATTATATACATACATACCATTACGCCATTAATCTGTCAGGGTAGGCAGAGAGGATTGAGCAACAGATTTTCCTGTCTCAATTCACATTCTTAGCCTTCTCCACATCCATATATCTACTCATACAACTTCTACAATTTATCTGCCTCTGTTTATTAATATACTCCCTTGATCAAAAAGTTTTATGACTTTATTCATAAAATCGAAAATATAAGTTTATTCATCAAAATCGATATGGCCCCCTTTAAAGTACTCCCCATCGACTGCAACGCACTTACGCCAGCGCTTGATCCAATCCTCGAAACACCGCTGGTACTCAATTTTCAGTATGTCCATCAGAGCCGTCTTCGATTTTTTCATGATATCCTCTCGGGTGCTGTAACGCGTTCCGCGAACGGTTTTTAAAGTCAGTTGAACAGGAAAAAGTCGCAGGGAGCCAGATCAGGTGAATTCGAAGGCTGCTGGATAGTATTCGTGTTGTTTTTGGTCAAAAACTCATGGAGATCATGTCTTTCGCGATTTCAACGCGGTCTTTTTTTGCATGAAATTGAGGTGTTTCGGCACCAGTTTTGCAGCGACACGTCTGAGGCCCAAATCACTAATCAAAATGCCTTGAGCGGATCAATAGGCGATGTTCAAGTCCTCTGCCAGCTCTCTAATGATCAATTTGCGGGTTTCGGCCAACATTTCTTTGATTTTATCGATGTTTTCGTCGGTTTTCGACTGCCACTGCGTTCGTCATCCTCGACCGACTCACGACCACTTCTTAAGCGTTCGTGCCACCGAAAAACACTTCTCAAACATTTCCAAGGTCTGCGGACCGTTAAATCCGTTTTCTACCCGGGGAGTTTCTGGCTCGATTCCCATCGATACCCGAAAAACTAAAATTTGGTACTACTTGTCTGGTAACGAGTTTTGTCACCTCTTCACGTACGGTTGCACTGTCAACATTCGCTATCAATATTTGGAGTAATATCATGTTTATCAAATAATAATACTATCCAACTATATTTTTTATTCTGGGATGCGTTTTTTGTATGTAAACGACTGTAAAAAACATTTTACATCTTAGAATAATTGTGTGTCTTATGAACACAGTCTTTTATGTGTATGGTCGATCGTATTTAGATGTATGGTCGGTCGTATTTAGGTGTATGGTCGATCGTATTTTTGATCTTTTAATAAAAGTGGGTTTGAATCCTGAGTGCCTTGAGGAGAGCCTGCTATCTAAACAGCGCTCTACAAATTATTATATTATTGATATTGTTATGACGGACTGTGAGTTCCGCATCTATTCCAGTTGTTAATGTCTCCATGACACGCTCTTCAATATATCCGAATTGGTAATCCATATTTATTAAGGGACACTAACCGATGAATAAATAAATCGTGAATTAAAAAGAAATAAAAAAACGGTTAATTTTAAAACATTGTAAACAAAACCAGAAATTGGTCAGAATTAAGAATTTCAGTGTGTTAATTTTTTAACACATATGTTGAACTGTGTTGCAAGAAAAAAAATATGCAATAAAATTTTGCCAGTATATTTATATTGCTAAAAATTCTCAAAAACAGGATCGACTGCAGTTCAGAATTGTTGCATTGCTTACATGTGAATTTCACGGATGTAAGTCAGCTGTCTCAGAACAGGCAACGCAACTAGTGACAGCTTATATAGATCGATTGTTTTGTGCAGAGTAGGATCATACAAACTTTAAATATACTTCAGAAAGTTTAGGATGAACCGTGCGACGTTTAAAACGTCATGTCACAAATGGATGGGGTAAAATCGTTTTTTTTATAAATCGAATAGTATTTTATAAATCGAACAATTGTTTTTCTCTAAACTGACGTTTTAATTCCTAATTTTCATTTTACTGACTTTCTAATGTATTGTATGATTTGTATGTATCTTTAAATAGGCCAAGATCCACTATGAATTAATACTATTGTAATTACGAACATTTAATTAAAATCGATTTTTTTTAAATGCAATTATCGTATACCCCCATCCCTAGCCAATGCAGACTAACGTAGTGATTTTTGATAATCGTCACCAAATATTATTTGATTTCAACAAACTGCCACATTTTTGCTAATTTGTGACAAGATGTATTAATTTGTCATTATTGATAGTTTCATAAAATTTATTTACCTAAATAACTTGCTATTTATTGGAATCGAGGCTTATATTAAAGTTGATAAAATAATTAAAATTACTGAATATCGTTACAAGGTTGTATTGGGGCAAATTTGTGAACTGTCATACGACTCATCCTAGATTTTCCGAACTATAGTAATATTATGCTTACGTGAAAATGTATTAAAATAAAACAGTCGTATATTGAAAGAAATTTAACCAAATTTACTAAGTGTTCATACTACTTTCGATTCACCAGATTTAATAAAAAAAACTTTATTTGAACATCTCTGTTAAAAGAGCTTATATTTTATGACACAGGAAAAAATCTTGAATGGAAATGCAAAAGAACAACACACGGAATATTTGATTGATTTATTTGCGTGTTATTGCAAAAATGCGTTGATCAATAAAATAAAGTTATCAAATTAGTGTGGTATATTCAATGCTATTCAGTTTCTGTTTGTTTCTTAATATTTATATAATATTATATTCACGGAACTATTTTTTTATAGAAAAATAAAACAATACATTATATAGAAAAATAAAACAATACATTATATGAAAAATAAAACAATATATTAAATATATAGAAAAATAAAACAATACATTATACTAGTATAAAATAAACGTATACTATATTATCAAATTCTCTACAAGTATATCAAGAGCAGCATAAATGATAACACGTAACATAATAGTGGTGTGGTGCCTGCCTCGTCGTGTGGAGGTAGAGTGGGTTTCATGAGAGTTGGCACTCTTTGATACATTGAGAAGCTTAGTGCGTAATACACAAAATGTATCAATGTGTTAGTAAGCATCTTGGCCGTGATTGGTTGATGTGATCCGTTAGTATTCAACTGACATTCAACTTTGCCGTGATTGGTTGATGTAATCCGTTTATTTGACGAAAAATATGGTGACCATAATGTCTGAAGTTAGGAAAAGGAAGAGCATTGTGTAGACAAACTAAATAAGCTGTAAGTTATCCACTTTTGCATTGCAATTTTTAATTGGTCTTAGCATTTATTAGTGTTAATTGTGTTTCCTTTGCCTATTGAATAAATAATTAGATTTTATATTGACCGTTGATTTCATAATTTTCATTAGGTACATACCATAATTTGATATTATATTATTATTGTGGTAAGTATTTTATAGGAATATAAAGTATTAGATGTACAATATTTAAAAATATATAATCATATATTACAAAATAAATTAAAATATGGTCACCCTAGACCAGCAGTGCAAACTCTCGTGAAACCCACTCTAACTTGAACTTGGCAGAAGCATGGTAGAATAGAGATTAATGCTGTGGAAGTGCGGGTACTATGAAAAAAGTGTGAAGACATCAGAAATGAATGCATGGATGTTTAAAGTAATTGAAAAAGGAGCTTTTAGATGGTTTGGAGATCTGTAGACGATGAATTATGAAAAAACAACTAGTTATTTGTAATTGGGTTGTGGTAAAATTTAAGAATAAAATTTTACTTTCGTCATCAGGTTACTGAAACTTAAAATACTTCAAGACGCCGAATTCAGATGAATCGTAAAAGTTCTATGAGAAGATGTATGGATATAGAAAAGGGGAAAGTTGCGTGTTGAGTTTGGAAAGTCTGACGCTCTGTCTTCTCCCCCTACCCGATTGGAAATTGTTAGGTGGTATGCGCATATATGTATGCATGAATGTAAAATAGATATTCACGAGAAAATATTCCTTCGCCAGATATTTCAGTCAGTCTGGTTTGTTTTATAAACTTTTCGTGAGCCTTCAGGTTGACTAAAAATTGAAATGGGTTAACCAGGAAAATAATAAATTTGACAAAACATGGTTTTCTGTATTTCAAGTAGTCGTGTATTAACATTATACGCGTATACGTTTAAATGTGTTTAAAAGACATCCACGCATATCAAACGAATCTTGGTGTCAAAGCTGGCTTAAATTTAATGTGTAGATGGCGAGATTTATTTCCTACACGTGAATATATATTCATGTACATTGACATAATATATAATGGATAAAATCAAACTTAACACACATGCCATCGTACTATTTCTCTATTTGGACGACCTTCATGGCATTGTTGATAAAACGCCTGTCTTCTGATCTAGATTTTTTTCAATTCCCGATAAATTTGGTAACAATCCTGGTGGTAAGACACTTGTCTGTCGATCCGGAGATTGCGGGTTCGATCGTCGCTGGAACCCAGATTTTTTTTAAATAGGATTCAAGTCTGGTTAACACTTAGGGCCTATAAAACATCTTTCTGGTTGGTTGGAAGAGATTGCCACATGGCAATAATCTCACCAGGTTAAAAAAAATTGTTTTTTTAAATATATAAAATGTTTTCCGTCTGGTTTTCACTTGTGGCCTCATAACCATCTTTCTGATTGGTTGGGAAAGATTGCCACATGGTCATAAGAACACAAGGTTGCACTGTACATAAAAAAACTGCTCACCTCTTGTCAAGCTTTTTACTAAAGAAAATCATATTCAAATACCATTTAAATGAAGATTAAAGCAGTTTTTCCTATGCCACAAAGTATTTAACTAAATCCAACAAATTTTTTAAATTATTTTAAACATATCAAATCTAAAGTTAAACAGATAAATAAAAATCACAAATTACGAATAAATATAATATAAAATAGTAAAAACATCATATAATTGAATATTTTCATGGAGTAAGTGGAGAGAAAGAGAGAGGAGGGGGGGAGGCCCCCGCCACATTCCCGAATCCGCTTTAAGGACCGACGGCCCTCCTATCAGGTTCACACGCAAGACAAACTTTACCTAGTTTGCAAACGAACCTTTATTTATTAATATAAAGCAAAAGTACAAAAAAAAAACAAACGAACAGGGCATATCCACCAAAGCAAGAAAAAAACAAAAAGAAATAAAATTCAAGGAAATAATAATTAAAATAAAGCATACAGTCTAATTGTTTTTGAAACATTAAAATTTCGTAAAAAAGGTGATGGAGTGCCTCTCCACTCCACTCCACCGCAAAAAAAGCACTGCATAATTCGCTCGGGAGCTGCTATAGCTGCAAAACATGATTTATTTAATTAATATATAGTAAGTTCGAATCCCGAGTTAGAGCGCCCTTCAAGAAAGTTTGCTCTCTAAACGGTGCTGTTTAGAATTGTCTAAAGAATTGAAAAAAAAATAGATACGCTAAGAGGAGAGAGCATTAAGAAACGCTTCCTTTACTTCGTCCAGATTTATACATTTTTTCATACAATATCTTCGTCTGTTGCTTTTACTATTTACGTTTCCTTCTTTCAAAACATAATTCATTTAGTACAAGCATATTTTTTCGGCCATCCTCTATGACGACTCCTGTTTTTGCTTACATTATAAATTTCTTAGTCAACTCTTCATCAGTCACCCGTTCAGCATGTCTAAACCCCCTCAACTTTATCTTTTTCACCTTACTTATCACAACAATTTTAAGCTCACTTTCTTTCCTTGTTCAGATTTATACACTTTGTCATACAATATCTTCTTCTGTTGCTTTTAGTATTTACGTTTCCTTCTTTCAAAACTTAATTCATTTAGAACAAGCATACTTTTTACGGCCATCCCCTATGACGACTCCTGTTTTTGCTTACATTATAAATTTCTTAGTCAACCCTTCATCACTCACCCATTCAGCATGTCTAAACCCCCTCAACTTTCTCTTTTTCACCTTACTTACCACAACAATTTTAAGCTCACTTTCTTTCCTCGTTCAGATTTATACATTTTTTCATACAATATCTTCTTCTGTTGCTTTTACTATTTACATTTCCTTCTTTCAAAACTTAATTCATTTAGTACAAGCATGCCTTTTACAGCCATCCCCTATGACGACTCCTGTTTTTGCTTACATTATAAATTTCTTAGTCAACCCTTCATCACTCACCCGTTCGGCATGTCTGAACCCCTTCAACTTTCTCTTTTTCACTTTACTTATCACAACAATTTTGAGCTCACTTTCTTTGTTAATAATAATTCACATTTCTGATTGGCTGGAAGAGATTATCACACGGCATTAAACAATAAAATACAAGGAAAGCTTTATATAATGTAATACAAATTAATGTACACCGAAATGGACACCCGGCCCTAAGATAATGAAAAAAAAAACAACGTAAATCAAAAGATGATTCAAATATGAATATACTCTTTGTAATTTATTTTATTTATTTATTTATTATTACACATGATAAGAAATATACACAATTTGAAAAAAAACAACAGGTAATTTGCTTTGGACATATAATTTTAATGGATCTGGGTTTGTTGCCTTTCATTTGTCATATCCCCAGTAAACTAGGCTTTTGCCTGTATCTCACTGAGGATATTTAGCATGAAAAAATAAATCGATACTTCTTTCCGATTTTTGATAACACAAAAAAACCCCGTTGCACGCTCTAATCAACCTGACAAACAGTGACACTGAACTACAACTGGAAACATCTTGCGAAACTCAACTCCTCACACATTATCACTCCAGAAAGACCAAAAATATTCATCCCACAATATACCGCACACAATCATAAGAATAAAAATCAAAACAAATTCAAAACAAAAAAAAAAGAAGAAAAAAAGAAAAACACACAGAAACACAAATACAAAAACATCCAAAATTAAAACAACAAGAAGAGACCCACACTCACGAGCTCACATAAATCCTTTCTACTCCTCATTCATCCTGAAAGCCCAAGTACTCAAAATCCTGTCGCAATAACAACCACGCTCCGATCGACTGTCTAAATGGTTTTCCTACCTTTACTTTTATTGAAGTCGGCACGCCATTGTATGTAATGGGAGCCAAATAATAATAATTTACATCTTAAAAACTTATAGTGAAAAATCTTAACTTACAACTTGACTATAAGTTACTTGAATAAATCACATTTATTTTAAATGAGAACTTGTACAATAAATAATGTGTTTTAATTAAACTTATTTGAATTGTAAACTAACACCACGATTTAAAAAGGAAATATTAAATCAAAATATTTTTTATACGCTATATTAGTTTATTAACAACATTTAAGAAATCGTTATATTATAACATATACGTGAATGTGTATTTCTGTTCGTAAGGCATTCCTAGCATTCAAGAATTATTCATTGGACCATATGTTAAGTTAATTTATACAGATTCCTGTTTTATCTTTAATGTATGCATAGTGCGTGAGTCATTTTTCACAAGTTGTTTTTTTTGTGTGTAAATTTATAACCTTAAATATACTTTATTTTTGTTTTAAATATATAAATCCTGGTTTCTCAACGTGTGGATCGTGACCCTCAGGGAGGTCGTGAAAATAAAAATAACTTATGTATACAAAAGGAAAACAACGCATTTTCCGAAGAAAAAAAAACGAGCACATTTCTTTTAATAACTTACAGTCTAAAGGCCAAGGGAAGTTTATATTATGTCAAATCCATTGGTTACTTTTGTTATATTTTGTATTATATTTATTTAACACTTTATTGCAAAATAATCTACCGGGTGGTAATCTCTTCCAACCAATCAGATACTTACCAACCTATTTAGCTCGTGATAGTGTGAAGTAGGTGGCGTACACATGTGTAATGAAATCATAATACAAACATTGTAATTTATTTTATCAAACACTGTTTATTCCACTTTTTTGTAACGGTATAACCCTACCTGTTTCAAAGCTTTCAACTCATATTTAGGGGAGCAGAAACGGTGTACGTCGGTACCAGTTCGAACAGAATTTAGTCTTGTTTGTGCTCCCCTGAAGATGAGGTGAAAACCTTGAAACCGGTAGGGGTATACCGTTACAAAAAAGTGGAATAAACAGTGTTTGATAAAATAAATTACAATATCTTTAAACCTCCACAACGTTAATGCCTTAACTATAAACAATATACAAACACTTAGGAATAAAACTTAAATAAATTAGTTAATGTTTTTTTTTTGCAGCATTCGTGCGACCGCATGCACACACATCAATAAGATATTAAGGTTTGTAGGGAGGTTGCGTCTTGAAGTCTTAATTATTTTTTTTGCAACATTCGTGCGACCGCATGCACACACATCAACAAGATATTAAGGTTTGTAGGGAGGTTGCGTCTTGAAGTCTTAATTATTTTTTTTTTGTGGGATCGCAAGTCTAAAAAGTTTAAGAAACAATAATCTTGACTCGTAATTTGCATTTATTATATATAAAACGATTGTCTAAGTCTTTGAACATATTCAAATTATGTCGACTAATTTAGTAATCTTAAGTGGCTGGATTATTTGCGTTTTATGTGCTTTAAGGGCTTCTCAACCTTTCCCTTCCTGTGCTAAAAAAATCCGCGCGTTCCCGTGCTGTGTATTCAACACATATTTAAAAATGAACGATTTAAAATCGAAAAATAAGAATATTCATAGCCAATCGCTTTAACTAATTAAATTTGAAGTCAAAAGTGATAATAATTGAAATTTAATTGATGAAAATATGGAAAAAAACCACCGGCCGACGTTCATAAAACGGGCGAAGCGACCACCTCAAACGAAAGCCCGCGAGCTACTGAAGCGAGCGATTTGAAATTCTATTTCTTGCGTTCCCATATACCGAAGTAGAGTGAGAGTGAGACGTGGATAACATCGCTTCCTCACTCATAGGGTTTTTTTTTAGAATTAATATACCTACGTCACACACTGGCACATGTTTGATTTTATTGGTGAATTTATTCCCGATTTTCACAAAATATCTCTGATGTGGCCGATAAGTGCTAATTATTATTAATATTATTTTTTCATTCAATGCGTAAATATATTACGGAAGAATACCTAAAATCTGAACTCAGTCTTTATTATATTTATAGAGATATTAAAGTTTTTAGAAGCAATGTGTACTAGTTACACATCACAGGGAAGGAAGGGTTAAGATGTTACTTTTTCATACATAGGGGTGGCTAAATGTTCTTGGGTCGTACAGTGATGGATTGTCATTTTTCGATATTCAATTTATTGATGCTCATAGATGTGTCTTTGATATATTGACACTTTAATAGACTGATAAATTTCCCCTGAAAGACATCAAGTCAACTGATTTTAAATTTATTCATACAAATACTACATTGATCAAAAAGTTTTAGGACTTTATTCATAAAATCGAAAATACAAGTTTATTCATCAAAATCGATATGGTCCCCTTCAAAGTACTTCCCATTGACTGCAACGCACTTACGCCAGCGCTTGACCCATTCCTCGAAACACCGCTGGTACTCAATTTTCGGTATGTCCATCAGAGCTGTCTTCGATTTTTTCATGACATCCTCTCGGGTGCTGTAACGCGTTCCGCGAAGCGGTTTTTTAAGTCGGTTGAACAGGAAAAAGTCACAGGGAGCCAGATCAGGTGAATTCAAAGGTTGCTGGATAGTCATGTTGTTTTTGGTCAAAAACTCATGGTAATCATGTCTTTCGCGTTTTCAACGCGATCCTTTTTTGCATGAAATTGAGGACTTTCGGCACCAATTTTGCAGCGACACGTCTGAGGCCCAAATCACTAACCAAAATGTCTTAAGCGGATCCATAAACGATGTTCAAGTCTTCTGCCAGCTTTCTGATAGTCAATTTGCGGTTTTCGCCCAACATTTCTTTGATTTTATCGATGTTTTCATCGGTTTTCGACTGCCACTGCGTTCGTCATCCTCAACCGACTCGCGACCACTTCTGAAGCGTTCGTGCCACCAAAAAACACTTCTCCAACATTTCCAAGGTTTGCGGACCGTTAAATCCGTTTTTCACACAAAGTTTAATGCAAACTCGTTGATGCACAGTTGATGCCATTTTCAAACTTGTAAAAAATCAAAAACACGCACAAAGGTAGATGTACTCAGTACAGCGTAACTTTTACAAATGTCAAGCTATGACGCTGAAATTTAGAGGGAAATGTCAATGATAGATGTGGTAACCTAACAAAAAAAAAAGAATTCCAATCGGGTGACTGACAGCGCCATACGGTGGCCGGTCCTAAAACGTTTTGATCAAGGTAGTATAGTAAATTTTTTAGCCTCTAATACAAATATTAGCAAATATTAGCGTAACTCATATCTGGTTGATCGAAATAGACTACCGGATAGTAATAAACTCGAAATTTGTATATTTTATACTAAAGTGTCTTTAAGACTAATTTCACAATCATTTTTAATATCTTTATTCAAATGACACCATTCTTGACCCCGAAAAGGTCAACATAACAAATTTGATTATATAACTATCGAAAACACAAAGAAAATTAATTATAAAAACAGAAATCAACATTTTGATTATAAAAACAGAAATCAACATTTTGATATTGGACAAATTTGACCTTGTTCGTTTTATTTTTGACCTTAAACACAAAATAAATTTAAATGCACAATGGTAATAACACACTGTTTTTACATGACCGAATCAATGCATTTCTAATCCTTATATAATTAATTAGTAATTACTAAACTCATTACCAGTATATTATAATAGTTTAATAACGTTAGTTAAAGTGTATAAGGTTTTTTTGCATTATATTTACACGAGCTTAGTACTTATTATTATGACATGTTTACACGAGCTTAGTACTTGTCATTATGCCATGTTTACACGAGCTTAGTACTTGTGATTATGCCATGTTTACACGAGCTTAGTACTTGTCATTAGTATTTTTCACATTCTCTTGCGTCCACGTGTAAACAAGTATATTAGTACTAAGCATTAGTAAATCTGGCAAGCGCAAGTGAATAGGAGGCCGACTTATTTACTAAACGACAAGCAGCTACCCCCACCACAATTCAACTAAGCACTTGTCGCTTGCAGAGTCGTCTAAACAGTCGTGGCAAGTGTTTAGTGACAAATTGAAACGGCAAGTGAGCGCACGTGTTCGTTCTTTTTTTGGTATTTGAACACATTTCTCAAAACAAGGCGACGGCGGCGGTTGTCCATTCCGGACGGATGTCGTGCTACTAATACATCTTCCTAACATCAACGTGTAAACGAATTATTCTCACTTGTCACTAAGCAGCTTAGTACAAACGATAAGTGCTAAGCTCGTGTAAACATGGCATTATATAGAATCTTTAGTCAATTGTAAATTTCCCCTGTCCGTTCAACATGTCTCACCTAGTTCCTCTTAATTCTCCAATAATTTAAAGCCACATATAAAAATAAATATAGGTAATAAGAAAGTTTATATTCCTACTGAAATAGCATATATGATATATATGTTACATACATATATTTCAAGATAATGGCGGACAAAATATATTTAAAAGAGAAGCTATTAAATTGTCTGGGTTCATCTCATAACATCCCCTCAATAGAAGGCGAACCCTGCCGCAAGGACATCAGATGTTTTTCAGGTCTCACCTTTGTCTTTTTATCTTCTTTCATATCTGATCTATAGTCACGTTCTCTATCTTCCGTGATGTCGGACTTTAAGTCCGCCGTCGCTACAATTCTTTTCACATGCGAATGTGTCGTCACTGTCGAAGGAGTCCTTTTAGGTAGTTTTTTCTTTACCATTACGTGACGTCTCGCTCATGAGAATTTAGAAGATTTCGGTTTTCCAATATAGATTACGCTGAATAGGGATTTATTTTGTTCCCCATAATATTGTGGGTGGATCGAACTGAGTGACATATCTGAATTTATCGTCAAAAACTCTATAAATATTTAGTATTAGTAATTTCTTACATATTCTTATACTGCCTCCATTTATTTTGCATTTATTTAACCTTTCCCTTCCTGTGATAAAAAAAATCTGCGCGTTCCGATGCTGTGTATTCAATACACATCAATACTCATGTAAAAATGAGCGATTTAACATAAAATCGAAAAAATAAGAATATTCATAGCCAAACGCTTAAATTAATTAAATTTGAAGTCAAAAGTGATAATAATTGAAATTTAATTGCTGAAAACGTGAAAAAAACATCGACCGACGTTCACAAAACGGGTGATGCGACCACCTCAAATGGTTGCCCGAAAGCTACTGAAGCGAGAGAAGGGAGCGAACTGAGATTCTATTCTAGCGTTCCCATATACCGAAGTAGAGTAAGACGTGAATAGCGGCGCTTCCTCACCCATAGCGGTTTTTAGAATGAATATACCTACGTCACACACGTTTGATTGTATTGGTGAATTTATTCCCGATTTTCAATGTGCTAATTATTATTAATACCTATTATTTTTTTCATTCAATGCGTAAATGTATTACGGAGGAATGCCTAAAATCTGAACCTAGTATTTATTATATTTATGGTATAGAAATATTAAAGTTTTTAAAAGCAATGTGTACTAGTAACACATCACAGGGAAGGAAGGGTTAATAAATTAATATATAACACAAATATAATTGATAATTTATCTTATGTAAAATCAAATAAAAATTTCCAAATAAAAAATAATACATACCTTAGGCATAAAAGTTTACAGTATATGTTATGTGATACCCAAGCATCGATATATCCATTTAACAAACGTCCTTAAAGTGAAGAACATTGATTTTTTAGTTAAATAATGTTATACACAAAACAAAGCACATCTTGAGAAGGTTTAGGAGAGAATAAGTTACAAAATATTTACGAAGCAAATATATATTTCTAATATAAATGTAAAGCGAGAAAAAGGCAGACCAAGGAAAGAATGAAACGATATTGTAAGATAAATGTTAAGGTAAAAAGTATGAGAAGGAAGATAGCATGTATGTTATGGATGTGCACTAGGCAAGAGTATTGGGCATGGACAGAAAGTATAAGAAGGAAGAGAGCATGTATGTTATGGATGTGGACTAGGCAAGAGTATTGGGCATGGACAGAAAGTATAAGAAGGAAGAGAGCATGTATGTTATGGATGTGGACTAGGCAAGAGTATTGGGCATGGACAGAAAGATATTAATGTTTTTTTCTTTCCGTCTATCCCAAAAGGGATATGGCGTGATGGTTTGTATGTATTTCAATACTCTGTACAGTACCTGGTGGTAAGTAATATACATCGGGCTTAAGAAAGAGACTGTCAGCCATAATCGGCTAACTTCGGCTTTGTAGAGCGTCGTCTTTGTCATTCATACACGTGTTCCGTCGCGATTTGTCAGTCGTTGTCAAGCGTTCTAGGGACAGAGACGACGCCCTACAAAGCCGAATTTAACCGATTATGGTGGACAGTCTCTTTCTTAAGACCGATGTGTATTACTTAACGCCGGGTACTGTACTTCCTTGTTTAAAATTTGGTCTTTGCTATTATTGTTGCGTGAATTCAGAATGAATAAATTTTCGAATACGCATTGTTTTTGCAAATAATTACGCATTCAATATGTAAAAAATACTTCTACAAGGTCCTTATTGGCAGTAAATATTGATCAAATAAGGCATAACAGTCGTTCTGAGGAAAAAAGTAAAATTATTGTAATAAAATGTTTATCATATATATAATACAAAGTAGTTTTGAAGAAGGTGTACTTTTATTTCGTCTGCATTAGCGATGTCGCGTACGACCTTGCAACGTGTTTTATCGCTGATTTAAAACTCGATTCCTATTAAATTCAGCTTGTTTAGGACTTAATTGAAACAGGTTGGATTTTGCGGCACAAATGTTTGAACAGTTCCCCGGGTTTAACGACGGTATCTTTTCAGAAGAAGACCATTTCAATATGAATGGCTCCGTCAATTAGGAAAATTACCGCTATTGTAGCGATGAAACCCAAGATTGAAACACCAGATACCACTCTATTACACACAAGTTTAGGCAGCCATGTCACCGTCGGGAATTATCGATCCTTATTTCTGAGAAGATTCTCGAGGCCAAGCAAAAGTAGTTATTTCGGAGCGTTACATACAAATGCTAAGAGAGTTTTTGACTGTGAAATTGCAAGCATTTCCGGAATACAATTCGAGAACGTGGTTTCAACAAGAGTGAGGCCACTTGTTGCACGCCCAATAACAGTTTGTAAGTATGTTCCCCGTGAAACTGATTTCGCAAAGGGGTGACATTGTATGGCCACCACGAAGTCCTGATTTGTCCCCATTCAATTTTAGCGGGGTTCCCTCAAAATGAGTATGCGCAAATAATTCAACGACTACGCTGCAATTGAAAACACAACATTCGACAAGAGATCAAAGCGATACCTCGGGCGCGTTTCAAATTTTTCAATCCAGATTAAACGAATGCCGTCGACGCGATTGTGGTGATCTCGACAATATTATTTTTTGTAAATAAATATTCTTGTTACATGCTTGCAGTAACTAAAGTTGATTACAAACATCATTGTTTCATTATGAATTTTCAAAACTGAATTGTATTCTGGGCTACCCTGTACATACAAACATACCATCACGCCATTTTCCTATCGGGGAAGGCAGACGCGACAGAATGCCAGGCATTCTTATCTCAAAACACATACTTCGCTTATTCTACATTCATAAACTTTGTCATACAACTTCTACGATATCTCCAACTTTCTAAGTTTCCTTTCAAAACATTCACTTGATCAAAACATACTTTTCTTGATCTCTGAAGTCTTCCACTCACATTTGCCGTACACTTTAATTTTGTTAGTCTTTTTCATTAATTTATTCTACATGGCGAAACCTTCTCAAAATTTCTTTCTTATTTAATTCAACACATAAGCCTTAAGTTCACTCCATCCCCTAATTACTTCATTCCGTTTTCTATCATACTCGTACATAGTCCCCTTTTGTATTATTCTCAGTGCACGTATTTCTACAGTACTAATTCGACTCCTTTCAGTTTTTTCCATCTCTACATTTCACTCCTATATATCAAAGTTGACACCAAAATACTGTTGTGGAATATCATGTCAACAGATTTAGATACTGTCCGGTTCGAGTATATATAGTTTAGTCCCCCATTGACTTTGATTATTTATATCGTTAAAAATCATATTAACCATATTTCTTGGATTTTATTATTGCTCCTCTTTGAACCCTTTTAAGATGTTCCAAATCCTTTAAAAAATATTTCTTAATAACAACATCTTTGCATCATAGACGCCAACAACATTCTACATATTTTATATAATAGATCGTATAAACAACAATAAAGCCTAAGTGTGACACATCCTTCAAGGATACTGCAATAAGTGACAACAAGGAAGACCGGCGTGCAAATATGTCGACGATCTTATTGGATATTACCCAATAATGGACCATCAGCACTCGCGACGTGTGCGGCTCTGCGAGGAGTTACGTTCTTGGGCAGGTGACGTGAATTAATTAAATGATCTTCGCTTCTTAGGTATTTCTTTCCTGTTGTCTTGTTGATGGTCATTTTTCAATGTTAATTAATTTTAATTAGATCTCATACGCTTTAAACGTGTTTTTAATTAAAAATGTTTCAAATTGTAATTATAGTGATTTTAAAATCTATCGATTACAAAAATGTTCAATTTGTTAGTATAGTGATTTAAAAATCTATCGATTGCAAAAAAAAATTATTTGTGATTTTAAAATCTATCGATTACAAAAATGATTGATAAAATCTATCGATTGAAAAGTAATTTTAAAGTCTATCGATTACAAAAATTTTCAAATTGTTATTATAGTTATTTTAAAATCTATCTATTACAAAAATGTTCAATTTGTTATTATAGTTATTTTAAAGTCTATCGATTACAAAAATGTTCAATTGATATTATAGTGATTTTAAAATCTATCGATTACAAAAATGTTCAAATTGTTATTATAGTTATTTTAAAATCTATCGATTACAAAAATGTTCAAATTGTTATTATAGTTATTTTAAAATCTATCGATTACAAAAATGTTCAATTTGTTATTATAGTGATTTTAAAATCTATCGATTACAAAAATGTTCAAATTGTTATTATAGTTATTTTAAAATCTATCGATTACAAAAATGTTCAAATTGTTATTATAGTGATTTTAAAATCTATCGATTACAAAAATGTTCAAATTGTTATTATAGTTATTTTAAAATCTATCGATTACAAAAATGTTCAAATTGTTATTATAGTTATTTTAAAATCTATCGATTACAAAAATGTTCAATTTGTTATTATAGTGATTTTAAAATCTATCGATTACAAAAATGTTCAAATTGTTATTATAGTTATTTTAAAATCTATCGATTACAAAAATGTTCAAATTGTTATTATAGTTATTTTAAAATCTATCGATTACAAAAATGTTCAATTTGTTATTATAGTGATTTTAAAATCTATCGATTGCAAAAATGTTCAATTTGTTATTATAGTGATTTTAAAATCTATCGATTACAAAAATGTTCAATTTGTTATTATAGTGATTTTAAAATCTATCGATTACAAAAATGTTCAATTTGTTATTATAGTGATTTTAAAATCTATCGATTACAAAAATGTTCAATTTGTTATTATTGTGATTTTAAAATCTATCGATTACAAAAATGTTCAATTTGTTATTATAGTGATTTTAAAATCTATCGATTACAAAAATGTTCAATTTGTTATTATAGTGATTTTAAAATCTATCGATTACAAAAATGTTCAATTTGTTATTATAGTGATTTTAAAATCTATCGATTACAAAAATGTTCAATTTGTTATTATAGTGATTTTAAAATCTATCGATTACAAAAATGTTCAATTTGTTATTATAGTGATTTTAAAATCTACCGATTACAAAAATGTTCAATTTGTTATTATAGTGATTTTAAAATCTATCGATTACAAAAATGTTCAATTTGTTATTATAGTGATTTTAAAATCTATCGATTACAAAAATGTTCAATTTGTTATTATAGTGATTTTAAAATCTATCGATTACAAAAATGTTCAATTTGTTATTATAGTGATTTTAAAATCTATCGATTACAAAAATGTTCAATTTGTTATTATAGTGATTTTAAAATCTATCGATTACAAAAATGTTCAATTTGTTATTATAGTGATTTTAAAATCTATCGATATTATTCGAAAGTTTTTCGTAAAACACAATGAACCGTTAATCTGCACATACACATAACATACTGACGACCTCCGTGGATTAAATGCGTTCCAGCTCAGGGGTTATGGGCTCAATTCCCTTTACTACGCGATTTTTTAAACGAAGGGTTTCAGACAGGTTTTCCCCTTAGACGTATGTAACACATTTCTGATTGTTTGAAAGAAATTTCGGCATGCTTGTATAATTTGTTATAATTTGACATAAAATGATGCAATTATTTCTTAATATTTTACATCAGTATTCTTCACTCGGTAAGAAGAAAAGATACCTTCTGAAATTTTATACAAATTACCATTTTTTATAGCCCATGTATAGTACTGCTTTTAACAATTTGTGTTTTTTCGCAAATCAATTTGTCTCAGTCATGAAAAAAATATCTCTTATGATTTGAATAGTTATGAATATTTTAACTGGTTAATTTATCATTAAATCTACTTTAAATAATTAAGTAATTTGCCATTAAAAATACATTATAAAAACGTGTTGTACTTTGGATGTTACTTCTTGATAGGACGACACAAATAAATATCCATTTTTTTGTATTCAAGGAAATGCTTGCGAACTTGCGTTACAAAAAGAAAAAATATAATTTGAAGGGATTCTATACTTCAACCACTCGAGAACACAAATGCTGTCACTTCCGTAAAGCAAATGGACGGAGAAACATTTCCAAATTGTGACTCCTTTAAGTATCTTGGGTCACTCATCCATAGCGATGGAGGATGTGCAGCAGATGTAACACATATAATTAGGGTGGGATGGATGAAGTTTAGATCAATGACGGGAGTTCTATGTGATCCGAAAATGCCAGTAAAGTTAAAAGGAAAAGTATACCAAACGATTGTCAGACCCGCACTCCTCTATGGCTCCGAATGCTGGACGATGTATAACTCTTACTCTAGGCAACTAGAAACTGCTAAAATACGCATGCTAAGATGGTCAGCTGGTGTGTCCCTAAGAGACAAAATAAAAAACTCACGCATTCGTAGAACCCTAGGTGTTACAGACATCTACAGCAAGATGGAGGAGAGGCGATTGAGATGGTATGGGCACGTTGGACGCAGAGCACCCGATCACATTGTGAACCAGGCAATCTCCATGGATCTTCCTCGAATAACAACCAGAGGAAGACCAAAGAATTCATGGGCGGTGTAAAAAGATAACCTGATGCAGAGGCATGGCCTGGGGGACGTAGTCCGGGACAGAAGAGCATACAACCTGAGGACGAGGAGAGCTGACCCCAACAGTCTTCGCAGACAATGAGTTGGGATGGAGCCAGGGAGAAGGAGGATTCTATACTTCAACCACGAAAATTTCAGCTGGACAACTTGAGATTTTTAAAATTAGAAATAGTATTTAATGAAATCTCAATATTATCAAAAATCCGGTCAATTTAAATAATAACCCACTCCACGTACTGTTTTCCATTCAAACACCAGCTTCTTGACTATGCTTGCACATACCTTCCCCCTACTAATCAATATCCCGTATTTTTCCTTACCAGTGACCACTAATAACTTTATATTAAACGTGTAATTCAATTCCTCATCACCTGACGAAAAAAAAAAGACGTTTTAGAAACCGGTTGGGAATTATTTTAATAAAACAGTGGTGAATTAAAGGCAATCAGAGTGTAATGTTCATTTGTTTAAATAAATATTTTTTTTGTATTTATTTCAATAAAGATTTGTATTTGTTTAAATAAAAAAAACAATTGAATAAAACACAATTATAGTTTTTTTGTTATATTCAATTGTTTTCTTTATTTGTTTATTAACTGTATTTTTTTTATCCAATTGTATCTTGTTTAACAATTTTCAATCTTAGTAGGACCAATTTCAAGAAAAATTACAAACATATATTTTATATGTCAACTTATTTGTTTCAACTTTGTAATAGATTGGCAGTTCGAGTCGAAAATTTCAAAATGAACAATATCACAATGTAAAATAGTTTTCGTAATGTAGTCAATAAATTCGAGAGTTTTTCTTAAAACTTTTCAAAAACATATCCTAATACGTACATGTTTTTTTATGCACACTCTTTATTTGTGTTATTCGATACAGAAAAAATAAACAGTAAAATTTACTTCAAATTATAACGTACTATTTTCTTTGTAAAAAATATCCTACGCGTGAGATTTTTTTCTTACTTTATCAGAATGACATCGAGATGCGTAACTAATATGTTGATAATTTATATTTTAAAGTTAAAAGTAATTTGCTTGAAAGAAGCGTAAACAAATGTTTTGTTAGAAACAAATTTAATTTAATTAAATAATTTTTCATTATTCGACTGTCAGGTTAACGAGTTTTTTTATATTAATTACTTGTATGTAAACAATTTTATTTCAAGAAAGGAGGAATATTGAAATACTAGTTTCAACCCGTGAAATATTCACGGAAGTAAAACAAATTCTACATTTATGAAAATACGAGTATATATTCATAAATATAAAATTTGTTTATATATATATTATATATATATATAAATATATATATATATATATATATATATATATATATATATATATATATATATATATATATATATATATATATATATATATATATATATATATATATATATATATATATATATATATATATATATATATATATATATATATATATATATATATATATATATATATATATATATATATATATATATATATATATATATATATATATATATATATATATATATATATATATATATATATATATATATATATATATATATATATATATATATATATATATATATATATATATATATATATATATATATATATATATATATATATATATATATATATATATATATATATATATATATATATATATATATATATATATATATATATATATATATATATATATATATATATATATATATATATATATATATATATATATATATATATATATATATATATATATATATATATATATATATATATATATATATATATATATATATATATATATATATATATATATATATATATATATATATATATATATATATATATATATATATATATATATATATATATATATATATATATATATATATATATATATATATATATATATATATATATATATATATATATATATATATATATATATATATATATATATATATATATCATTTATACATCGTCCCCTTTTACATCGGTTCAAAAATTGTTAGCTAGGTATTTAAAATTCGTTCAGTATCACGGACCCACCGAGATTCAAATTTCGAATTACTTTCGGAGATAATCCAAGTATTCCTCTCTCGCTCTCTTGTATTCAAAATTCAATTCTCGTATTCTTTCTTTGATGACAACCATCGTATGGGTTTTGGCCTATTTATACTGTGATGTGCATGAAAAATGTTATTAATATTACAATAAGAAAACATCAACGGTTTTCAATGCAGGTTAATTATTTGAACTGATTTATAAAATTTCACATTTTTTCAACAGTTTTCTCGTTTATTAAGAAATTTGATGCTAGAATTTGGTTGTTATTGCGACAGGAGTTTGAGTGCTTGGGCTTGTAAAAGGAATGACTTGTGGAAGAGGTTTGTGTGAGTTCTTGAGTGTGGTGTTTTTTGTTGTTTTATATTGACATTTATGTATAAATGTTTTTTTTTGCTTTATGATTGTGTGCGGTATATTGTGGGATGAATGTTTTGGTCTGTCTGTAGTGATGAAGTGTGAGGAGTTTGATTTCACGTGATGTATACATATGTAATTGAGTGTCACTGTTTGTCAGGTTGATGAGAATGTGGCAACGGGGTTTTACATAATTCAAAATCGAAAAGAAGTATCGATTTATTTTGTCATGCTATATGTCCTCAGTGAGACACAGCCTAGTTTACTGGGGACACGACAAATGAAAGGCAACAAACCCAGATCCATTAAAATTGTGTGTCCGAAATAAATTACCTGTTGTTTTTTTCGCAAATTATGTATATTTCTTGTCATGTGTAAAATAAATAAAAAATAGATTGAAATATTTATTAAAAACCATAGATACTCAATTAAAAAATATTAATACGGTTGATGCAATGAATAAATTACATGTGAAATTAATAGAATAATTAGTTCAAATACGACCATAGACAAATACGACCATAGACAAATGTCTTGTTCCATATAAATTATTACGAATACATAAAATAAAGGACAAATAACTTTTACGAAATTTCTTATGTAAAATACCAAATCTTATTATTTATAAATAACCTCCGACCTAGCGCAGCCTACTCAGTAAAACGCTTGACTTCCACCTGGGGATTTCAGGTTCGATTACGAATATATAGAACGGCCCCAGTCTAAAACATTTTTTCTGAATACAATATTCATACCCACTAAACGTGTGCTAGTTGCTTCTTCATGTGTGGGGGTAGTATTGCCAACACGTACAATGACGAGCTGGGATTTTTGTGCCTACTCCAAGAAAGTGTGAAAGGTACACCAAGGAAAGTATGGTTGAATCAAGTGAATGATGTTTTGAAAGAATGAAATGTAGAAAGTTAAAGAAATCGTAGAAGCTGTATGGATGTAAAAAAGGCTAAAAATGTGTGTTGAGATAAGTAAGTCTGGCGCTCTGTTCTCTCTACTTATTATAAAAAAATTGGCGCAGGAATCATCTGAATTCTTGATTTAACTTCGGGATAAATCCCAATATTCATCTTGACCACGGAAAAATCCGAATTCTCGATTCGACGTCAGAAGAGATCCTTATATCTAACTCGATCGCAGGAAAGAAAAACTTTTCAATTTGCCCTCGGGATAGATTTCAACATCCAACTTAACCGGTTGAAAGATCTTCACATTCAACTTAACCGGTTGAAAGATCCCAACATTCAACTTAACCGGTTGAAAGATCCCAACATCCAACTTAACCGGTTGAAAGATCCCAACATTCAACTTAACCTTTCCCTTCCTGTGCTAAAAAAATCCGCGCGTTCCGGTGCTGTGTATTCAATACACATCAATTCACATGTAAAAATGAGCGATTTAAAATCGAAAAAATATGAATATTCATAGCCAATAGCTTAAATTAATTTAATTTGAAGTCAAAAGTGATAAAAATTGAAATTTAATTGATGAAAACATGAAAAAAAACATCGGACGACGTTCACAAAACGGGCGAAGCGACCACCTCGAACGAAAGCCCGCTGGCTTCTGAGCGAGAGAAGCGGGCGAACTGAGATTCTATTTCTTGCATTCCCATATACCGAAGTAGAGTGCGAGTGAGACGTGAATAACGTCGCTTCCTCACCCATAGCGGTTTTTTTAGAATGAATATACCTACGTCACACACTGGCACACGGTTGATTGTATTGGTGAATTTATTCCCGATTTTCACAAAATACTCGTATATCTGTGATGTGGCCGATAAGTGCTAATTATTAATAATATTTCTTTTTTCATTCAATGTGTAAATGTATTACGGATGAATATCAAAAATCTGAATCAAGTATTTATTATATTTATAGAGATATTAAAGTTTTTAAAAGCAATGTGTACTAGTTATACGTCACAGGGAAAGAAGAGTTAACCGCAAGAAAGAACCGAATCATTCAATTTGACTTGGAAACAGATCTCATTATCTGACATGACCGCGGGAAAGATTCGAGTTTTCGATTTGACCTCGGAGCACAACCCGATATTCAAATCGATCGCGGGAAAGACCAGACTGTCAACTTGACCTCAGGACATATCCTAATATCCAATTCGACCTCCGGATCCGGGATTGTTTAGACTTTCCATGACCATATACTAAAGATACTTTCAGATATGATCGCTATATACTCGTACATATTACAAAATCTAACGTATGGCGGTGCGGTACAATTCGTTGATATCAAAGCGTTACTCAAATAGCATTTCAATCAAACGTGGGTATTTATATTGTTGACTTTTTTTCAAATAATGCCACAATCGTAAATATCGCCAGGGTTTCATTCATATTAGAAGAATCAATTATAAATAATAAAATAGTGTTGATTTTTTCTTTAATTAATTTATTCAATTCTGAAAACCTGTTTTATTGATATTTGTTAGTTAATTTTAATTTGACTTATATTTTTAAAACTAAGAAAACTGAGGGACAACGAATTATTTAATTTTACAAAATTCATAGTAAAAATAAATGTTAGGTATCATCAATCAAAGGAAGAAGGGAAGGAGTAAAATGGTGGATGGGAAATAAATTGGACATATTAGAGGCCCTAGAAATTTATATGTCAGTGTATCGAGCTGAACATCTGGAAAACACATATATACCAAGAATCTCTCCGATGCTTGCCGAGGTCGTCCCATACCTCCCTCAGTCCCCAACCCGAATGTCCCCAACCGTTAGAAGCGTGTATCTCGGGTACCAGTTCGAACATAATTCAGTCTTGTTTGTATATATTATTTTTCCTTGTTTTTAACGTTATGGAGGTTCAAATATATTGTAATTTGTTTTATCAAACACTGTTTATTCCACTTTTTGTAACGGAATCGGTTTCAAGGTTTTCACCTCATCTTCAGGGGAGTACAAACAAGACTGAATTATGTTCGAACTGGTACCGATATACACGCTTCTAACGGTTGGGGACATTCGGGTTGGGGACTGACAGCTGAAAATCTCTCCGCTGCTAGCCGATATCGTCCTATGCCTCCATCAGCCCTCAGTCCCCATCCCGAATGTCACCAACTGTTAGAAGCGTATATATATCGGTACCAGTTCGAACATAATTCAGTCTTATTTGTGCTCCCCTAATGATGATGTGAAAGCCTTGAAAATGGTAGGGTTATACAGTTACAAAAAGTGGAATAAACAGTGTTTGATAAAACAAATTACAAAAAATAAACAAGTGCTATTTTTCATTTTACTTAAAATATCTATTTTTCTTATAAATTCAAATAAATTTAACAGTTTTTTACTTTTGAATATTATAACACTTTTTATTGTTTACAATACAACCTGGCGTAAATTGTAAATTATGACAAATTATAACAAAGAACATCCCTTATTAGGTTAAGTGTAAATTTTTTGATTTAAGATAAACTTACAATATAACGTCACTCTCCTATCCTCATGCTCGAAGTTTATAAATTTATATACTAGTAGGAATATTTTTTTATCTCTCAATAATAGTGGGTTTGAATTCCGAGTTAGAGCGCCCTTGAGTAGATTCTGCTGTCTGAACGAAGCCATAAAAAATATTATTTTATCACTATAAATTTTAAAGCTGATTTTCCTGTTGTTCATTCATAACATTTTTTGTAGTTATAAATGAAAATAAATGTTATCGAAACTTTTTATATTTGTAAAAACGTATGTTAATTGAATGTTGAAAAAAACACTTCTTAACTAAGATGTTACAATGACTGTTAACTCATTAACGAGTGTTTTTAAAAAACGTGTAATTATTAGCATTGAATCATATTCAGAAATTAGTTTGCATAATTTCCAGAACTGTCCTAATTATTTTTTTTGTTTCAGGTCGTGCAATTTGACCGAGCAACCGAATGCTGCATAAGCGAAATCAAATGCCAATTGGTCGCCACAATTGATTCATATTGAGTCAAAAAAAAAGGTTCTTAGTTAGCAAAACACATTTTGTTTGTTTCCTAAGAATCACCAGCAGTGAATCGTCCAATTGTATTGATTTTAACGCGTTCCGTAGGAGTGGCTTATGAGCCTCTGACACAATTAATGGTTTTTACATTCAAATACTAGTGTTAATAATTTATAGTGCAAAAAAACATAGTGATATATTATTTACAGTGCATTAAGCCAAAATTATTTGAATATATTTAACAAAAAGGAAAAATATATACGCCCATAAACAAAACTCGGATTAAGAGGATACGAGTATATAAAATTGTTAATTGGAAAAAAACAGACTTGACACGATTTATGGTGTTTGCATGTAAAAGATACCGTCGTTCGAGAAGGAATATGCATACTTTATAAAATATTTTACGGTAAAGTTCTTTGGAGAAAAAGTGACGTTAAAAAAGACAGTGGTATATCTAGTTTGAAAGGGTAAAGAACATTTTGAAGATGGCATTTCTGATATCGTCGCTGATGGAGGGGTACCATGACCTCATGGACAATAAGAGTGACCCCAGGGTCAACAACTGGGCCATGATGAGCTCGCCATTTCCAACACTCGCCATCTGCCTGACTTACGCATATTTTGCAAAGGTAAGTTATTTATTTGATTTCTTCTTCCTTTAAGTGTAAAATTCCATTTCAAATGACAGAAAGGAGGCTGTACAAAGATACTGACTTTTTCTTGATTGAAGTCTTTTTCTTGATTGAAGTCTATTTCTTGATTGAAGTCTATTTCTTGATTAAAGTCTATTTCTTGATTAAAGTCTATTTCTTGATTGGTTTTAGTCGATTAATTTGATTTATGATAAACGTGTTTATTTTATTATTGCAAGTCATATTATTACTGCGTAGTATCTAATGTATTGATAATCTTTATTTTTGGTCATCGTTCGTTAACTCGAATAATATTTAAATTGTTGGAGATATGGGTGGCGTGTGCAGCTTTAGGAAGTTCTTGAAGACAAATATTTTTTGGTAGATCTTATCAAAATTTATGATCATATATGAACTCTACACACATACGCTACACTACACCAAAGCCGAATGTGTTGCTATCACATATCGGAATATCTACAAAAGTTTCTTTGTATTTCGTCTTTTCTTGGTAAGTTTTAACGATTTCCTTATCAAATATGTTTTTGTCAATATATGCAGATACAGGGAAGTGACTAATTTGATAGCCGCAGCCAGCACCTTCGTATCCTTAAACTGAATTTGTTTTTTTTTTTAATATTTTTAATCCGTCAATAATAGTGGAATCGAATTCCAAGCTAGAGCGCCCTTGAAGAGGGTCTGCTCTCTAAACGGTGCTACAAAAATTGTTATTTGTGTATTGCTCGTATTATTATTCGTGTGCCTTCAAGAGTACATTTTTGCACCAGTTACAGACACACTCGTCCGAAATCAATATTGCGAAACATCCCCCCGACCCCCCCCCCCTCGTTAACTCTAATCATCCCCCCAAATGACCCCCCGATTGTCACTCTGAACACCCCATCATCGATAATTCCTCCGGCAGACAGTTTACCCCCATAGGCAACCGCATTTCTCACCTTCAATAAACATTTTCTACACCTTAATATATTTATAAAAGTCACACACGTTTCCCCACTCATTTACTTATCTACATATACTATATTCATTCTTATAATTTATTCACCATCATTATTATTATTTTTTTTTTTTTTCACCCATTCAATATAAAACAGTGTGTGACGACACAAATTTATGTATATTTGTATTTAATATTATGTATATATCATCATATTTATATATGTATTTAATCGTTTATAATTTCTCATAATCATTCATAAAATCTAAACATTTACCACAAACCTATCCTTTCCCGATTCCCAAAAAGATCCAAAAATTTCCAATAAATATCTTAACAGTCAGAACTTATCCGATGAAGGAGTAAGGTGTCCTACCATCGGACCGAAACTCCGAACAAGCTATCCATCACTTGATGGGGGGAGTACATTTTTTAATATAAAGGAAACAAATAACTTAAATCAGTAATAAAAATATTGTTTTTTTATATACCTGGTGAGATTATTGCCACGTGGCAATCTCTTCCAACCAACCAAAAACCTGTTCTAATGGATCCTAAGTGAAAACCAGACTGGAATCCCTTTTTTTAAATCAATGTTCCACCGAGGATCGAATTCAGATTTGTTTAAAAAGATCTGATTTCTTTTTTTTCCTGACAGTAATGTATGACATCCGTGGTTATCAGTAATGTTTAATTATGACATCAGTAATGTATGACATACCTAACTGACATCCGTAGTCTAGTTAGTAAAACAAACATTTTCTCACTTAGAGATTGCAGGTTCAATTCCCACTGCAACCAATATTTAAAAAAAAGGATATCAATTTGGTTCTCAAGAAAAAAACGTCATTAATTATTATTGTTGGAAAAATAATAGATTGTTTATAGTTAAGGCATTAACGTTGTGGAGGTTTAAAGACATTGTAATTTGTTTTTATCAAACACTGTTTATTCCACTTTTTGTAACGGTACAACCCTACCGGTTTCAAGGCTTTCGCCTCATCATCAGGGGAGTCTTGTTTGTGCTCCCTGATGATGATGTGAAAACCTTGAAACCGGTAGGGTTATACCGTTACAAAAAGTGGAATAAACAGTGTTTGATAAAAACAAATTACAACATCTTTAAACCTCCACAATGTTATTTATTTATTTAACAAAAACAGTATTTACTAAAAACAAGTACAACAGTTTTTAGAAAAAACAAGTATTCACTAAAAACAAATCTGAGTTATTTACCTCTATAAAATAAGTCTTCGACAATTACGTAAGTCTGCTTGGTGAAGTTTGGTAATATTTTGTGGTATACATACATAACATATATTGAACTTAAATATACATATAATTATTAAATAATTGTAAAACGATGACTAATTTATTATTACTACTGCTTTTTGAATCTTCATGTTAGTTTAAGATAAAGTTTTGTATTATTTGTCAATAATTTTAAGTACTTGTATAACCTGTCCCATGTTCATTTGTATATAAAGACACTGTTGTGTCGTTAATTAAATAAATAAATAAACACTTTTAATGTAAATACAATCTGGCAGGCTTATTGCCAGGCGGCAATCTCTTCCAGTCAACCAGACAAAAGTAAATGAAGCAAGTTACATGGTTGCATAAATCATTCAAATTACTATCCATCCCCACGAAACCCATAAACACATAACATACGTGAGCATATACTCGTATATACACACGAACCCCACAAATACGGACAATCGCCCGAACATTATTTTTCATATATGGTAAAGTGAGATATCATCAATCAAAAGAACAGGAAGGGATGGTGGAGAAGAATGGAAAAATCGGGAATGAAACACGTTATTTTACTGATTAGAAATTAAGAGTTTTTTCAGTCGCTTCTAAAAGCAATGCCTTAACTATAAATATTATATCTTGCTGATTAGTTGAAATAGATTACCACATAGCAATAAACTCGCCTGGTTATACTATACACGACGCCAGTGTTATATTATACAATAAATCAGTTATACTGTTTTTAGTGGACACACCTTTTGATTATGAAATGTTATTAGTCACGAAATAGCTATATGCTATTAGTGTTTGTGACAAAGAATGACGTTTCGCTAAAAAAAAAACTCACAATGAACTCATATTTCATTCAAATCGCTTCAATTCAATTAATATAAACTGAAAACTGATAACGTTTTTATTTACTTAGAAAAATGTTAGCCTCACCGTGGTTCTCAGATATATGTAAATATTTATAGAGAGTGTATGAAGTTCTCAGATGCATGCATAATTATTATCAACCAGGGTCGATCCACTGCTGGATGAAGGTCTCCCCAAGTTGACTCTAAATAGTTCGGTTTTTTACTCGGTGATGCCATGTAATGCTGCCATGCTTCTTAATTTCATCTATCCAGCGTACCTTTGGTCTTCTTCAGGGCCTCTTTATGCCTCTTGGGTACCATTGGATTATTTCGGCTGCCCATTGCCACTTTATTCTTTTGGACACCTTTATAACGTCCTGTACCTTTGATATTTTGCGAATCCAAGTGTTCCGTTTACGGTTTATTTTAGTATATCCCAACATGCATCTCTCCATGCCCCTTTGTGTGATCTGGGGCTTTAGTGTGTTCTTATCTACGAGCGTCCATGTCTCGCAGTCATACGTAAGTACTAGGAAAATACATTGGTTGTAGACCCTTCGCTTCAATGATATTGGTTATGGAATTTTATTATTCACGAAATAGCTATATGCTATTGACAAAGAATGACGTTTCGCTAAAAAAACTCACAATGAACTCATATTTCCTTTAAATCGCTTCAATTCAATTAATATAAACTGAAATAAAAACTGATAACGTTTTTATTTACTTAGAAATATGTTAGCCTTATTGTGGTTCTCAGATATATTTAAATATTTATAGAGAATATACTCGTATGAAGTCCTCAGATACATGAACAAATTTAAGTTAAATTAAGTCGAGAAGATTGGAATACTTTGGGCATTTATTCAGAGAAAACAAATATGAAATCATTTAAGTAATATTGCAGGAAAATATACAAGGAACACGAGTGTAAGAAAAAGAAGTATCTCCTGTCTGAAAAATCTGAGAGTGTGGTCCAATGTAGCCCGAAGATATTGATCAGAGAAGCTGCGGACAAAGTTAAAATGACCATGATGATTACCAACTTCCAACGTAGAGAGGCACTTTATGAAGAAGAATTTGTCTCCAGTCAAATGTGAAGCCTCGTACAGAGTGGAGATGGTAACATATTTGATTTGTTCAAACCAACGGAAGAAAGCGCGGCCTCTTGAACTCTCACCAGGAACATTACCCAACATGACAGTGTATTCAAGATTTGTATCATCACGTTTTAATATGTGTCTGAAGAAACGTTATATCCTTTGTTGACAAATGTGGAGAGGCGAGTGTTTATATAGTAATTGTAATATTTCAATAGTAAGTCATTTGGCTCAACCTGTTACTTCTCCCTGGCTCCATCCCAACTCATTGTCTGCGAAGACTGTTGGGGTCAGCTCTCCTCGTCCTCAGGTTGTATGCTCTTCTGTCCCGGACTACGTCCCCCAGGCCGTGCCTCTGCATCAGGTTATCTTTTTGCACCACCCATGAATTCTTTGGTCTTCCTCTGGTTGTTATTCGAGGAAGATCCATGGAGATTGCCTGGTTCACAATGTGATCGGGTGCTCTGCGTCCAAGGTGCCCATACCATCTCAATCGCCTCTCTTCCATCTTGCTGTTTATGTCTATAACACCTAGGTTTCCACGAATGCGTGAGCTTTTTATTTTGTCTCTTAGGGACACACCATTTGACTGACCATCTTAGCATGCGCATTTCAGCAGTTTCTAGTTACCTAGAGTAAGAGTTATACATCGTCCAGCATTCGGAGCCATAGAGGAGTGCGGGTCTGACAATCGTTTGGTATACTTTTCCTTTTAACCTTACTGGCATTTTCGGATCACATTGAACTCCCGTCATTGATCTAAACTTAATCCATCCCACACTAATTCTATGTGTTACATCTGCTGCACATCCTCCATCGCTATGGATGAGTGACCCAAGATACTTAAAGGAGTCACAATTTGGTAATGTTTCTCCATCCATTTGCATTACGGGAGTGACAGCATTTGTGTTCTCGAATGGCTCAACCTGTTACTATTTGCTCCAAACCGTTCAGAGCATTTATGTTTTTAATGGTGTCATGCAGTTCGTCGTTACATCTCTTGCGCTACCCACCGTGATTTCTTCTGCCCTTCGTCAGATCACCAAAGATGATATTTCTCAGAGAGGAGCCCGGAGTTTAGCATGCAGCCTACATGTTCAGACCAACGCAGTGACATCTGAAATAGCACCTTCTGTAATTTATTTATTTTACAAATCTTCCTTGTACATGATGAATTGCCTTATTATTTAAAAAAAAAACTTGTATTTTAGTTTGATTTATTCTATTAAATGTCCAAATAATGAGACTTCTGAAACAAGAGGAAAACTTTTTTTTTTACTATTTTTGTCGATTTTTTCCTCCTTCATTTATTGTATTTACTTGTCAGTTAAACGCAAAACAACAAAATGTAAACAGAATTAGGTCATAATTTATAAATAATATTAAATATAATATCGTCCTCGCGTGCTAATCAATATACAGGGATATTTCGACGCAAATGTGTTTTAAAAATCCAACAAATCATCTGTAATGGTAAAATAACACGAACTTTGCATCAACAGGTCCACGTGACATAGATTTGTAAAGGAATTAACATCAACAGGTCTACGTGACATAGATTTGTAAAGGCATTAACATCAACAGGTCCACGTGACATAGATTTCTAAAGGCATTAACATCAACAGGTCCACGTGACATAGATTTGTAAAGGCAAATTAAAACTTTACTACGTACATACTTTCCTCCACACTATTTCCTTTGTCGAGGTAGACAGAGAGGACAGAACGCCAGACTATCAGATCCTATCTTACACCTTCTCATACAACCCATAGGATTTCTATGACTTTCTAATTTTCCTTCTTTCAAAATATCATTCACCTGATATTATCAAATCATACTTTCCTTGATCTTCTTCTACCACGTCTTCCACTCATGTTTGCAATGTATATTTATTTTTTAAGACTTTCTTTATTCATTCCTTCTATACGTCCAAAGGTGTCCTACTTGGGTCATGTACTTAGAGGAGCAAAGTACAAATTACTGCACCTGATCATCCAAGGCAAAATGGAAGGCTGAAAAGGTGTTGGCAGGAGGCAAATCTCCTGACTCCGCAATATACGTGATTGGACGTTGGAGATCTTTTACGGGCTGCCGGGGACAAAGATATCTATTCTCAAGTGATATTCAACGTTGGGGGGACCTAACATGACACTGAGAAGAAGAATACGTCCAAAATATCTCAGTGTGATCATCTTCATCTTACTCAACACATCAGCCTTAAGTTCATTCCGTACTTTGTCATACATTCACACCCCGTATATTTTTCAAAGAACACGTATTCTACAGCATTTATTCGACTTTTTTCAGTTTTTGTCCACGTTTCGCTTCCATACAACAAAGTTGCTACTGAAATCCTGTTATAGATTATCTTAGCAGTTGATACCGTCCGATTAGAGTATATATGTTATAGCGAACCACAAGAATTAAGAGTTCACGCATTCATGGTAGCCTGGGGGTCACTGACATAAACAATAAGCTGGAAGAGCGACAGCTGAGATGGTACGGGCACATAAGACGGAGATCACACAGACCATACGGTGAATCAGGCAATGTATGTGAATCTTCCTCGACAGCCGTCCAGAGGAAGACCAATGAACTTCTGGATAACTCAGTGCTCCAAAATCCTGTGAAGAAATGGCTTAGATGAAAACGATACCCAGAACCGAAGAACATACAGCCTGAGAACGAGAAGAGCCGACCCCAACAGCCTACCTAGGCAATGAGTTGGGACAGTGCCAGGAAGAAGAATAAGATGTTTTAGTGATACATTAACTTGGTTTCATATCGTTACATGCCTCTTTTATCCAGTATAAATTTTAAAACCAATTCTACGTGAATTTATCATCAGAGTTTGTCAGGTTGAATAAGGTAGAATACCTCCGTGGCCTAGTTGGTAAGATGCATATGTTCCATTCAGGTGGTTTCATGTTCGGTTCTCAAAGATACTCATTTAAAAAAAAAAAGGTTTTAACTTAAGGCCTTTTAAATATATTTCTGATCTGTTGGAAGGGATTTTCGTATGGCAATAAGTCCGCCAGGTTGTTATGTACAGTATTCTCGTATATCAAAAGCGTAATTCAATCAGTTAGGCAGTCGATCAGAGCGTGGTTGTTATTGCGACAGGAGTTTGAGTACTTGGGCTTGCAAGATGAATGACTTGTGGGAAAGGTTTGTGTGAGCTCTTGAGTGTGGTGTTTTTTGTTGTTTTATATTTTTATTTTTATGATTATGTGCGGTATATTGTTGGATGAATGTTTTTGGCCTGTCTGGAGTAATGAAGTGTGAGGAGTTTGATTTCGCGTGATGTATACATATGTAATTGAGTGTCACTGTTTGTCAGGATGATGAGAATGTGACACGAGGTTTTATAAAATCAAAAATCGGAAAGATGCATCGATTTATTTTTTCATGCTATATGTCCTCAGTGAGATACAGGCAAAAGCCTAGTTTACTGGAGACACGATAAATGAAAGGCAACAAACTCAGATCCGTTAAAATTGTTTGTCCAAATTAAATAACCTGTTGTTTTTTCGCAAATTATGTATATTTCTTATCACGTGTATAATAAAATAAATAAAAAAATATTTCAATACCCTGCACTGTATTGTTTTACACTTTCGTTGAATAAATTACGATTCGGTAGGTTCATTGCATTACGAGAATCTCTTCCAGCCAATTGGAAAGATTTTATAGAGGTAAAAATAAAACCAGACTGTAGTCGAAACCGTAGCCCTCAGATTGGAAGACGAGCGTCTTACCAACTAGACCACAGAGGTTGTCCTTTATGGTTATTTCTTTTATTCAAATAGAAATACGTTCAAGACTTATTGAAAACTAGACTGGAAAACTAACGTATTAGAATCGAGATAGATACTTCTGAATTGGTTGACAGACAATTGAGAAACTATGCCATGGAGATCAGGCATATAAACCAATAAAAAAAATTTACTGAAGTAAATATAAACTTTCACGTAGTACCTCTAGTCAGCAAGAGCGCCAACGAAAGAGCAAAACACCTTTCAAAAAACTTAATTTGTTGAATGTGAAGGGTCTTTCAAATTGAGTGGTTTTTTATTCTTATTTTTTTAATTCTTGAATAAAACACATAATTTGCTCTGATTTAAAAAAACTTTTTATTGATCATTAAAGTATAATATATGAAATTTAAACACAAAAAATAATATCCGCCAAATGTCCACCTCTTGCAGTTCCACAGATGTCCACAATTTTGTGAAAAATTTCGATGACGTTTTGGCACAATTGCGGATCTAACTCACCAGTTACGCGAATAATTTCGTTTTTCAGCTCAGAAATTGATCGGGGGTCATTCTTATAGACTTAGCTTTTCACGTGACCCCAGAGAAAATAGTCTAACGGTGTCAGATCACATGCAGATATAATGAGGAGTTATACAAGATATACCAAGAGCCCAAAATTATAAAATACATCAAAATTGGGAGGCTAGGTTGGGCGGAGCATGTAGCAAGAATGGGAGAAGAGAGAATGCCTAGCAAGGTACTGTTTTCCAAGCTCCAAGGAAGACGTAGCGTGGGTAGACCAAAGCTCAGGTGGATGGATGGGGTGCAGAGTGATACAAGCGTGATTGGAATCAGGGGCTGGAGGAATGCATCCCAGGATAGGAGGGAATGGCGACGACTGCTGGAGGAGGCCGGGGCCCACAATGGGCTGTAGTGCCATTGATTGATTTTTTCAGATCACATGACCTTTGTGGCCAATTAACATCACCGTTTCTGGAGATTACAATACATAAAATAATTCAACAATTTGAACGCGTTGTTGTATTGTATACGACTCCATTTTTATAAATATCATACATTACACTTCTCAAATGTCACAAGACCCAGGCAAGTTCACGACGTCATATATACGAGTATTTTATCCAAGAATAAAAAAAACGCTCAATTTGAAATACTCTTTATTAGCATAACATTCGGGGTTTAAAATAGTATTTTTAAATATTGCGTTAAATTGGTTGATTGTGTCTTATTTTGTATCAAATATTAAATTTATTAGAGCGTACCATATGTGTCCGATTTGTTTCACGAGTTACAATTTTTGGATCTCGTCCAACGGTCTTTAGTGTCAAATAAAAGGCCCATACAATATAAATTTCTCAAATGTTCGAATTTCAAATAATTCTTATGCGATTATATAAATATTTTAATCATATTTGCGTCAATTCTAACATATTAGTTGCAACCCGTGAAATATTCACGGAAGTAAAACAAATTCTAGATTTATGAAAATATATATTCATAAATGTAAAATTTGTTTATGTATATCATTTATACATCGTCCCCTTTTACACTGGTTCAAATTATTATTTTTATTATTACACATGACAAGAAATATACACAATTTGAGAAAAAACAACAGGTAATTTGATTTGGACATATCACTTTAATGGATCTGGGTTTGTTGCCTTTCATTTGTCGTATCCCCAGTAAACTAGGCTTTTGCCTGTATCTCACTGAGGATATTTAGCATGAAAAAATAAATCAATACTTCTTTCCGATTTTTGATAACACAAAAAACCCCGTTGCACGCTCTCATCAACCTGACAAACAGTGACACTCAACTACAACTGGAAACATCTTGCGAAACTCAACTCCTCACACATTATCACTCCAGAAAGACAAAGTTGACATAGACAAAAATATTCATCCCACAATATACCGCACACAATTGTTAGCTAGGTATTTAAAATTCGTTCAGTATCACGGACCCACCGAGATTCAAATTTCGAATTACTTTCGGAGAGAATCCAAGTATTCCTCTGTTGCTTTCTTGTATTCAAAATTCAATTCTCGGATTCTTTCTTTGGCGACAGCCGTATGGGTTTTAGCCTATTTATACTATGATTGGAAAACCATACACGCTTAGATGGTAAATGAATGTCTATAACCCGTGATGAGTATAATAAAAGGCACAATACAAAATGGTGGATCAGGATACCTGACGTCGATGCCACTGGAGGTAATTATGGTATGCAAGCGAATTTAAAGAGGGTCTTTCAAATTGAGCATTTTTTTAAATTCTTCGATAAAACATAGTAAATGTAATTATATTTTATTTGTATGTTTGTTTATCTATTATTGTTATATCCCATTGTCTTGCACCCGAGGGTTTTGGTGTCTTATCCAGATGATAACGAGAAAGGGTTCCACTCTGCTAATGGGTTCATACATACTCGTACATATCAAGCAGACTCTAGATCAGGAATAGAAATAATTTTATTTGCAAGAGCTATGTTACTCGTACATTTGAACTAACAAATATTTAAAGGATCGCCCAAAACTTATTAAGTTGTTTTCTACAAATACTTTACTTTAAAATAAAAATTGTTCAATACAACGGGAGATATATCATGCCGTGTCCCTTGCAAAGTTGGCAGAAAAAAACAGATCTCGAAACTTTTACGTCTAAACATACGTCGAACTTCTCACGGTGTGTAACTATACTCGTAGAAACCTCGAAACAAGAAGGCAAGAATCCATTGCGATATTCCTACTTAAGGGTTTTCAAGGTTGCTTTAACTGTCCCGCGATTCTAGAAGCACTAAGTTTATAACATATGTACCTAATAAATAATATATCCGTGCAAGAAGTCACCCTCTGTTCTAGATATCAACTTACAGGAGGAATATCATGACTAAACACTCAGTCACGCGTGGTATAGAGATATTGTATTCTCGGTACCGCCTAGCAGTATGAGAAGAATCCTGGCTGATATTCTTCCTAACGAATAAGCTAACGCTAGAAGCAGACCCTCTTTGTGTAACAAGAGAAGGATATATTTAAATTCATACATATTCTTACAAAAAATAAAGAAAAAAATAAGCCAGTGGGGTCCTATGGTCTCACTTCGAAGTATCATCGTATCCAGTAGCCGATGAGTTTGCTAGTGTGCAACAACTCAATCACTTAGAGAAGAGAAAAAACAATGAATTATCAAACACTCCACGACACAGCATCACTTTCCAACTGAACTGACGTCGGAATGGCGAGGGTATCCTCGACTACAGCACCCAGCAACGACAATTTCCAATGTTGGAAAAAAAAAAGCATGTGTTATAAGTCTTGTTATCCCCACTTTCACATTCAATGTTCGTCATTCTTTCCTTCAAGAAACCCTATCTCTGCATATTCATCTAATCATCCCTATGTTCGGATTCTATCATATTCAGGGCTACTGAAGGAAACGATGCGGATTAATAAATAAAGATGACTTATTCTTCTTCGATGGCTCTACAGCTCATATCGGGCCTTGGCCTTCATCAATCCTCGCCTCCAACTCCTCCTGTCTCCCGCCGCGGCCTTCCAATCTGTCTCTTGTAGTAGTTGTTGGGCCGCGTCCTTTTTCACCTCATCCTTCCATCGCAGCCTAGGTCTTCCGACATTTCTTCTTCCGCCCGGATGTCCCTCAAGGATCCTCTTACGTACCCGTGATGACGGCATTCTCTGTACATGCCCATCCCATCTCAGCCTGCTCAGTCTGGCATGTACAGAGAGCCTGGGAGCTTTATAGATGTTATACAGCTCATCATTGTATCTTATTCTACAGGTTTTGCCATCGTTCCCATCGCCAATAAAGATGACTAGACTCTATGTATGCCAAACGCCTATAATGACGCAAGATTCGCACAACAATCATATTAATTATTATATTTTTTTTTTGTTTTTGGTATATGTATATACGACACGTAGTAAATATAAAAATTGTATTCAAATATTTTAACACCATTAATGCTAATTTTTGGTGATTTAGTGATTTCAAGCATGTAACATTAAGTTCAATATCTCACTCGTGACATTTATTGCGTAAATTATTTGAAGTTTAAGATAACAAAATAGATTTCGCGAATGTTAAAATAAAAACGCATATTTCTTCTAATCGCATAAAAAAAATATAATGTATTTAAGGAAAATCAAATTTAATCACATTGATTACTATTTATTGAAAATATGTGGTATGGAAATGTGGCAGATTTTTTTTGGCATGACTACGCTCTCTCCAATTGTTTTCAATAAAATAAAGGCAAACATTGACACGCCACAAATTTTCCTAAGTGCACGTATCTCCACAGCATTAATCTTATGCTTCTTCTACCAAGTCCATGATAGTATGTTGGTGCCTACCTTGATGTCCAAGTTTCACTTCCATACGTCAATGTAGGTACCAACACACTGTCGTGTTTTGTTATTTTTGTTAGTGTTGATATTGCACGAATTTTGTCGTATATAACATTCAGTTTACCGTTTCCCTTCTTTCAATGTCCATTTAACTCGCCTATCACACGTTAACATACTGCCTAGATAACAGAACCTATCAACCTGTTTCAGTTTTTCTGAGTTAACCTTTACATCGCACACACACATTCTTACACACTCCTTTTTATTATTATAACCTTTGATTTCGTTACATTTATTTTCAAATCTTTTACTATACATACGAGTGCTAATAGATAACACTCTCTCATGGCGAGATCAAATAAATGAGGTAAGCCGACGGATCTTCTTCAGCCTTCATTCCCTTAAAGTGTTGCAAAGATTCCTACCAACTAAAACCAAAATTTTGCTCATAAAATCTCTGCTCTTTCAAATTCTGGACTATGCGGACGTATGTTACTTGGATGTTACAGAGGAACAGCTGGACAAATTACAGCGTCTTCAAAATGTGTGTCTAAGATTCATTTTCAATCTACGAAAGTACGACCATATAATTTCATACCAGAAGGCATTGAACTGGTTGAATGTTAGAAATAGACGCCAAATTCACATACTGTCTCTATTGTATAACCTCCTTAACTGTCCCGCCGCACCCTCTTATCTCGCCGAAAATTTTCAGCTTCTTTCCAATCATGGATTAGCGCTACGCTCAAACAGAGATTGTTTATTGGCCTTTCCAGTTCACAGCTCCTCTTTCTTTACGTCGTCCTTTACTGTCCATGCAGTGAGACTCTGGAATCAGTTACACACCAATATAAGACTCGCTCCGTCCTTGGCATGCTTTAAGAAGCGACTGAAAAAACTCTTAATTTCTAATCAGTAAAATAACGTGTTTCATTCCTGATTTTTCTTTTCCTTTCCTCTCCACCATCCCTTCCTTTCCTTTTGATTGATGATATCTCACTTTATATGAAAAATAATGTTCGGGTGATTGTCCGTCTTTGTGGGGTTCGTGGGCATGGGCATGCTCACATATGTGTTTATGGATTTCGTGGGGATGGATAGTCATTTGAATGATTTATGCGACCATGTAACTTGCTTCATTTACTTTTGTCTGGTTGGTTGGAAGAGATTGCCGCCTGACAATAAGCCCACCAGATTGTATTGCAATAAAAGTGTTAAATAAATAAATAAATATACATGCGTTATATAGCTTACTTATCATATCCCTTAAATTGCCTTAATTTTCAGCAAACATAACCATATCATCTGCACACAGAAGTTCACATTCATTTACTCATTCTTACACCTCTCTCATCATTTTTCAAATTGCGTACACATGAATCTATATTATATACAGGTTGGCCAATGAAAGGCTGAATGACGTACATCGCTATACTGCGCACACTGCCATCGTCGCCCTGGCAGTATGCGGAGAAGCTTCATCCTGTTGAAACCATATATCCTGATTATCTTTGATCACTGGGCGTAAAAAATTCAAGCATTGTCCTATAAAGGGCCCCATTGATTCGTTCTGGCTGACCTTCCTCATTTTCAAAGAAATAGGGGCCGATAACTCTTTCAACCATAACAGTGCACCAAACAGGGCATTTTTGAAGATGCAATTAACTGATGCTGATGTAATTCCCTGGGATTGTTAGTATCCCAAAATCTGCAGTTTTGTTTGTTGATGTACCCGTTTAAATGAAAATGGGCCTCATTGCTCATTATCAAGTTGTTCAAAAAGTTGTTGTTATCTCTGGCTTAGTGTTGAAATCGAATGGCTTACTGCAGGCGCTGCTGAATATCTTGGGATAGTAAAGCTCCATAACTTGTAAAAAAATAAATAAAGGAAGTTATGACTTTTTTAAACGCTTCAGTCTTTCAGTGGGCACCCTATATAAATTAAATAACCAAGGTGACGTCACGTATCCTTGTTTTACGCTTTTCGTAGTTTTAAATCACATTGACTTTTCCATTTCCTCTTAGACATGCACTACTGTCTTCATACAGCGAGGAAATTAAACTTAGTAATTTATCATTCACCCCATACTCTTTCAATACTTCCTACAATTTCTATTTTATACGTTTTTCCATGCAAGTCTACAAATCCATAAAAAAAAACCTTTTTCATTCTTTTCAAATATTTCTCAAATATGTTCGCAAAAATCTGTTCCATGCATCGTCGACCACCAAAGAAGGCACCTTGCGCATCCCTATGTCATATTATTGCTCACACGTGCTGAATTTTCATAGATATACACCAGAATTTATACCTATGACAGACAATATTAAAGATCTGGGTGTCTTGTTCCACTGCTATCTCGCATTTGGTCATCACATAAAACTTATGCACAATTCAGCTTGTAAAACTAAGTAAGATTTGTGATGAAAATCTCCAAGTCGTTCGAAAACCAAATGCTGCTCAAAACGCTGTTTAATTCATTGATCCGTAGCAAACTAGAAAGCAATGCTTGCATTTTTGCCTGCTGAGGGTGCAGAACTCTCTCATGATGGAGAAGGTACAAAAAAATTATCTACGGTATTTCTATATGACTGAGTTTGGCGTCTATCCACGGCTTTATTAGAATGGTTTACCTTTAAGTATACGATATGTGAGTGGCGTGTACAGCTTTTAGAAGTTCTTGAATACAAGTTTTTGGAAGACCTTAAAATTGATCGTTATACATAAACACTACAAACATACTTCACCTAAAACCAAATGTGTTACTATCACAAATTGGATGATTTATAAATATTCTATTCTAAGTACTTCGTTTCCCCTTGGTAAATTTTCTGCATTTTTCTTAAATGTGTTTTTCTATTTACATATATGCAGATGCGGTGAAATACCTAATCTAATAAACGCAGCCACCACCTTCCTATTCTAACACTCAACGAACATATGTATATCATAATATAAATAGGCCAAAACCCATACGATGGTTGTCGTCAAAGAAATATTGAATTTTGAATACAGGAGAGCGAGAGAGGAATACTTAGATTCTCTCCGAAAGTAATTCGAAATTTGAATCTCGGTGGGTCCGTGATACTGAACGAATTTTAAATACCTAGCTAACAATTTTTGAACCGGTGTAAAAGGGGACGATGTATAAATGATATATATATAAACAAATTCTATATTTATGAATATATATTTTCATAAATGTTTAATTTGTTTTACTTCAGTGAATATTTCACGGGTTGCAACTAGTTATGTAATATTTTTCATCTGTCAATTATAGTAGTTTTGAATCCCGAATTAAAGCCCTCTTGAGGAGAGTCAGCTCTTTGAACGGCGCTATATAAAATAACATTTTAGCAACTTTAAAATACTTAGCAACAGTGGTGTGTATAAACTTTTATGTGCTGACTGTGATAATTTATTGTATATATAGGAAAGACAGGAAGATCTTTTGAAAAGAGATTTCGTGAACACAAATCCGCCTTAACAAATCCTCTAATTTATTCTGAAATGGCTAATCATTGTCACCGTGAAAACCATACTTTTTCTATCGATGGTGCCAAATTCTTACATATCAGTAGTAACGGAAATAAATTGGACAGATTAGAGGCCCTAGAAATTTCTAAGTCAGTACATCGATCCGAACATATGTTGAACAGCTATATCCCAAAAATCTCTACGCTCTTGGCCGGAATCGTCCCATGCCTCCTTCACCCCTCAGCCCCCAAACGTTGAAGGGTGTATATCGGTACCAGTTCGAACAGCATTTAGTCTTGTTTGCGCTCCTCTGAAGATGAGGTGAAAGCCTTGAAACCGGTAGGGTTATACCGTCACAAAAATGTGGAATAAACAGTGTTTGATAAAAATAAATTACTAAAAATAACATTTTATTATTAATCTTATCAGGTATTGGATTGATTTAATTTATGATTTGATTTTTTTTTTCAGGTTCTAGGCCCCAGATTGATGGAAAAGAGGCAACCATTCCGACTTAACAATATTCTCATCATTTATAATCTAGTTCAAGTCATATTTAGTGCCTGGCTGTTTTATGAGGTTAGTACATCGCCTTTTTATTACTCGCTTTTAATTGTTACTGCTAAGATACTTTCACACGGCATTAATACCTTTTTATTATCTATAATTCCAATTTAATAAACTACAGTGCCAGATTAAGAACAGTATACATAAATATAAATTGTGTATACATAAATCAGTATACATAAATCTCAGTGTCATGTCAGGTCCCTCCAACGTTGAATATCACTTGAGAGTAGACATCTTTGTCCCTCGTATTTTTGGTATCCAAAATTCAAAAATCCAATTGAATTAATTAAAAATTAACCTATGTTAATTATTTAATTTTAAAGAAAAACACTTTAGTTCAATCATTTTCGTGACATATGTTAATAATAATTCATTTATTCTTTTTTTTTTTTTTTTTGGCGAGTTTATTGCCGTGTGGCAATCTCTTCCAAACACCCAGAAAGGTAGTTTTTTTTAGCCTTAAGTGTTAACCAGACTGTAATCCAATTTTAAAAAATCTGGGGTCCAGCGGGGATCGAACCCGCAACCTCAGGATTGGCAGACAAGTGTCTTACCACCAGGCCACAGAGGTCGTCGTTCATTTAAATGAACTAAATTTAAAATTTTAATTTAATGTTCATTTAAATTCATTTATTCATTCATTTAAAAATAAAATCAAAATGCAATACAATAAATGAGATGCGAAACATTATATTTCATATTAAACGACAATCCCAATTCAGCCCCGTTCTTTCAAACAATTATTTCATTTCTATTATGATATAATAATGCAGTCATCAGTTTTTCCTTTCATTTACATACTTTTTCCATCTCACATTGTGTTAAAGTTGCAATAAAAATTATGGCAGATTTAAGAAATTATCTTTTTATCTTACATCAGATGCTGTGACCTGGTTAAAATGCATTTTTATTCCTTCTCAGAGGACTTCGGTTCATTGTTTCCCGGCCATGCTCTTAGAGAATGCAGTACGAATAAAAATACTTAGGTTCAACTACTTTTGTTTTTCAAACAGATTGGCCTTTGTGACTTCTTCTTCTTCATGTGTCCTGCCGGGTCCCCCCGACGTTGACGATCACTTGGGAGAAACCTTGTCTGTCCTGGGCAGCACGGAACAGCTCCTCCACACCTCTCATCCCGGTCCATTCTCTAATGTTCCGAAGCCAGGAGTGCTGCCTTCTTCCAACTCCTCTACGACCCTCAATCTTCCCCTTTATGACAAGTTGTAGGATTGCATACTTTTCATCTCTCATTATGTGGCCAAAATATGAAGTCTTACGGAGCTTGATTGTTGTGAACAATTCTCTCTGTGTATTTGCTCTACGCAATACTTCAACGTTGCTAATCATGTCAGTCCAGGATATTCTTAGCATCCTTCGGTGGATCCACATTTCAAAAGCCTCCAAGCGGTTAATGATATTAACTTTGAGGGTCCATGCCTCGACACCATAAAGCAAAACCGACCACACATAGCACTTGATCATTCTTTGTCTGAGCTTCAAATTTACATTATCGTTGCAGAGAAGATTTTTCATTTTATTAAAAGCTGCACGAGCTGCTTCTATTCTACATTCCTTTGTGACTATATCTTAGAATTATAAGTTTCGACCTATCTCATCCTAACGTACTTTACTACTTTTCCCATTCTAAGGCTACATTGTATTGTATTGCATTACACTTTCATTGTATACAACACAACCTGGTGGTCTAATTGCCATGTGGCAATATCTTCCTACCAACCAGAAATATGTTAAAGAGGCCTTCAGTGGAAACTCGGGCTATTTCCTCACAGAAGATCACATGATCAACGTGGAAGAACGGTTCAAGATTGACGTTAGAGCAACGACGATGTCTTCACAATATAAATGTACGGCTAATCTGAGAGCAAGTGAGTGACATAGAATAGATACATTTGAAATTCTGCGAATGACAAGGCGAACTTATACCTTCATTCTCGAAGAACTGATAGTCACTGACAGATTGTCGGCAATATTCTTCCGATGAGTCCTCCGATTCTTTAGACACATTGCTTGTGGCCGAGGAGACAAATCGGAGATACTTATGGTCATAAGAAGTGTGAGACGACACATGAAAGGAAGAGTCCCAAAACGTTGGACTAACCAAGTGATAGACGGAACAGAACTACCCTTAACAACTGCTCTTCTAGCCGCGGAGTGCAGGGATGGGAGGAGAGGAGCCATCATGGGGAGTCACAATGTTGTTATGAGCTACACGAAAGGATGGAGTCAAATTTAACAGACTTTCATTTATACACAGTTTAGCTTGTGACATTACAACTCCCGAATTTGCCATCTTTCGTGTTTAACGTCATATTCAAATTAAAACGTTGCTTTTTCTCGAAACAAATATGCATTTTATTGAAAAATTAAAATAACACCGAAATATTCAAGAACAGCTGATACCTTTTCACAATTGCTTCGTATAAAAAAAAACTATTTGCCTGTGGGCTGCAAATATGAATATGTTTTTGTATATAATTTTCACTGAGAGTTTCGAATGGATATCATCCATCATCAACAGCTGCTTGCAATCTTTCCATTGATAGAGAAGCATATGATTAATTTAATATTTCTTGACAGTTCTGAACTTCACCTCTACGAATACATCACAGACTTCATTTTACATTTTTTTGAGACTCACAGATGTTTTTTGACTTTAATAGCTTTATGTGATTTGCTCATTCAAGTCTGTAGAAGAAAGTTGTTCGTAATTAGAATATGATGTGCTGTATTTGTTCTCTCACAATACTTTTTAGCAACATTCACATATCTGTATTCACACATCTGGAGTGATCAAACAAATTAATCAATCGTTAATGTTTTTAAGACATTTCCCATTTTGTATAAAGTGAAACTAGGACTTGACAAAATAATGGTAAAGGGAGATGCATGCATTAAGGAAAATTTGTGGAGTGTCAATGTTTGAAAGAAGGCGGATTGAAGTCATCAGAAGAAAGAAGTTTTGATATGGTTTTGACATATGGAAAATGGATGATGAAATAATTACTAAACGAGTGTACAAGTCAGAATCGCAAGATGTGCTTGGAAGAGGTAGACGTTGGAAAACGTGATTGGGCCAAATTAACCAGATGTTGAAAGAAGGTAAAGGGAAAAGTTTGAATAATAGAAAATAGTGCATGACGAGATATATGAATGTGAAAAAGGCGAGAAATGTGTGACTTAATTGAAAAGTTTTGGATACCTGTTCTCTCTGCTTACCCCGCAAAGGAGACCTGTTTTTACTTAAAATGGGACATGGTAATTATTTCATTCAAAAATAGTTTTTGTTAAAAACAAATTACTTACAAGTGACCCATTGAAAAATGACTTCTCGTTTATAATTTTTATTTTACTTTTACGCTTTCGTTGTATACGGTAAAATTTGGCAGATTTATTGCCATATGGCAATCTCCGTGACGATCTCCGTGGCCTCGTTGGTAAATTTTCCAGCCTGGGTGTTACCGGTTCGATTTCCATTGGAGCACATTTTACAAAAGTTTTCAGTCTGGGTTTTTCTTAAGGCCTCATTGAAATCTTTCTGATTGGTTGTAAGAGATTGGCACATGGCATTAAATCCACCAGGTATACAGCATTTTTTTTATACAATACAATATCTTCCTACAAACCAGAAAAAAGTTTTAAAGGCATATGAAACCAGACTCATATTTTTTATTAATATACGAGTATAGTGCTAGCGGAAATCAAACCCGTTACCTCCTGGTTGGAAGGCAAGGATCTTACCAACTAATTTGTGGATATGGTCATAGTGCTTAGGAGGAAGTAACTTAGAAAATCTTGATATTGTTTTATATTGTTTTATACAGACATATCGCAGTAAGACATATACATGTACATACCATCAAGCCATTCCTTGTCGGGGTTGGTATAGAGGAGAGAATGCCAGTCTTTCCTTTCTACCAGACACACATACTTAGCCTCTTTTAGATCCATACATCTTCTCATACAACGATTCATCTAACTTTCTCTGTTTTCTTCTTTCAAAATATCAACTACTTGATCCAACCGTACCTTCTTTGGTCTTCCTATATCACGTCTTCTACTCACATTTGCACTTTATGTTTATTTTCTTAGTCACGTTTAATTAAATGGGACATAAATATCATATAAGTGGTCATGATTATTATAAATACTGTGTTTTGCAAATATTTCCCACATTTCAATTCAATTATTATGACGAGTGTTTTACTATTTCAGGCTTGCGTAGCAGGATGGGGTGGACAGTACAGCTTCCGGTGTCAGCCGGTGGACTATTCAGACAATCCCATGGCTGTGAGAGTAAGTAACGTTTTATTCTTCTTAAAAACCTGTTTACAATTTATATTTTTAAATCTGTCATCTAACCCTGTTCTAGAGAACAAAAAACTATTTTTCGAAATTAAATAAAATTATGTTATAAAAAATTGTATAGTCCATAGTAAGACAGCAGTCTGATATAAGCACTGCTCATAACGAACCGGAATCATTCCCCCTGAAGAGAGCCTCGGGATGGAAGGTTGAAATATACACATATGTTATGTAGCGGGGATTAATAACAAATAAATTAATTTTGTAATTTGTTTAATCAAACACTGTTTGTTCCCCTTTATGTAACGGTATAACCCTACCGGTTTCAAGGTTTTCACCTCATCATCAGGGGAACACAAACAAGACAAACAAGGTCATGTCGAGCACAAACAAGGTCATGTTTGTACTCCCCTGATGTTGAGGTAAACCCCTTGGAACCGGTAGGGTGATATCGTTACATAAAGTGGAATAAACAGTGCTTGATAAAACAAATTATATTGTATTTAAATCTCCAAAATGTTAATGACTTAACTATAAATAATATAATATAATAAGTTATTTATTGTTAAATATTTTAATATGAAATTACACAAAGTTTAGACCGAAACTTTAATTTTTTTTTCTATTATTCAAAGAAGAAAGTTTTTATTACACTTTCCTTGTTTGCAAAATTACTTGTAGGATGTGTTCTTCAAATCAATTATAAATGTATTTTAATTCCTGCCTATAAAAAGTTAGATTGGGTAATTTTGGATCAATATAGAGAATCGAATCTAATATAATTCAAAAAGGTTGTATTATATTACATACTGAAATTGACGACCTCCAAGGCCTAGTTGGCAAGACACTTGAAATACAGTCGGGGATTTCAGGTTCAATGTCAGATCATATCTGAAATTAAAATTAATTTGTTAAAAAGGGGTATCCAGCTTTCTGGAACTCCTGATAACGATATTTACGAGTGCTAGATGTATTTGAGTGTTGTTACCTCTTCAAGTGCGGTAGTAATGCTTATACTTAACATGACGAACTGGGAGTGCCGTGCCTATTCCAGTGGCTGTACACTCGAATTTATTTATGTATTACTTTATTGTATAACAATCTGGCAGGCTTGTAGCCTGACAGGGGTTTCTTCCTACCAACTCCTACCAAAACCTCTTTTGTCCAAAGGCAATATGCTTTTTTGGCTCCCATTACATACAATGGCGTGCCGAATTCAATAAGGGTAAAGAGAAGAAAACCATTTAGACAGTCGATCGGAGCGTGTTTGTTATTGCGACAGGGTTTTGAGTAATAGGGGCTTTCAGGATGAATGACGTGTGGAAAAGATTTGTGTGGGCTCTTGAGTGTGGGTTTCTTCTTGTTGTTTTAATTTTTGTTGTTTTGTATTTGTGTTTCTGTGTATTTTTGTTTTTATTTTTATTCCTATGATTGTGTGCGGTATATTATGGGATGAACATTTTTGGTCTTTCTGGAGTGATGATGTGTAAAGGGTTTGATTTCGCATGATTTTTCCAATTGTAATTTAGTGACATTGTTTGTCAGGTTGATGAGAACGTGCAATGGGGTTTTGTTTTTATGTAATCGAAAATCGGAAAGAAATCGATTTATTTTTTCATGCTAAATATCCTCAGTGAGATACAGGCAAAAGCCTAGTTTACTGGGGATACGACAAATGAAAGGCAACAAACCCAGATCCATTAAAATAATGTATGTCCAAATTAAACTACCTGTTGTTTTTTTTTTGTTTCACAAATTATGAATATTTTCTGTCATGTGTAATAATAAATGAATTAAAAATGAGATATCATCAGTCAAAGGAAAAAGGGATATTGGAGAGAAAAAGAAAAACTGAAAATATAAGAGTTTTTCTATCGTTTTTCAAAACATAATTCATGAGGCCGAAAATATGTCGAAGAAAGGTCAATAAAATAAATATACATTATAAATGTGAGAAAAAGATCAGGGAAAACATGGTTGGATAAAGTAAATGAAACTTTGAAAGAAATGTAATAAGTCAGAGTAGTTGTATGAATGTAGAAAAGGTTAAGGAATTGTGTTGAGATAGGAAAGTCTTGCGCTCTTTCCTCTCTGCCTTCCCCGGACAGGAAAATTACGTGATGATGTGTATGTATGTAAATATATTGTCTCCCCATCACGCTTTTTAATATATCGGCATCGCCAATTGAGATATATTAAAGAAATGATAAAATATTCAACTTACTTTTTATTAAGAAAAAACTATTTCAATACGCTAGTTGTTATAATCGATGCAAGTCTAATTACAGTGCGATATGCCTCATTTACTCGTGACAAGTGAATGGCCTAACACTCGTTCTCCTGCTCGACCGAGTAACCAATATTCGTCGAGTAGCTGTTTACACGTAACGAATAATAGTTGACCATCTACTGCATTAATGACACATGCTTTAATCTTATATCAATTCTAGTTTCTTATTTTTAATATCATATTCCTCCATAAAATGGAAAATTAAAAAAAAAAGTTTTTAGTATTGAATTCCTTTGTTATTTCATTAATTGCATTAATCTCCGCTACACGCATTTGTACCTCCTATATTCTTCTTCTTCCCAGTGTCATATCAGATCCCCCCAACGTTGAATATCACATATTTGTCCCCGGCAGCCCAAAAAAGATCCCCAACGCTCCTTATACCAGTCTAATCACGTATATGGCGGAGCCAGGAGATTTGCCTCCTGCCAACACCTCTTCGACCTTCTATTTTGCCTTGGATGATCAGGTGCAGTAATTTGTACTTTGCTCCTCTAAGTACATGACCCAAATAGGACACCTTTCGGATTGTAATATTAGTCTGCAACTCTCTATCAACTTTGGCTCTTTGAAGAACCCTTGTGTTGCTGACCATATCCATCCAGGGTATCCGTAGCATTCTCCGGTGCATCCACATTTCGAATTCCGTTTAAAAAGAGCCTTCGGATAGGAGGCTCTTTTTAAACGGAATGACGGTGGGGTTATTCCGTCTGAAGAGAGCATCGGAATAGAAGGTCGAAACACGTGTAGCGGGTATTTGAAAATATATTGTCACATGACAATAATCCCACTACGTTGTACTGCATACAACGAAAGTGTAACGAAATACAAACAAAAACAGTAATTTAAAAACCTTTAAAAATTTTAAATTATATTTTTATGACATTTTCGATATTTGGTCACACATTATCGAATGTATCCTTTTTACTGCTGTCGTTTTACGCAGATCTCTTGCGTAGAGTCAAAAACCCGATTTAAGGAGAAAAAAATAAAAATTGATATTTAAATGGAATGCAGGAAAATGTTGGCGAAATTTTTATTTTTTCTCCCAACGTGTTTTACCTTATATGTAAATACTTGCGTTGGAATTCAAAATGTTAATTTATTATTTTACGTTGCCTTGTTAGTAAGACACGTGTTTTTGAACACGGGAGTGGCGGGTTAGATTGTTTTTTAACATGGGGGTGGCGGGTTAGATTGTTTTTGAACACGGGGGTGGCGGGTTAGATTGATTTTGAACACGAGGGTGGCGGGTTAGATTGTTTTTGAACGGGGGTGGCGGGTTAGATGGTTTTTGGTAACGGATTTTTTTAAAGGGTTTATTTTTAATTTTAACTTAAGGCTGCTTTGATATTTTTCTGATTGATACATTGTGATTTGACAATAAATCCGCCAGATTTTACTATATACACAACGACATACAATACAGTATTGATTCAGAACAAAACATTCTCAGTTAACTTAAAATAAAATAAATGGTACATTTATTAAACACTTATTGTACAGTATGCAATAACCAATCATACAATAATTCTGAATTTATAAAACAATTGTGTGATCGATTGGATTGGAAGAGAATGCTTCTTTTAGTGCAAGATCTAAATTTTACAGTGTTTAGAGAAAAAAACACATCATTCCTCGTCATTTCAAATTAAGACAAACATGTCGACCTCCATAGCCTCGTTAATAAAACGCGAAGAATCCGGTTTCGGTTTCCGTTGATAACCAGATTTTTAAAAAGATTTTCACTTTTCTTTTGTCTAAACGCATTTCGCATGATTGATAGAGATTGCCGCATGACCATATAACCTGCTAGTGTCGACGGAAGTTTCTTCTTTTAAAGAATACGTTACCTTGATGTTTGGTTGTTAAGTTTAATTTATTTAAAAATAATTCATTTACTTGTTTTCCTTGTGCTTAACACTTTAAGACCCGATCGAAATCAAGACAACATTTCACAGTGTCCGGCTTGTTTTTAAGGAAATCTGTTTTTTGTGAAAGGTTAAATAAATTTGTTTAAAATACTTTGATAGTTTAGTTTTCTTTGGTAATTATATCAACAGTCTCCTTTGTGGAGAGCTACACCACACTTTATATATATATGAATTTCATTGTTATGACATTCTCCAAAGACCCACTAGAGTGCAGAATTTCAGTACGTGAGGAGCCAATTGAACAAGTAACCCAGTTCAGATATATTGGCAGTGAACTGCTCAGCTCTCATGACCTCCCCAGAGAAGTAAGGCCTCAGGTAGATAAAGCTGCAGTTGTGGCGGGCTGCCTAAGAGATGTCATATGAAGGAATAAAGATATGAGAACGGATAGCAAGGTACGCATTTATAAGACCTGTGTGCGATCTATCCTCACATATGATGGCATCGAAGCAAGGGGAAAAACTGTCAGGACAAAAAGTATGCTAAGAACAATGGAAATCAGAACTCTACGTGCTATTGCTGGGAAGACTTTGCGTGATCGTGTAAGGAACACCACAATCCGAGAGGTCTGTGAGGTCCACGATGTGGTCAGATGGGACGACAGCGTCGACGATACTGGTACCAACATGTACAGAGAATGAATTCCACAAGAATTTTATACATAGCTCTGCATGGGGTACCGGATGGACGGCGTCAACCAGGGAGATCCCCGAAACGATGGAAAGATAGCTGCAGCTCAGCATCACAGGAGGAAAATCCTGCAGTAATATACTCTTGAGTCTATAGAAAGTTTGAGAAGAAGAAGAATTTCATTGTGTCATTTTTCTTCTAGTGATATGCACATACTTGGGAAGCTCTGCAGGGGTTTCCTTTTTTATCAGTTGGTGGAGCACATATCAACTTTTAGGCACGTTCTTTGACAACCTGTTTGGAGGATTCAAAAAATTCATTTTTCTATTTTGACCTGAATACTGTGGTTGATTTCAGATTCTTACGTCAAAATCTTCTAGATCTGATACTTCTTTGGATATTGATGACGCTATGTCTAGATTAATGCATATTGTCTAGGTCAGAGGTCGGCAAACTGTGGCTCTTTTTATAGGCATTTGCGACTCTTCAACTCCAGCTTCACTTCCACTCCGCAGCCTCATCAGAAGAGCATGAACACGGCCGCCGAATAAACACAAATGACACAATCACAATGCATATCCTCTACCTGCGTAAAGAAATAATAGAAACATTTCCTGAAGGAATTGTTGAAGTAATGAACTTCGTGATCAAGGTAACTAACAGCATCTTAGCCAAACCACTCTATCATTACCAATTTAAAGAACTCTTGGACGAAATGGATAGCGAGTACGTAGAGTTACTTTTCCACAATAAGGTGCGCTGGCTTTCCAGATGAAACGTTCTGAAGCGTATAGCTTCATGTTTGGAAGAATTAAAATTGTTCCTCCTCGAAAAAGCCACCAATCATCAGGAATCGGAAGGCACATGGTTACAAAAATCTATTTCATGGTCGACCTCACATCACAGCGATGCAAGGTCACTGTTCTAACTAGTAAACTTTACAAACCCCAAAAAGTGTTTTATTAATGTTTAATTATCTAGGTTTTCTTGTTATATAAGTAGCGCAATGAGCTACTGCAGCTTATAACTCCCATATATTGGGTGTTAACATAAGTTGTGTCCGTTTTTTTTCCAATTTAAAAATGAGCATCAAAAGTAAAACAAAATGGTAAAGGATATAACGTCATTCGAAAGAAAATTTTCTGCTCTACAAGAAATTGTGTTTGCTTTTACGTTACATACATTATTTTATTTGATTACAAACCTTCAAAATGGAATGTCAAGTAGACGAAAGTGAGCATTTTCGACACCTCCTTCTGTTCGCGTTCAATCGAGGGAACAATGCTGTCAAAGCTGCTCGCGATATTTGCGAAGTGTACGGTGAAGATGCTACGAATGAAAGGACAGCTCGTCGATGGTTTTTGCGTTTCAAAGATGGTAATTTCGATCTGAAAGACATGGAGCGTTTCGGCCGACCAGTGTACTTCGAAGAGGACCGCTTAAACTATATTATTCATGAAGATCCCCTTCAAACCACCGTAGAATTGGCTGAGCAGATAAATATCTTGTAGAGCAGAAAATTTTCTTTCGAATGACGTATAACCTTTGCCATTTTGTTTTACTTTTGGTGTTCATTTTTAAATTGAAAAAAAAAAACGGACACAGCTAATGTTAACACCTAATATAATATTATATTCTTCTATGTAGCCTTCGACTGTATTGTGAATTTGAGTTTTAAATTAAAAAAAATGATTTTACACGGTTTTTTTTTCGTCATTAAAATGTATAGCTACAGTGAAAATTAATGTTGCGGCTCTATGAAATGTTTTGATATTCTGTTTACTTAATATATCTCCTCTCACTAGAAAGTCTGCCGACCCCTGGTCCAGGTTAATGTCTCTGTTATAAATCAGGAATCAGATATCAGGAGACACTCGTTAAAATATTGAATCGTTTACTTGATGTCAGTGATATGTCCTTTTTTAGATTTGGTCTCGTGTTTCATTTTAAAACAAGGGATCGGAATATCAAGTGTTAAAACATAATAAAAAATAATTGAATAATTTATCCTTAGGAGGTGAACTCAGGCCTTTTGATTATCAAAGTTGCTCATCATATCTGTTAAATTACACTCAATTCTTGTTATTCTACGTTAAATAGACGATAAACAGTTTATATGTCGAGTGGGCTGCTAACATTTGACACTGAAATATATAAATTTTGATGATTATTTATCGTCGTTGTTGCTATGCATCGTAGTCGAGACTTCTTTCACCATTTCTAAGTTAATTAAGTCGTAAAGTGAAGTTGTCCCGTTGAGATTTTGTTTCCTTTTTATTATCTCTTCTTTCTATTTACTTACAAACCAACAAGCACACCAGCCACACCGCTGTACTTAATCCGATGATACGCCGATGTGACACGATCATACCGGCACGGTTTTTTTTTTAAGAATAGATTCGATCGAAGTCATAGGTATCCTTCCTTCCCTGTGATGTGTAACTAGTACACATTGCTTCCAAAAAACTTTAATATCTCTATAAATATAATAAATACTGGGTTCAGACTTATTCGGATTACACCCTTCAACATATCTTAATTAGTAATAAAAACATGTTGATGAAACTTCATTGTCTGCGGCCCTAATAATAATAATTAAATCATGTGTTAAGAGCTACTAGAATAGGCACGTAACTCACAGTTCACGAACATTTTTGTAAATCTATAGCATGTGGAGATACAATAACACAAGGACACGTCTAACGCGTATGAATATAGTTATCCGAAGAACTTTTAAACAAAACTAGACCTTGGTATCATTTTTTTTGGTCCCATCTTGATTCGAAACTGAAACCGCTGGATGGAAGACAAGCATCTTATCAACTTAATCTGCCATAATATTTGTGTTTTTTTTTAATAAAACATTGTTCCTGTTTTTTTATAGTTGATAAATTATTGTTTTACTGTTTAACCCTGAGAGCGCTACGAGAAAAAAATATAATTGTCTATCTAGTGCTGAGATATATTTACGATTCGGACGTTCGTGATAAATATTTATTTTAAACAACAAAAAAAATATATTTTTACAACATAAATATATTCTAGAATATGTACCCGTGTATTCTAAATGAATGATATTCATTTAGAATACAAGGGTAGAACAAATTTCTTCCACTGCTATAGCAGTGCGCCGATCTCTCAGGGTTAAAGAAAAAAATATAAATGGTTATCCCTTTTTTCAGATGGCACAAGGATGCTGGTGGTATTACTTCTCAAAATTCACGGAATTCTTTGACACGGTAAGATATTTTTTTTTACTTTTATTATTTAATATAATATGTTGAATTCTCGAAAAATTCCAATTTAATGTAAAAATATCAAAACAAGGAGCATTACCACTTTATTCATAAAATATAAGTTGCGTCTCTGTATTTGGAGATTACTACCTTGATCAAAAAGTTTTAGGACTTTAAAATTTCCCCTGCAAAGACATCAAGTCAACTGATTTTTAAATTTATTCATACAAATACTACATTGATCAAAAAGTTTTAGGACTTTATTCATAAAATCGAAAATACAAATTTATTCATCAAAAATCGATATGGTCCCCTGCAAAGTACTCCCCATCGACTGCAACGTACTTACGCCAGCGCTTGATCCAATCCTCGAAACACAGCTGGTACTCAATTTTCGGTATGTCCATCAGAGCCGTCTTCGATTTTTTTATTTTCATGATATCCTCTCGGGTGTTGTAACGCGTTCCGCGAAGCAGTTTTTTAAGTCGGTTGAACAGGAAAAAGTCGCAGGGAGCCAGATCAGGTGAATTCGAAGGCTGCTGGATAGAAGTCGTGTTGTTTTTGGTCAAAAACTCATGGAAATCATGTCTTTCGCGATTTCAACGCGGTCCTTTTGTTGCATGAAATTGAGGTCTTTCGGCACTTGTTTTGCAGCGACACGTCTGAGGCCCAAATCACTAACCAAAATATCTTGAACGGATCCATAAGTGATGTTCAAGTCTTCTGCCGACTCTCTGATGGCCAATTTGCGGTTTTCGGCCAACATTTCTTTGATTTTATCGATGTTTTTGTTTTTCATACAAAATTTAATGCAAACTTGTTGATGCACAGTTGATGCCATTTTCAAACTTGTAAAAAATCGAAAACACGCACAAAGGTAGATGTACTTAGTACAGCGTAACTTTTACAAATGTCTAGCTATGACGCTGAAATTTAGAGGAAAGTGTCAATGATAGCGTCAATGGTAACCTAACAAAAAAAAAAGAACTCCAATCGGGTGACTGACAGCGCCACACGGTGGTCGATCCTAAAACGTTTTGATCAAGGTAGTACGACAGTTTTACAAGTGCAAGAGCAGATAACAAAATGGTTTTGTGTAAATGAAGGTGGCAAGCAAGGATATGTGCGGTGTCCATGACTCTTAAATGTTTATATTTAATATTCTGCACACGTGAAGTGAGATCAAGAAGGGTTTTTATGACTACCCACAACCGCTTTGAAGGCTTTTCGGTTTTAGAGCGTGTAGATTCCTGGAAAGCTAGAACTGAAAGCTTGAAGACATGGATAGATTACAAAGAATGTGGACTATCAATATATGGAAGAAGACGGAACGAAGAATGCATGGATGAAATGGATATTTTCAGTAAAATGAAGAGCTTTAAGAGGATTTGAACACGTGGAGCAAATGAAAAATGAAAGAATGACTAGGCGAGTAATACTAGTTGGAAGTGCAAGGTGTGCGTATAAGAGATTGACTGACACAAAACATGGCTAGCTCAAATGTATCAGATTTTAAAATAAGGTATATTGAGCAATATGAATAATTATTAATTTATTTTATTTATTTATAAACACTTTTTTTAATACAATCTGGTAGGATTATGCCAGGCGGCAATCTCTTCCAACCAACCAGACTAAAGTAACTGAAGAAAGTTACGTGGTCGCATAAATAATTCAAATGACTATCCATCCCCACGAAATCCATAGACACATACGTGAGCATATACGAGTATATGCCCACGAACCCCACAAAAACGGACAGTCACCCGAACATTCATTTTCATGTAAAGTGAGATATGATCAATCAAAAGGAAAGGAAGGGATGGTGGAGAGGAAAGGAAAAGAAATCAGGAATGAAACACGTTATTTTACTGACTAGAAATTAAGAGTTTTTTCAGTCGCTTTTTAAAGCATGCTAAGGACGGAGCGAGTCTCATATTGGTTTGTAACTGATTCCACAGTCTCACTTCATGAACAGTAAAGGATGACGTAAAAAAAGAGGAGCGGTGAAATGGAAAGGCCAATAGACAATCTCTGTTTGAGCGTAGCGCTAATCCATGATTGAAAAGACGCTAAAAATTTTCGGCGAGATAAGAGGGGCCGATAGACGATAATTAATGTGGAGGAGGCGAAGGTTATGTGCTTGAACAGAAATGTTTGAAGAACTGTTTTCTCTGCCTTCTCCGCAAGGGATACATCGATTTACCATACGCCATGAAGCGTCATTGCATTCTGTCATTTTACTTATAATACTTGTATGAATAATAAATAATGCGTTATTTCGTCCTCAGCTTTTCTTCATTCTGCGCAAGAAGACTGAGCAGGTGTCGACACTGCACGTCATCCATCACGGAGTGATGCCCATGTCGGTGTGGTTTGGTGTCAAGTTCACCCCAGGTAATTTAAATAGTATAAATAATAAAATCTCTGAGAAAGAATGCTGCGAAATTCAAAGTAATGGTGATATAAAAGTGCAAATAAAATATGATGGGTTGATTAGATATTCTCTTTGTATATGCTTGTGAAAAATCTATGACATAAATTGAAAGGCGTTTGTGGACTAAGAAAAAGCAAACGACCGCATGATAAGAGACAAGGTATGGACAATATTGAATGAATATGGTGATGAAAGTAAATTAAATCGTAGTATTGCGTCATAATACCGAAAATAGAGCATGTCGTTGAGTGAATGGTGCCTTAACTGAGTGGTTTAATATTTCTAAAGGGTTAAGCAAGGATGCGTTATGACACCCTGGTTAGTCATAGATTCATGTGTGAAGAAACCAGAGGTCAATGGGTGACATACAAGTGACGAGTGAGAATGGATGATTGCTGTATGCTAATGACATGTTAGTATTAGATGTGGGTGAAGATAAATTACGATATAGTTTAATAACAAAATTATATAAGAGATGTGAAGAGAAAGATCCGAGTATGAATATTGTGAAAATTAAAGTAATGATGATACAAAAGGTGGGAAAGGTAAAGAAATTAAATATGTGTGTTAGTGATGAAATAATAGAACTATCAGTTGAAGAATTCTGCTAATTGGGTAGTATTTTCTTGTGATAATGGAAGAGTTACAAGGAATATCAAACGGTGTGTAGCGATAGGAAACAAAAGCAATGGGTCAATAAAACATATACCATATACTCAAAATGGACAGCATTAAAATCAGCTTAGATGATGGTCAATAATAGTATTTTAGAATACTGAAACGACGAAGAATACTGAAACGAGGAAGAATACTGAAACGAGTAAGAATACTGAAACGAGGCAAATAAATGCTATAGAAATGCATGCACTTAAAATTCTACATGGGATGGCACTGTTTGATATAATACGAAATGAAGTAATTAGGGATGAATATAAACTTAAGGCAGTATAGAGTTAGATGACGAAGAGCAGTTTGATATGGTGTGGGCACGTGAAACGAATAAATGAAGAAAGACTAACAAACAAATATATAGTGCAAATGTGAGTGGAAAATTTGGTAGAGGAAGATCAAGAAAATTTTGGTTGGATAAAGTGAAATTTTGAAAGAAGGATGATAGAAGTCAGAGAAATAGAAGGATATATTTGAAAAGGGGTATGGATGTAAAAGAGGCGAAAAATGTATGTATGTCGCAATTTGAAAGTCTGGGGCTCTTCGCTCTCTGCCTACCCCCCTGAGGGAGATGGCGTGATGATATGTTGTCGTATTCATCAACTTTTAAACTGTTCCATCAAGTATCACCTGATTTTTAGTTTTATTATAAGCTTTAACACTATACTTACCTTTTATCTGAAAATTATAATAAATTTATAACCAACAATTAAATTAATAAAATATATCATAGAAAATATGAGCAAATAAAGTCATTTAACAAGAAGAGAAGAGAAAAACAGAGTTCTTAACTCTTGAATCTTCGAAAAGATTATAGTTTCACTTTGTGGTGCCATGTTTTATGTAAAAGGAAAACTAAGTAAATAAAACACTTATTTTATATTTTTGTGTTCACCACTCGTTTATTTTTGGGTTTACTACCGGTTTCGAAGACCACCGTCTTCATCGTCAGGTGAATATAAACTAAATTGCTAAAAATATATTTTCTGTACAAGTGTAAATAATATAAGAGGAATGAGGTAGGGGGAGAGAAGTGATACAATGGTAAATGGGGCGTTGAAAAAATGAAAGTGAATCTTTAGGGCAGGTCAGGTCTGGATATCCAAGGGGGGTGGATTTTAAATAGGAAACATATTAAGCAGAGGGCTATTATTAAAATTGGTTTGGTTGTTGATGATATTAAGACTTAATTTCATACATTTTTTAATCTCGATAATTTCCAAATAGTCAAGCTGCAACCCCCCTCGGTTTATGTGCAATCACCGTCTTCGCTTGACGATGAAGACGGTGGTCTTCGAAACCGGTTGTAAACCCAAAAATAAATCTGTGGTGAATACAAAAATATAAAATAAGAGTTGTTAACGTTTTCATATGTTAGTGAACAAATTGTGTGTCTTCATTTTAATGATTTAACTATAACCAGTGATAAATTGGATTTTTTGGTACATTACAGGAGGCCACGCCAGTTTCTTCGGGATGCTGAACACCTTCGTGCACATCGTCATGTACGCCTATTACCTGCTGTCAGCCCTGGGTCCCAGGATCCAAAAGTATCTCTGGTGGAAGAAATACCTCACAGCCCTGCAAATGGTGAGCTTATTTTTAAACATTCCTCTAACTTTGATAATTATAGGAGTGTAAATACTCGCACATACCATCACACATTTCCCTATCAGGATAGGCAGAAAGGAGAGAATGCCATACTTTTCTATCATGACACATACATAAAGACTCACATTTTTTGCCTCTTTCACATCCATGCACCTTCTTATACAGCTCCTACAAGTTCTCTGACTTAACATTTCCTTGTTTTAAAATACCATACACTTGATCCAACAATACTTTCCTTGGTCTTATTTCTATGGAGGTATTTGAAAGATAGAGCAATTTGAAATTGCTCTATCTTTCAATATTATGGAGGTATTTGAAAGATTATGTCAGTTATGGAGGTATTTGAAAGATAGAACAATCCTCGAACCATTCAGCAATTGAAGGCCAACATACGTGAAGAAATTGAAGAAATAAGCCAAGAAACATTACGGCAGGTGATGGTTCACGCCTTAGAAAGAGCGCGTCAGTGTGAAGAGCAAAATGGCAGTTATTTAAATTATGTTATTTTCAAAACTAAACGAAATTTATTTTCAAGAAGTGTGTTTTCTGTTTATAAAAAAATAAATGTGAATTATTAAGAAATAAAAAAAGATTTTTTTTTTAAATAGAGATGTGACTTTTGGGTCGTGCTGTACATTTAGTAAAAAAACTGTAATTCAATTTATTACAAAACTATCACAGATAATTATGATTAATAAATATGAAAAAAATGAGTACACATTAAATAACTTTACGAAAAAAAAGAAATGTTATTTTTATACGGAATTTATTTATAAGAAGAAAAAGTTTATTAACATTTTCTGATCTATTCAAATAGTGACTATAATGAGAATCCAGTACTATATACATACGAGTATCTCGTTAAATTAATAATAATACTTGTATTAATAAGTTATATATAAATTTCAATGTAAGCAATAATCTACGCCACTGCTCTGCTAATCAAACACAAAAGAACTAATGTTCCTGCTTATTCATAATAATTTAACCCATTAATATCAGGATCTGCGTCACTAACAGTGTACAGTGGTGGGGCATAAATAAAAGTTTAAAAATATTAGAAATACTCTCTCAACAATTTATTATCTTAGCATTTAAATTCATGTTTTATTTATTTTAAGTTTCATATAATCTGATAAACACGATTTTTTTTATTCAACGACAAAACAAAATATAATTTATTATTCAACAAGTAATATGAATATTTTGCTACGAGAAAATATATTTTATAAAAGCAATATTTCTTCAAGAATCTCTTTATGTTACAGGTCGATATTTTTAAAAACAAGTAAAAATAATAGATTGTTTATAGTTAAGGCATTAACGTTGTGGAGATTTAAAGACATTGTAATTTGTTTTATCAAACAGTGTTCATTCCACTTTTTGTAACGGTATAACCCGTAGTATAAGTAAATTGTTTACAATTTCGAGCACATGGCCTAATTGGTAAGACGCCTTTCTTCCAGCCCGGAACATGCGGGTTCAAATCTCTCAGAGAATTTAAGTTTAAAATTTCGAACATCTCAAATTCGAACTTGTTGGGTGCATATGTTAATTTATCTAGAAGTATGGAGTGGAGAGTTTCAACTTTTCTACAAAGAATTGCGGAATTAAACTTCCTCCATCTTGTAAAATCACTTGGTGACACAATAAGATTTACCAACACGTCTGTTCGCTAGCAGACTCACTAGGTGACTAATAGTCACGTAGCATGGCGCGAAGCGTGCAGTGTGGTCATTGCGATAGTATGCGGTGCGTTGGTTCGCTAGGATATGTCACCTAGCTCGCAGCGTAGCTCTAAGCACCAAGCGAGGCTCCTACCTGTGTGGCTAAGCAATTTTCAATCAACCATATATCTTCTAAGTGTAGGATATCCTCCTTTGAACGTAATAAATATGGTTCAAGAATTTATATTCAAACGCACTCAAAAGGCAATAACATAATAAATAGTTGTGATAATTAGTTTATTGCGCCAATTATACGAGATTACTATAAACAAGGCTGTATTTATATTATGCATCGCACCTTTAATGTGATACTGTTACAGCCCCGGGAACATATTTTATATAATAAATATATTCATATCACCATGCCATTTCCCTATCGGAATAGGCGGAAAGTACAGATCACCAGGTTTTCCTATCGCCACACACATCTTTCTCCTCCTCTACATGAACAAATTACAGCGTTTTCAAAATGTGTGTCTAAGATTTATTTTCATCCTACGAAAGTACGATCATATAACTTCATAGCAGAAGGCATTGAATTGTTTGAATGTTAGAAATAGACGCCAAATTCACATACTGTCTCTATTGTATAATATACTTAACTGTTCCGCCGCCCCCTCTTATCTGGCCGAAAATTTTCAGTGTCTTCCCAATCATGGATTAGCGCTACGCTCAAACAGAGATTGTATATTGACCTTTCCAGTTCACCGCTCCTCTTTTTTACGTCGTCCTTTACAGTCCATGCAGTGAGACTCTGGAATCAGTTACAAACCAATATAAGACTCGCTCCGTCCTTGGCATGGTTTAAGAAGCGACTGAAAAAAATCTTAATTTCTAGTCAGTAAAATAACGTGTTTCATTCCCGATTTTTCTTTTCCTTTCCTCTCCACCATCCCTTCCTTTCCTTTTGATTGATGATATCTCACTTTATATGAAAAATAATGTTCGGGTGATGAAGTGATAAGCTGATGAGTTGTATCAGAAAGTGTATGAATGTATTTATTTATTTAACACTTTTATTGCAAATATAATCTGCCGGGTTTATTGCCAGGCGGCAATCTCTTCCAGCCAACCAGACAGAAGAAAATGAAGCAAGTTATGTGGTCGCATAAATCATTCAAATGACTATCCATCCCCACGAAATCCATAAAGACATATGTACTTGAATATATGCCCACAAACCCCACAAAGACGGACAATCACCCGAACATTATTTTTCATATAAAGTGAGATATCATCAATCAAAAGGAAAGGAAAGGATGGTGGAGAGGAAAGGAAAACAAAATTAGGAATGAAACAAGTTATTTTACTGACTAGAAATTAAGAGTTTTTTCAGTCGCTTCTTAAAGCATGCCAAGGACGGAGCGAGTCTTATATTGGTTTGCAACTGATTCCAGAGTCTCATTGCATGGACAGTAAAGGACGACGTAAAAAAAGAGGAGCGGTGAACTGGAAAGGCCAATAGACAATCTCGGTTTGAGCGTAGCGCTAATCCATGATTGGAAAAACGCTGAAAATTTTCGGCACGATGAGAGGGGGCGGTGGGACATGATACCATAATTCCTTAAGTCCACATTCATTCTTAATCACTTAATTCCGTATTCTTCATATATTATTCTCAGTGCAAGCATTTCTACGATATTTTATCGTATACTTTCAGTATTTTTACACGTGTATAATAAACGAGTATCACCGATTCTGTTGATATTTAATATAATTTAAAAAATTAAAGAAATTGTTACATTATTGTATAACAGGCATTATATGTGTAGCGGAATAATCAAATTAACTTGTTCAACAAATGTACTGTAATTTATGTGATAAATTATGGTAATCAGAAAGGCCACACATAATATATAAGTGTGATGTACAGTACCCGGCGGTAAGTAATACACATAATTTGTAGAACGTCGTATTTGGGCAGCACTTAAAGCACATATTATATCAGAAAAGTCTGTACTTGCCATCCAGGACATATATGATAATGTGACAACGAAAGCGAGGTGCACTTCGGGAACTTCACCAGAATTTCCTGTAAAGGTGGGGGTACATCAAGGATCGGTACTCAGTCCGCTACTGTTCATCTTATACATGAACTATTTAACTAACCAGGAAATGAACAGTCTCCTAAATATCCTACTATTTGCAGACGATATCGTATTAATAAGTGAAAAACATGAAGACCTGCAAAACAGTCTGGAAAGGTGGAGAAGAATCTTGGAGGACAATGGATTGAGACTGAGCAGAAAGAAAACAGAGTATCTGTACCTTCCATTCGAGAATAAAAATGCTGTCACTCCCGTAATGCAAATGGATGGAGAAACATTACCAAATTGTGACTCCTTTAAGTATCTTGGGTCACTCATCCATAGCGATGGAGGATGTGCAGTAGATGTAACACATAGAATTAGTGTGGGATGGATGAAGTTTAGATCAATGACGGGAGTTCTATGTGATCCGAAAATGCCAGTAAAGTTAAAAGGAAAAATATAGTATACCAAACGATTGTTAGACCCGCACTCCTCTAAAGCTCCGAATGCTGAACGATGTATAACTCTTACTCTAGGCAACTAGAAATTGCTGAAATGCGCATGCTAAGATGGTCAGCTGGTGTGTCCCTAAGAGACAAAATAAAAAGCTCATGCATTCGTGGAAGCCTAGGTGTTACAGACATCAACAGCGAGATGGAGGAGAGGCGATTGAGATGAAATGGTCACGTTGGACGCAGAGCACCCGATCACATTGTGAACCAGGCAATCACCATGGATATTCCTCGAATAATAACCAGAAAAAGACCAAATAATTCATGGGTGGTGCAAAAAGATAATCTGATGCAGAGGCACGGCCTGAGGGGCGTAGTCCGGGACAGAAGAGCATACAACCTGAGGACGAGGAGAGCTGACCCCAACAGTCTTCGCAGACAGTGAGTTGGGATAGAGCCATGGAGAAGAAGAACAAGTAAAACGTCGTCTCTGTCGCACGATGCACTAACCACATCGTGACTACGATACCGAACTGTCAGCGCATCGTGCGACAGAGACGACGCTCCACAAACGATGTATATTACTTACCGCCGGGTACTGTATAATGGCTGTGCGGTTAATGTGCCGAACTTTGGTGCAGAATATCAACGACGTAAAACCGACAATGTACTACTGCCTTCGGATAAAAACAATAATTTAACGATCAGATCAGGAGTATAAATATATTTATAGCCCAATCAATGTTTTAAAGTATTGTAACATATTACAAACACGCCCTCAATATCAAATCAAAAGCTCACGGAACACTCAAATCATTATTTCCCTTGATCAGTAAATACAGCAAACTTAGCACGCGCACTAAACTCCACCTATATAAAGCGATCGTCAGACCGCAACTGACATACGCCCTTCCGGTCTGGGGCCACGCGAAGAAAACAACGCTACATCACATTCAGATCATTCAAAACAAAGCCCTCCGCATAATTTTAAAAGCACCCTACATCGTCCGTAATTCAAGACTCCACGCAGATACCAAACTACATACTATCCCCGAACATATGCGCGCTCTGGCCGAAAGGTTCTACAGCTCTATATCCCGTCATCCCAACCCAGTCATAAAAGCCTTAGATAACTACAACGCGAACACCAGTTACAGACACACTCGTCCGAAATCAATATTGCGAAACATCCCCCCGACCCCCCCCCTCTTTAACTCTAATCATCCCCCCAAATGACCCCCCGATTGTCACTCTGAACACCCCATCATCGATAATTCCTCCGGCAGACAGTTTACCCCCATAGGCAACCGCATTTCTCACCTTCAATAAACATTTTCTACACCTTAATATATTTATAAAAGTCACACACGTTTCCCCACTCATTTACTTATCTACATATACTATATTCATTCTTATAATTTATTCACCATCATTATTATTATTATTTTTTTTTTTTTTTTCACCCATTCAATATAAAACAGTGTGTGACGACACAAATTTATGTATATTTGTATTTAATATTATGTATATATCATCATATTTATATATGTATTTAATCGTTTATAATTTCTCATAATCATTCATAAAATCTAAACATTTACCACAAACCTATCCTTTCCCGATTCCCAAAAAGATCCAAAAATTTCCAATAAATATCTTAACAGTCAGAACTTATCCGATGAAGGAGTAAGGTGTCCTACCATCGGACCGAAACTCCGAACAAGCTATCCATCACTTGGAAAAGTAGAGTTCTAGGAAAATATAAAGACCTTTACACATACAGTGAAATACCGTTTTTGAAGGGACTGATTAAAAAAACGTAATTGGAGGGAAAACATAGATTCGGGGCTAGAAAGAAAAAACGTAAAATTGAAATTTATTTTTTATTTAGATAATCACGCAAATCGAATTTTTTTTTTCAATCGATTCACGATTTTTTATTATCGTAGCCAAAGTTGTAATGGGTATCCCCAAATCACGCGCGAGCGAAACACGTGAACCAACGTGTTTATTCACTTTTTCGAGAATTTTCCTTTTCTTTTGTATCGATAATATTTTTCTTTGTTGAAACATTATTTGAAGGGATTCAACGAAAAATAAAAAAAAAATTAAAAACTGTAAATTGACACACGACAATTGACAATTGAAATTGTATGTGCACGACCCACACGTTTAAAACACAAGCATAGATTGGCCAAATACATATACAGTCTGCTTGCCTCTGATTCGCTAAATTTCCCACCAATTGCATCGGATTACACGACTCGTGTAACCTTGACCATGAGCGCTACAAGTGCACACGTGTCTATAAATAGAAACAACATATTTCTGCTTCCTAATATTCATTTTAAATATTTTAAATCGTCGCGCATTTCATTAAATATGTTTATAAATTGATTTGCATTTTTAATATTTCATGCGTAAATTGCGGGAAATAAAAACGTAAAAGCGGGTACTAAATGTACTAAAATAAAACGGGATTGTAAAAATTGAACGCAAATATCGGGAAAACGTGAATTCCGGGCACGTAAAAACGGAGTTTCACTGTACATTCAAAATTGTTTCTATATTACGTATAATAAGTGGCCAATGACAGACTAGAATGAGCTCAATACATCAGTGTATTGAGCTCATTCTAGTCTGTCATTGGCCACTCGTCCGTCTTCGCTCTCAGCTACAGTATCACCCAAAAGTATTTAATAGTTTTATTTTCAAATTTAAAAAAAAATGTGTTAAAAAATTGGACGTGGTTTTCATTTGAAAAAAAAACAATCGAAATATATGTACTCGTAATAGTATATTTTAGGCCATTTCACGCTGAAAAATAAAACAATGCGTTGTGAAGTTACAAAAGTAACCGAAGTGTCCATTAGGTTAATTAAATGCACATATAACGGAAAAAAATAAGAATAAACTGGATTCCTGTAATTAATAAATACAATATTAGGGTTAATCATGTAATGGAAAGTTATGGTGAATACAAAAAAAGAGTAATTACAAAAGATAGCAAATAATAAATAATTAAATGACATTAATATGACATAAGAATTTTCAATATAAATAACTATAATTATGCATTACTTACCTACATAGTTATTTTATGACGCGGTGAACTGTTAAACAAATATATTTTAATAATAGAGATATTTTATTTTTTAATTAGGTAAATTAAAAAATATATATATTTTACTAAATCTACTTTTAAACCATCCTATACCCGAAGGTCTCTATATTTTGCTAGAACTCTAACACACTTCGTCTTAAGAACGTATGTAAAATAGCGCCTTTATTAGTTTGACTTAGAATATTTTTGATTGAAACGTAGCTGTTTTAACACAGAACGTCATTCATATGATGTTTTTACAAAAAAAAAATAGAAGCGATTCTAAATTATCTATTAGACACGTAAAGTTAATCTTCTTGTCATTCTTGAATCCATGGTTATCAAGCTTTCGTCTCCAACACAAGAGCTATCCTGTCGTACATAGTGCCTTCTGAAGTTAGTGCTTTGGTTGCTTTCATATGGTAATTTTGCCATTCACAGTTCCTGGCAGAATTCACCTTTCCAAGTTGTCATCCTCCCCCGGTGCTAAATATCTTTAAGAATCGTACATTTCTTCTTACACACAGCACAGCGAAACGTGTCTAGTATAAACTTCGAGCTCTTCAATAATTTGTTCTTCTGACAGTCCATGGTATATTCAAGAGTCGTCTCCAATATCACAAATTTAAAACATCAATTATTGGTATATTGGACGTCTTGATTGTTTAGGTCTCCGAACTACAGAAATAATTAAAGAAACGATGGCAAGGACAAGTAAAGTGCACGTAGTGACCCGCGGGCCACTTGTGACCGACCTGCTAATTGTTTATACCCCGCGCCGCCTTAACGAAATATGTATAAGTATTTATTGGGCCAATCGGATCGATATGTCCCTGCCAAAATAAATTTATTTATTTATTACATTGTACGGGTTTTTTTATTAACCATTAAAAAAAGTTTCAATAGTAAAACTCGAATTAGAGTTTTTAGTGTGCGTGAATATAAAATCAACTTATAAACATTGACGTGAAACCTTTCACAAAAAAGGTCAGAAAGCAGTACGTACATGCATACTATTTATCATACATTTATTGTAATACAAACATGCTACAGGCCAAGGCTCAGAAGATTCAAGGCCCTAACTTACAAAAAAAAAAACAATTCATTGGGAAAAAATAAAATTTAAATATTCACTCCAATCTCAAGTCTCGGAAAGTTTGAAAGAAAGCACATCAAAGTCGGTAATATATGATAGTTCCAATAAACAATAACGATCCCTGAGCGAACTTTTAAACCTTCCTGTCCTGTGATGTGTAACTAGTACACATTGCTTCTAAACACTTTAATATCTCTATAAATATAATAAATACTGGGTTCAGATTTTAGGTGTCCCTCCGTAATACATTTACGCATTGAATGAAAAAATAATATTAATAATAATTAGCACTTATCGGACACATCAGAGATATTTTGTGAAAATCGGGAATAAATTCACCAATACAATCACACGTTTGCCAGTGTGTGACGTAGGTAAATAAATTCGAAAAAACCGCTATGGGTGAGGAAGCGACACTATCCACGTCTCATTCTCAATCTACTTCGGTATATGGGAACGCAAGAAATAGAATCTCAGTTCGCTCGCTTCAGTAGCTCACGGGCTTTCGTTTGAGGTGGTCGCTTCGCCCGTTTTGTGAACGTCGGCCGATGTTTTTTTCATGTTTTCAGCAATTAAATTAAAATTATTATCACTTTTGACTTCAAATTTAATTCATTTAAGCGATTAGCTATGAATATTCTTATTTTTTCGATTTTAAATTGCTCATTTTTACATGTGTATTGATGTGTATTGAATACGCAGCACCGGAACGCGCAGATTTTTTTAGCACAGGAAGGGAAAGGTTAAAGGCATTAAGACTGTCACCAAATTTTAAGTGCAATGTAACATTTAGGAATACATTTGATAACCTTTTTAATTTATCTACAGAGTGAACTTAATGAATTTTGAAAAATGTTGCCTATTGAAAGTTACCCCAAATTAAGAAAATTTGCAAAGCGATATGTATGCCAGTACGGCAGTACATACTCGTACATATATGTGAATATTTGCAAACAAGTATTTACATCTATGAAAATAATAAAATCGAGCAAAGATCTCGATTCACTTACTGTATGTAAGTAATTTGTAATTTGGTTAAAAAAACATACATTTTGTTGAGGTACATACAAACCATCATGCCATTTCCCTGTAGGGGTAGGCAAGATAACACATCGCTAGACTTTAGTTCTTGCAATGTAGAAAAGGTAAAATAACACATACAAACATACCCTCGCGCCATATCTCTGTCGGGATAGGCAGATAGGAGAGGGCATCAGACTTTCCTATCTCGAAACACATCCTTCCTCTCTTCTACATCCATACACCTTATCCAGGAATACATATTACTTACGGGCTCGCCTCGTCCTGTACTGGCCAAGGAGTGTATACGTTGTAGTCATGAGAACGGATAATACAGCTAATCAAACACTTGTTCACGTCGCGGTCGTGAGTGCGGATGGCTTAATGGGTGCTTCACATGTACTATATTCTGTAATATTTTATTACATCGCCCTTTTTATAATGACTGCAACGCTTCCAAAAGGTCAATTATCGTTAAAGCTATCTCGACAATTCCTAAAATCATTTTAAACTAGTATTTGTCAAATATCTGCCCTCATCAAAAAATATTCTGTTTAATGGTATTTTATTGAACGCTGTCGAGTCATTATGTATTTTCAAGGACCACACGTCCTCATGTTTTATCTATAGGATGAATATATTAATGAATTGTTTGAGCAACATTATTATTATTATTTATTATTATTATTATTTATTATTATTATTACACATGACAAGAAATATACACAATTTGAGAAAAAACAACAGGTAATTTGATTTGGACATATAATTTTAGCTGCCTTTCATTTGTCGTATCCCCAGTAAACTAGGATTTTACCTGTATCTCACTGAGAATATTTAGCATGAAAAAATAAATCGATACTTCTTTCCGATTTTTGATTACACAAAAAAAACCCCGTTGCACGCTCTCATCAACCTGACAAACAGTGACACTCAACTACAACTGGAAACATCGTGCGAAATTCAACTCCTCACACATTATCGCTCCAGAAAGACCAAAAATGTTCATCCCACAATATTTCCCGCACACAATCATAAGAATAAAAATTAAAACAAAAAAAATATACACAGAAACACAAATACAAAAACAACCAAAATTAAAACAACAAGAAGAGACCCACACTCACGAGCTAACATAAATCCTTTCAGAATTAAAAATAACAAATGGACTATTATCACGTTAGGTAACTTCTGGACTATAAAAATAGTTAGTTATCTTAAACTGTGATTTTTCAGATAAATTCATCACTTAAATGCCTAACATGAATTATTCAAATGGTTTGACAGCGAGAAATGAAGGGAATTTAAATTGATTTAAAAAGGCATAAGACCTTGATTCATGAAATGCTTAATGTACATAGATGCGTCATGTTTCAGTGCGTATTATCTTATAGCATGGATAGTGAAGGTTTAGGTTTAAGGTTTATACGCGTGATTTAATTTATTTGGTACAGTTTTTTTTACTTCCCCCAATTAGATGAGTAGATGCGTCGTGTTTCAGTGCGTATTATCTTATAGCATGGATAGTGAAGGTTTAGGTTTAAGGTTTGTATGTGTGGTTTCATTGAATTCACCCAATTTGATGGAAAATTGAAACTGAATAGATTTAATATGATGAGGAAATGATCTGGAAGAATTCTTAGAAAAAGCGATTTGCATAAAAATAAAAAAAAGTGTTTCGCAAGATATTTTACATTTCCGAACATTTCAAAATTATTTTATTTAACTGAATATCTTTTTTATTTAGTCTGAAAAAACACCCAAAATTCACGCATTTAGAATAAATACCCCCTTAAGGGCGCTCTAACTCGGAATTTAAACCCACTATACGTTTATGTATCAGAAATAAGTTTGAAGTGAGTTTGTTAAGTCTGCTGATCATTAAGTAGTTTTTCAAAACTTGGTTTCAAAGTGAGGAATGTCACTGTCATGTTTTTTGCACGCTGATTTACACTTCAGCCATTAAAAAAGCCAAAGACATCGTCGTCAAAGACACTTATTGCCACTAATGTACAACATTCTGTCACACCGCCCCTTAATATTTTAATAAAAATGTAAATCATCTGATGGTCATCTCATCTTGCGCAGCACATAAAGCTATAAGAAAAAGTCTTCAGAATAAAAAACTAACCTTAGCTTTTTGTGTATTTCAGATTCAGTTTGTGTTGGTGATGCTGCACTCCTTCCAGCTGTTGTTCGTGGACTGCAACTTCCCCCGCGCCTTCGTCTGGTGGATCGGCATGCACGCTGTCATGTTCTACTTCCTTTTCACAGACTTTTACAAGCAGACCTACCACAAGAAAAAGGTTGCTGCAGCGAAAAAGGTCAGTATCATCATTTCTGTCGTTTACTTCCGTTTTGGCATCGCATTCAATCTAATGGGGAACATCAAACTATCCTAGAATAGTAGCCCACCAAATATGGTACGTCTACCTCTAGTGGTACGTGAGACTCAGTCTATGGTTCGGATATTCTAGGATGAGTCCTGTGACAGCTCACAAATTTGCCCCAATACAACCTTATGTAATGTATTTACATAAATAACTTGATATTTATTAGAATTAAGGCTTATAATCAAGTTGATAAAATAATTAAAACTACTGAACATCGTTACAAGGTTGTATTGGGGCAAATTTGTGAGCTGTCACAGGACTCATCCTAGAATTTCCGAACTATAGTAGTAAGCAAACATCAAAATACATGAATTTTACGGAACTTGAACACAATTTACAGCAAAAAATTAAGGTTGGCTTGCATCAACAATACTTAACGGGATTACCTATGATTGCTCAGATAAATTAATAACATGCATCGTATTTGGCAAATTCTTACAAAGTGACAGGGGTCAGAGGAAAGACCGAAAGGAGTACTGGTGGTAGGTCATTCTATGTAACTTTCGTTAAGTGGAAAAAATTTAAAAAATTTGCGAACCCCTGTCCTGAAATATTGAGTACTCTTGAGATCCAGCATGGTGACCTTATTATTATGTTCATACGAGTAGTACATAGTCCAACATGGTGAGCTTATTATTATGTTCATACGAATAGTACATAATCCAACATGGTGAGCTTATTATTATGTTCATACGAATAGTACATAGTCCAACATGGTGAGCTTATTATTATGTTTATACGAGTAGTGCATAGTCCAACATGGTGACATTATTATGTTCATACGAGTAGTACATAGTCCAACATGGTGAGCTTATTATTATGTTCATACGAGTAGTACATAGTGCAACATGGTGAGCTTATTATTATGTTCATACGAGTAGTACATAGTCCAACATGGTGGTTATTATTATGTTCATACGAGTAGTACATAGTCCAACATGGTGAGCTTATTATTATGTTCATACGAGTAGTATATAGTCCAACATGGTGAGCTTATTATTATGTTCATACGAGTAGTACATAGTCCAACATGGTGAGCTTATTATTATGTTCATACGAGTAATACATAGTCCAACATGGTGAGCTTAACATATTATTATGTTCATGCGAGTGGTACATAGTCCAACATGGTGAGCTTATTATTATGTTCATACGAGTAGTACATAGTGCAACATGGTGAGCTTATTATTATGTTCATACGAGTAGTACATAGTCCAACATGGTGGTTATTATTATGTTCATACGAGTAGTACATAGTCCAACATGGTGAGCTTATTATTATGTTCATACGAGTAGTACATAGTCCAACATGGTGAGCTTATTATTATGTTCATACGAGTAGTACATAGTCCAACATGGTGAGCTTATTATTATGTTCATACGAGTAGTATATAGTCCAACATGGTGAGCTTATTATTATGTTTATACGAGTAGTGCATAGTCCAACATGGTGACCTTATTATTATGTTCATACGAATAGTACATATTTCAACATGGTGACCTTATTATTATGTTCATACGAATAATACATAGTCCAACATGGTCAGCTTATTATTATGTTCATACGAGTAGTACATATTCCAACATGGTGACCTTATTATTATGTTCATACGAGTAATACATAGTCCAACATGGTCAGCTTATTATTATGTTCATACGAGTAGTACATATTCCAACATGGTGAGCTTATTTTTATGTTCATACGAGTAGTACATAGTCCAACATGGTGAGCTTATTATTATGTTCATACGAGTAGTATATAGTCCAACATGGTGAGCTTATTATTATGTTTATACGAGTAGTGCATAGTCCAACATGGTGACATTATTATGCTCATACGAGTAGTACATAGTCCAACATGGTGAGCTTATTATTATGTTCATACGAGTAGTACATAGTCCAACATGTTCAGCTTATTAATATGTTCATACGAGTAGTACATAGTCCAACATGGTGAGCTTATTATTATGTTCATACGAATAGTACATAATCCAACATGGTGAGCTTATTATTATGTTCATACGAATAGTACATAGTCCAACATGGTGAGCTTATTATTATGTTTATACGAGTAGTGCATAGTCCAACATGGTGACATTATTATGTTCATACGAGTAGTACATAGTCCAACATGGTGAGCTTATTATTATGTTCATACGAGTAGTACATAGTCCAACATGTTCAGCTTATTAATATGTTCATACGAGTAGTACATAGTCCAACATGGTGAGCTTATTATTATGTTCATACGAGTAGTACATAGTCCAACATGGTGAGCTTATTATTATGTTCATACGAGTAGTACATAGTGCAACATGGTGAGCTTATTATTATGTTCATACGAGTAGTACATAGTCCAACATGGTGAGCTTATTATTATGTTCATACGAGTAGTACATAGTCCAACATGTTCAGCTTATTAATATGTTCATACGAGTAGTACATAGTCCAACATGGTGAGCTTATTATTATGTTTATACGAATAGTACATAGTCCAACATGGTGAGCTTATTATTATGTTCATACGAGTAGTACATAGTCCAACATGGTGAGCTTATTAATATGTTCATTTTCTTACGACTCCTCAAAAGTTTACATGTAGAAACTAGACTGGAACGTTTTCTTTTGTATAATAATGGGAATCAAATTCGACACTCCTGAATATAAAACAAACGTTCCACCAACTAGATAATGGATGTTACAGTTTTCTTAGATATTTTCAATAAATTCTAAAAAAAAACTAATTATTTTGTCTTTTGTTCTAGGCTCAAGATGACGAAGACGCTGAAATGCTGGACAAACTACAAAATGGGTTTGGCGCACGAATGGCAACAGCCCACTACAACGCCATTAACAAGCTGGCAGGGACCTGCGGAGTGGCTAGGCAAAGGGTACTAATAGACCATACCCAATGAAGCGGACCACCGTTTGACAAACTCAAATCATTATTTATCTTATAGGGGAAGCTCAATATTTTAATAAACACGTATAATTACTCGTATAATTATTTAATAAGACATTATTAAGGTTTATTGCTTAGTTATTTTATTTTAAAAGTTTAATAAAGAAATCGGTGAGAATATATTTTTTCAAAGGGTAGTATGTTTTACTAAATAGATATTTTAAATATTTTTTATACACTGATTTGTAGAAATGGTAATTAATAGGCTTTAAATATTATATATATATATAAGTAACTTAAGTATACGAAAAAGAAGAATTGAAAATAAATCCTAACTGATCTTTTGAAGAAATGAGTAGAGGTTTTTTTTTATCAAAATATGATTTCATAAAGAGTTTATAGCGTAATCAAGACATTCAAACTCTATAAAGCCGACTATACTTGAGAAAATGTAGGATGGTTCCTGTGACATTTGAAATGTCATGTCTCAAAGGGATGGGGTAAAATCGTTTTTTTTTTTTTTTTATAAATCGAAAAATGGTTTTTCTCTAAACTGATGTTTTAATTGCGAATTTTCATTATACTGACTTTCTAATGTATTGTATGATTTGTATCTATCTTTAAATAGGCCAAGATCCACTATGAATTAATACAAATTACGAACATTTAATTTTATTATGCATAAAAAAATATAAAATCCAATTATCGTATACGCCATCCCTGGCCAATGCGGACTAACGTAGTGACTTTTGACGAACGTTGCCAATTATTATTTGATTTTAACAAACTGACATATTTTTGCTAATTTGTAACAAGATGTATTAATTTGTCATTATTGTTAGTTTTACGTAATGTATTTACCTAAATAACTTGCTATTTATTAGAATCGAGGCTTATATTAAAGTTGATAAAATAATTATGATTGTGTGCGGTATAGTGTGGGATGAATATTTTTGGTCTTTCTGAAGTGATGATGTGTGAGGAGTTGAATTTCGCAAGATGTTTCCAGTTTTAGTTGAGTGTCACTGTTTGTCAGGTTGATGAGAGCGTGCAACGGGGTTTTGTTTTTGTGTAATCAAAAATCGGAAAGAAGTATCGATTTATTTTTCTCATGCTAAATATCCTCAGTGAGATACAGGCAAAAGCCTAGTTTACTGGGGATACGACAAATGAAAGGCAACAAACCCAGATCCATTAAAATTGTATGTCCAAATCAAATTATCTGTTGTTTTTCTCAAATTGTGTATATTTCTTGTCATGTGTAATAATAAATAAATAAATTAATTAATTAAAATTACTGAACGTCGTTAAAAGGTTGTATTGTAGCAAATTTGTGAACTGTCACAGGTACCATGCTACATTTTCTCAAGTATAATGACGCTTAAATCTCAAAGGATTTTTCTAAAATAAAATTAGAATATGTGCTTTTTTTACTTTTTTAAAGAAAATATAAAACTTTGTTACAATTCTTTTGTTTCAACGTTTATACCAGAGTTTTTCAAAGTATGCGCCTCGGCGCCCTGGAGCACTGTTATTAATTCTAAAAGGCACCCGCGAGATATCTGAAAAATTGGATAATTCCTGGCAATCTTAGTGCATTGAAAACAAACATTGGTGGTGTTTAATTGGTTGAATTTTAAATGTAGAATGAGTATATTTTGCTGTTTTCTAAAGCTCAGCAAATTTTAGTTCAATTACTGACGACTTTCCTCTACGAAGCAAGGTTTTCGGCGGTATCTCTACTAAAAACTAAATATCACTTAAAACTCAACGTGGAACAAGAAATAAGGATAGCTTTGTCTAATTTAATTCCAATATTTGAGAAACTATGTGGTGGAATTGGAAATTTATTTTTTCTAAAAAACTTTTTACAGTAAGAGCGCCGTGAAACGAAAATGTTTGAAAACCACTGGTTTAAATCATAAGTGAAATATATAAAAAAAAATATCGATCAGATAAAAACACATTTAAGTTATCAATAAATACATATTTATTTAATTAATTTCAAGAAAATGTGTGCTTTCAAAAAGTTTCCAGCCACTGGACCATATTATATATGCTCGTACACTATTGTACTAAAAAAACAACCATTTTACTTAAGATAAATAAAGATAATATTTACTATTATACCGAACTCTGTGGCCTAATTGGTGAGACGCGTGTCTTCCAATCCGAGGGTCGTGATTTCGACTACCGATTGACCCAAGATTAAAAAAAAAAAAAAGTTTATTCTAGATATAACTTAAGACCTACTTAACATATTTCTGATTGGTTGCAAGGGATTGCCACATAGCAATAAACTCTCCAGGTTGTACTGGTTACAATAAAGTTTATTAGAATAATACGATATTATATAATATAATTTTTACTCACACTAGAGAAAATTATATGATTATGTAAATAAAAATATTTTAGTTTAAGAAACAATTATCTATTTATCTATATATAAATATAATAAAGAAGTGTACATCTGCGCGGTTACGCGCTGTACTTCTCGTAGGAAGGTCGCGGGTTCTAACTTGGCACTTTGCTACTCTCCTTGAATAACACAGACATTTTTATGTCTATTATTCGTATATATATATATATATATATATATATATATATATATATATATATATATATTATATATATATATATATATATATATATAATATATATATATATATATATATAGATATATATATATATATATTATATATATATATATATATATATATTATATATATATATATATATATATATATATATATATATATATATATAATATATATATATATATATATATATATATATATATATATATATATATATATATATATATATATATATTATATATATATATATTATTTAAAAAAATAATAATGATATTAAGGTCCCAAAATGGGCTATTTTATTAAATTAAAACTCAACAATTTAAAACATGCTTTTGATGAAAATATAATACTGGTATATGACACGGTTTAAATGTTTGGGACCAATATATTTTTTATAAAAATTCATTAGTTTAAACATACATTTTTATCTGAAATTCGAAAATTTAAATATAAATTCTTTTTTACTAAATTCCTGAGTTGAAACATAAATCTGTATCCTAAATTCCACAGTTGAAACAAAAGTGTGTATCTTAAATTCCAGAATTGAAATATAAACCTGTATTCTTATGTCCTGGTTGAAACCTAAACCTGTAAGCTTAATTCCAGAATTTAAACCTTTATAGATAAATACATCTGATAATTTTAGCTATAAAGTTTTTTTTTTAAATGACCCATAATTGAAATTTGAAGGCGTTACGCAACAAACCTATTGCTTCACTCTCGCGCTTTTTAGCTTGTTTTTCCTCACAGAAACGAAAAAGATCGAAAAAAACTAAAAAGTTCCTCCTTATTCGACTCGAAACTTCACAAAAGGATATTATCTGAAAACTAATGTTAGTATAAGCACTGTTTTTTTAAACTCAGAGTGTATATTGAAATTATTGTCCAACCGGTTTCGATATTTTTTATAACTCTCGCTAGTTTCATCATGTACGAGTATGGTGTAGAGCTATTCGTTGTATATCTGTCTCCACGAGTCATTATCATAAATTATCTATCCTTTAACCTGTACACCGCGTTAAAAATCAAATTCCACGAATCCTGTGCGCGGCACAATTTCGGCGTTTTTTAATTTCTAAGTTTAAACGCGTATTTTGTTTAGAACCATTGATATTTGATTACAACACCAAGTAAACATGACATTCAAGTAATTTTCTGATAATAAATAATAGTCTTTACTCTTAAGGAGATTTGAAACTTGGATTGTCGTCAGATCACAGGCGTTTGTGCTTCCCGCGAGGAACACGTTAAAGACAAAATACATAATATTTTGTTGTTATTTTAATTGTCTATTGTATATTGGTGTCACATGATATGTACACAATAGACTTTTGATTATACAATAGACTTTTGATTATAAGTGGGGTTGGGGTAGCGAAAAATATTGTAATATAATTCAAACAAATACTCAAATTATCTTATAAAATACGACACAAAAGAAGTTTGTTTTTCTCCCTTTTCGGCAATGGTAGATTTCACAACATTAGCTTGGAATGGGGAGGTGTAAAATGAACGCCATGACTTTCCTAAGAATATTAAAAGATAAAAATCAAAAATACACACAAAACAAGAGCACACTAATATGTAACACGAAAATACAAAAAAAGTTATAAAATACGTGTACAAATAATAAAAACAATAATTTCTAAATCAACAGCGATGCACACGTTATTTAAATTTACACTTCGACGAAATGCGCCCACCCGCTTGCATTAAAAGTAAACACTAAATCTTATTGCGCCCAATTTGTGACTTCATCGACCGGGATTTCTGCTCTGGATTTCCACATCGTATAGTATATATTGCACATTTTGACGAATGGAATTATTTGTTTTTTCATTCTCAATCATATATCGAAATGTTATGATTTTTTTTTATTGTCCCGGCCAATCAATAAACCGGTTAATGCGACACCGGATAATCGATAGTCTAATACATGTGTGTCCCATGAAGATGATGTTCTTATGATTGTGTGCGGTATATTATGGGATGAACATTTTTGGTTTTATTTTTGTTTCATTTTGGGTTAATTTTTGGTTTTACTTTTGTTTTTATTCTTATGATTGTGTGCGGTATATTATGGGATTAACAAGTTTGGTCTTTCTGGAGTGATGATGTGTGAAGAGTTTGATTCCACATGATGTTTCCAGGTGTAATTGAGTGTCACTGTTTGTCAGGTTGATGAGAACGTGCAACGGGGGTTTTTTTTTGTGTAATAAAAAATCGGAAAGAAGTATCGATTTATTTTTTCATGCTAAATATCCTCAGTGAGATACATGCAAAAGCCTAGTTTACTGGGGATACGACAAATGAAAGGCGACAAACCCAGATCCATTAAAATAATGTATGTATAAATTAAATTACGTGTTGTTTTTTCGCAAATTATGTATATTTCTTGTCATGTGTAATAATAAAATTAAAAATTATAAAAAAAATATTGAAAACGGTCGGACACATATTTAAATTTTTATGTTAGTAATGGTTTCTTCTAAAATGTATACCATAGATAAGTCATTTATTCGTTGACACGTCGATTTGATGTATTGATGTGCTTGCCATAAATACGTTTTACCGAGATGAGAACATTTCATTGGAGATATCAGCATCGTCTTCAGGAAACACTAATATTCTTATATATTGTAATGTAACAAAACTCTTAGAAAAATATATTTATATTAAGCATTCGTTGTAATTTTCTACGACTTCCTAAAATAAAATAAAAAACATTTTTTACCTCTGTTTTGTATTTGAAATATTTAGGGCACAATATGTTAAGTTATTATATTGTATACTCGTAATCAATTTGTGTTATTTATACAACAAAACAATAAATAAAATTGAAAACATATTATTTGTTTATTTTATCAATGGTCTTGAGTCCCTTCTCTTTTAAGTTCAGTCTTCTTATTTCTTACGTACATATCGCTGTGTCCCTTGCAAGATAGGCAAAGATAATGTACGTGGGTCGTGGGTCGTCCAGAAAGTAAAAAACGTTTTGGCATAATTGAATAAAAACAAAAGATATCAACACATAATTTTATTTACAAAGTCGCAGTACCTTTCTCTATTTTTCAATGTAGTCGCCATAGCTGTCAAGGCACTTATTGTAACGTGGAACCAATTTTTCAATTCCGATATTATACTCTTCTAACGCTAAATATTTGAGCCAGGATGTCACTTCTTGTTTGAGATCTTCATCGTTTACGAACTGTTTTACACCCAAAAATTCCTTTAGTTTCGGGAATAAGTGAAAATCACTTGGTGCCAAGTCAGGGCTGTAAGGAGGATGTCCAAAAACTTCCCACTTAAGACGTTGAAGTTCTCGCTGTGTTCGTGCTGATGCATGAGGCCGCGCATTGTCATAAATCAAAACCACCTTTCCCGACAACATTCCATGTCTCTTGTTTTGGATGGCGCGTCTAAGTCGTTGAAGAGTTTCACAATAGGCCTATGAGTTTATTGTGTCTTCTTGGCATAAACTCCACGTGGAACAAACCCTTTCGGTCCCAAAAAACTGTTGCCATCACTTTTCTGGTATTGAGATTCGGTTTTTCTTTTCCGAGCACACATTTTTTTGTAGCCAAGGTGCTCTGTCACTATTTCATGTAGGAGCGATCGTGAAATTTGTGGGAAAGATTCATGTACTGTGCTTAGAGTTGCCTATAAATTTAGATAGGCCGAACATTTTGTACATTCAGAAAACGAATGAAACTACGCACTTCACATTTGGCGGGCGCAGCCATTTTGAAAGGTTACAGAACAAAGAAGCTGTTCAGCAAAAAAACTAGGTTCGCACTGAAGCGAGGGAAGGAGCTAACTGTCGCGCATACGACCGCGGTGGTGGGGTATCGGCGCAGGGCGTGGTACGCAATCGTTCTTTACGTTCTGGACGCGCCTAGTATCTTCAAATTTTTATATCTAAACACACCACTTTCTAAATAACTTGCTATTTATTAGAATCGAGGCTTATATTAAAGTTGATAAATAATTAAAATTACTGAACGTCGTTACAAGATTGTATTGGGGTAAATTTGTGACCTGTCACAGGGACCATGCTACATTTTCTCTAGTATAGCAATGAGTTGTCGGCGCACAGGCGACATGTACACTTTAGCTCAGTTGTCGGCTGACTGATAATATTTTAACTTTTCCTTTAAATTCCAAATTTCACACGCAACGTATACGCTTATTTTGAGTTGATACATTTATTAATTGTTTTTAATATTAGTAAACAGTTATTTTAAATATTATTAAATTAAATAATTTCAGTTACAAGCACATATCGGTGTAAAATTGGAGTGGAAGGTAAATCTTTCGAGATATTTAAGTTCAGTGAAACTTGGTTTTTACGTTTTTGAAGGGACTGATAAAACAACGTAATTGGAGGGAAAACGTAGATTCGGGGCTAGAAAAAAAATTGAAAATTATTTTTTATTTAGATAATCACGCAAATCGCAAAACTTTTTTCAATCGATTTGTGAACCAACGTGTTTATTCACTTTTTCGAGAATTTTCCTTTTCTCTTGAATCGATAATGTTTTTCTTTGCTGAGACATTATTTGAAGGGATTCAACGAAAAATTAAAAGAAATGAAAAAAATGTAAATTGACACACGAAATACACGACAATTGAAATTGTATGTACACGACCGACACGTTTAAAACACAAGCACAAATTGATCTGCCTATACAGTCTGCCTGGCTCTGATTCGCTAAATTTCCCACCAATTGCATCGTATTACACGACTCGTGTAACCTTGACCATGAGCGCTGCAGCTGCAGGTGCACACGTGTCTATAAATAGAAACAATATATTTCTGCTTTCTTATATTCATTTCAAATATTTTAAATCGTCTCGCATTTTATTAAATATGTTTATAAATTGATTTGCATTTTAAATATTTCAAACGTAAATTGCGGAAAATAAAAACGTAAAAGCGGGTACTTAATGTACTAAAATAAAACGGGATTGTAAAAATTTTACGCAAAAATAGCGGGAAAACGTGAATTTCGGACACGTAAAAATGGGATTTCGCTGTATTCAAATGACTTAAGAAACGTTATTCTTTATTGAAATATAAGTTGCTTTTCCGATTAAAAACTTTATATTCTGCTTAATATAATATTTCATGTATTATCAAGACTTCCATTTCCAATTATATGAATTCAGCTGATGACTACCGACTTAACGTAAAAGCATTATCTAAGATCTGAACCTTTATGAAAAAGTAACGTTTATGTATTCGATATTAGAAACATTCTTAAATGTTTGTCATTGATGGACCATAGATGTCTCAATGAGTACAAATCGCGCATTGCTTACTCCGGCTAAACATGATTAGTTAATATAATTTATAAGGTACCCTTCTACAATCCGAATTCTGGACATATTAAAGAGCGTGACTGGGAGATCACATAATCATTCGGTTTCAATTCCCGATGATACAAAAAATAGTACTAGTCATACGCATTAGACGTGTGCCAATGTTGTTGCTTTTCCATATGCTTTGACAAATCACAAATATCGTTCTAAACACGAGGCTATACGTTTATAGACTCCATACAATTTAATATTTTTCAAAAAAAAATATTATTTGATTAAGTTATAACTGAGAAAACGGAATGAAGTATACAAAAAAAGGGGGGGCACAGAATTAATTTGTGTATAAAGAGCAAATGAAATAAGAAATACTGACAAGATTATAATATTGGGTGTTAACATAAGTTGTGTCGTTGTGCCGTTTTTTTTTTCATATTTAAAAATGAGCACCAAAAGTAAAAAAAAATGGTAAAGGTTATACGTCATTCGAAAGAAAATTTTCTGCCCTACAAGATATTGTGTTTGCTTTTACGTTACATATATTCATTTATTTGATTACAAGCCTTCAAAATGGAATGTCAAGTAGACGAAAGTGAGCATTTTCGACTCCTCCTTCTGTTCGCGTTCAATCGAGGGAATAAAACTACCAAAGCTGCTCGCGATATTTGCGAAGTGTACGGGGGAGATGCTATGAATGAACGAACAGCTAATCGATGGTTTTTGCGTTTCAAAGACGACCAGTGGACTTTGATGAGGATCGCTTATACTATATTATTCATGAACATCTCCTTCAAACCGCCGCAGAATTGGCTGAGTAGATGAATTGTAGTCACATGACTGTATATACCGCTATCTTAAATCAATGGGAAAAGTCCAAAAGTTCAGCGCTTAGGTTTCACATGTTTTGAGTGAAAATAACAAAAATCAATTGTCGAACGTTGATTTGGTGGTCATTTTGGAAAAAACGGACAACTTATGTTAACACCCAATAATTTGCAGTGCAAATATAAGTGGAAGAGAAAAACAAATAATATTATAATATGACATACAGCAAGAGTTCCCAAAGTGGTCGATATCGACCCCCTGGAGTCGATTTGATTTTTCTAGGGGTCGATAGTTTCAATAAAAAAAATTGGGCGTCGACGACAGCAAAAATAGACCCACTTAAAAATATATAAACAATACAAATATAAGAATGAAATATTGTCAGCTGTAAAATATTAAGTTTGATCTAAACTACGTTCAATTGTAAATATCTAAATTATTATCTTAAAATATTTAATCTATAACTATAAAAAAATGGTTGCTGAGCATTTTTTATACAAGGGTTCCTAAGACGTAACATTTAAAGCGCAGGGTTGTGAGGATGTAAGAAATTTGAGGACCACTGGTTTACGTTATTGGGTGAATAATACATACATTATTATTTTTTATTGACATTTGTTAATACTCGTAAAATGTTCTTCCTTCTAATATTTTACCGTTTTCCAATAAAGAGTGTTCTTCAGCATTATACTATATATGTTAGCCATAAATATATACTCGTATATAATAAAAGAACAATTGATATTACAATATTTATAAATAAATCATTTTCCTGTTTTGCATAATATAATAAAACTTAGGCATTACACATCAGTGGACCGATTCGAATGTCTCGCTAAGGGATTTCAAAGAGTTCACCGAGTTTGTCTGCTTAGGTGGTCTTATTTCGAGAAATGGAGAATGTGATTCTAGATTCTCCACAATATGGAGTGGAAAAGTGGAGAAGAAAGGAAACATGATAGATACCTTCGAGAAGTATGGTTGGAGGCGGAAGCTCCGTATTCCGTGGACCAAAAAACGCACCAACGTTTATATCGACCAAGAACTGGAATTCACCGATCACTTAATGTCTACACTGTCTTAAGTGTCGCGAATGGATCGATTTCAAACGTTATTTCTTTGTATTCAAGTCCCTTAATGGGATGTCTCCATTGTATCTTTCGAATCTGTGTCTGGGAGAAGTTATATTGTTTTACTTTCCTTGTATACAACCTGGCGGACTTATTGCCATGTGACAATATTCCAACCAACTAGAAAGATGAAGTGACGTTAAGTGAAACCCAGACTTGAATTTTTTTTTTTAATAGGTTCCAACGGGAATCGAACCCGTAGCCCCCGGGCTGAAAGACAAGTTTCTAATCAACTAGACCACGGAGGTTATCGTTCTAAAACGGATACTTCGGATGATGTTCCTTTGGAAAGAAGTAGAACTTTGAAAGTTAGTTTATTTGTCATCTTATGGATTTGTTGTTCCAAATCCGATAGGGCCGGATATTAGGATAGCGATAGAACTTTTGCCGTTGCGGGTCCAGTAGTGTGAAATAGTCTACATCCTAGAGTTAGAGATATGAATAGCGTGTGCAGCTTTACGAAGCACTTAAAGACAACCCTTTTTGGTAGGTCTTATCAAAGTTGGTGAGTGGGTTCGAATTCTGAGTAAGAGTGCCCTTGAGGAGAGTTTGCTCTCTAAACGACGCTATATAAATTGTCCTTTTATTATTATTATTACACTCCAAGAATTATTTTATAATATTCATGAGCATAGATTATGTAACGATCAACTCAGCAGGCTGTCGGCCCATTTATGAATCATTGTGCCGACGTTGCATTATCACGATGCAACAATTTGAAATGTACGCAAGAAAAGAAAGTTGTTTAGTGTGTCAAGGCTGTGTTGGGTTTCACGGGCGAGATCAGTACGGGGAGCCTCACCTTGGTGCTTCAAAAGATTTCTTTCTAAAGTCATGTCCAAACGTGAGAAGAAATTGATGGGCTGCGGAGATGATATGAATGAAATGAATCTGCTTATATATACTTGAGAAAATGTAGCATGGTCCCTGTGACAGTTCACAAATTTGCCCCAATACAACGTTGTAAAGACGTTCAGTAATTTTAATTATTTTATCAACTTTAATATAAGCCTCGATTCTAATAAATAGCAAGTTATTTAGGTAAATACATTACATAAATCTAACAACAATGACAAATTAATACATCTTGTTACAAATTAGCAAAAATATGTCAGTTTGTTAAAATCAAATAATATTTGGTGACGTTTCTCAAAAGTCACTACGTTAGTCTGCATTGGCTAGGGATGGGGTATACGATAATTGGATTTTCGATTTTTTTATACCTAATATTAAATGTTCGTAATTAGTATTAATTCATAGTGGATCTTGGCCTATTTAAAGATAGATACAAATCATACAATACATTAGAAAGTCAGTATAATGAAAATTAGGAATTAAAACGTCAGTTTAGAGAAAGACAATTTTTCGATTTATAAAAAAACTATTCAATTTGTAAAAAAAATCGATTTTATCCCATCCCTTTGAGACATGACATTTCAAATGTCACAGGGACCATCCTACATTTTCTCAAGTATAATGAGTTACTTAATAGGTCCTCTTAATTTTATTCAAAAGATTACAATAGTTTTTTGGTGCCCACCTTGATGTATGAAAATGAAACTTGAATGAATGTAAAGGAGGCAAAAAGAAAAGTTGGGAGATCTGTTCTCTCTGCCAAACTCACCAAGGGATACGATGAGATGTTATGTTAGTACTCGTATGTACATATAAACTCATTAACAGATTGGAACACTATCTAGTTCTCTCTCCGTGGTTGCAGTCCTAAGACTGGTTTGCAGCAATTTCAACTCTTCTCCTCCATTCCCCCCTGTCCTGTGCGGCTCTTTTTAAATCTGTATATGTTGAGCAGCGCACGTCCACCAACAGGTCCTCCAGGTACTCTCGGCGTGGGCGTCCCCTAGAGTTTGTCCCCTCGGTCATACCCTCCATTATGGCATGCAAGAGGCCCTCTTGTCGTATTTTATGACCGATCCATCTTGCATGCCTTTCGGCCTAGTTACCAACTGGATAAAAAATAAAACCCTCGGATGTAAAACAATGGCAGAGGAAACAAATCTCAACACTTTATATCCAAGCACTCAACTCTCGCTTTCTACATATTCAAATATCTTTTCATGCACAATCATACTTCTAACTTGTATAATTTATACTTCTAACTCAACCTTCTTTCAAAATCTTGTCCATTTGATCTCACCACGTTTTTCTCTGTTTACTTCTTCCACGCACACCTTACACTTCTGACTTGTATACTCGCTTAGACGTTCTTTCCTCATTTACACTCCACATGTCCAAACTATCTTAAAGCTCCTTTTTTCATCTGACTTCAAATATCCATTTTATTCATGCATTAATTTCTAATGTCTTCATTCCCCGTTCTGTCATACATTACACTCCACATTTTTTCCTTAGTGCTGATACCTCAACGGCATTCATTTTAATTTCATTCTTTTTCTGATAAATTCAAGTTACAAGTAAAGGAAGATCTTGGAAAATATGGTTGGTTAAAATTAACGATATTTTGAAAGAAAGAAACGTACAAAGTCGGAGAAATCGTACGAGTTGTATGAGGACATATAATACGTAAAATATGTGTGTCCAGATAGGAATCGGAAAGTCTGGCGCTCTATCCTCTCTGCCTACCCCAACATTGAAATGGCGCGTTGATATTTATGAATTTATTTTTATTTATTTACACATGACAAGAAATATCATATACATAATTTGCGAAAAAACAACAGGTACTTTAATTTGGACATACAATTTTATTGGATCTGGGTTTATTGTCTTCATTTGTCGTGTCCCCGGTAAACTAGGATTTTGCCTGTATCTCACTGAGAATATTTAGCATGAAAAAATAAATCGATACTTCTTTCCGATTTCCGATTACACAAAAACAAAACCCCGTTGCACATTCTCATCAACCTGACAAACAGTGACACTCAATTACAAACCTGACAAACAGTGAACTTCATGCGAAATCAAACTCCTCACACATCATCACTCCAGAAAGAACAAAAATGTTCATCCCATAATATACCGCACACAGTCATAAAAATAAAAACAAAAATATACAGAAATATAAAACAAAAAAAAGAAACCCACACTCAAGAGCTCACACAAACCTTTACCACACGTCATTCATCCTGAAAGCCCAAGTACTTAAACTCCTGTCGCAATAACAACCACGCTCCGATCGACTGCCTAAATGATTTTCCTCCCTGAATGTATTATTATTATTTAAAACGGCAATAACTTTCGCATTTTCCCAATATTTAATTAACGCAAAATGTATTCAGAAATATCTTCTAAGGTTCAAGTGTCAAAAAAATTCTATCCGCTTTATATAATCTAAGTCAATCGAGCCTTTGAATAGTACAACTACCTATCATTGGGCATGTCCTACATTAAACTGGATTCGCTGAATGCAGTGCCGCATTTGTATAGACGGCGCCCCCTAGGCAGTTTGCCGTTTGCGACCCTCCCCCAAATCCCCCAAATATAGTACGTAAGAAAAAAAAAATCCTCTCCATTTCAGGGGATACAGTATTTCACACCACACAAAAAAAACCACTACAGTTCGCGTAGTGCTTCCTTCTCTACAAATGCATCTACGAGGTTATAAAAGTTCTTATTAACTGTTATGCCCGATTATATAACAACTGCATTTAGTCTATTTTCTTTAAGCATGGATCTTAAATTTGTTTTGAATAGTTTCAATAATGAAAAAACTTTCTTTCGAAGAACACTTGACGAGTATTAACTCTTCCTGTCCTGTGATGTGTAACTAGTACACATTGCTTCTAAATTTAATAAATTTAAATATTCACTTCACGCGACGTTATTCACGTCTCACTCTCACTCTATTTCGGTATATAGGAACGCAAGAAATGGAATCTCAGTTCGCTCACTTCAGTAGCTCGCGGGCTTTCATTTAAGGTGGTTGTTTCGCCCGTTTTGTGAACGTCGGCCGGTGTTTTTTTCTTGTTTTCAGCCAATAAATTTCAATTATCATCACTTTTGACTTCAAATTTAATTAATTTAAGCGATTGGCTATAAATATTCATATTTTTTCGTTTTTAAATCGCTTATTTTTACACGTGTATTGATGTGTATTGAATACGACAGCACTGGAACGTGCGGATTTTTTTAGCACAGGAAGGGAAAGGTTTATGACTTGCATAAATAAAATATTATAAAAAAATTGATAAACAATTACTATTTTTTTTTATTAATTATTAATTTGCTAAGATGTAACATTGAACAATCGTGGTTATTAGTATATTTTAAATATAAACTGAAATGCAGTCATCTAAAGTTTTCTTGTATCAATTTTCATAACCTATTGAATTTTGAGGCGTTCTTTTTTACTAGGCACCCCTAGGTAAATGCTTAGGTTTACCTTTTAGCAAATGGGGCTCTGACTGCACACCTATCGCAGAATATATTCTTTCGCCGATCTAGCACCAGGCGTACCGCACCTTCTCTACATTTTCCGCTATTTCTAGTCTTACGTAAGCATTGTCAAGAATTGCAACACGACCCGATCTAACGGCAATCGAGAAACTCACAAATTGGAACTATCGAACCGGCGACTCTTAACGCATGTGCAAAAAATATCCAACCATTAAACGCATTTCTTTCAAAATCAAAATACCTGTCATGTCGTTGTGCAAAAAAGCAAACTGTGATATCTCATTAGTTGTATTAAATCTTTAGAAGTGTCGTACCACGTGGTTTGGCTTTAATGTTGACGTGTTGAAAACGTTGCAGTTTTTATTTTAGGATTTGTTTATATAGTTCGGAAAATCTAGGATGAGTCCTGTTCAGTAATTTTAATTATTTTATCAACTTTAATATAAGCCTCAATTCTAATAAATAGCAAGTTATTTAGGTAAATACATTACATTAGGTTGTATTGGGGCAAATTTGTGAGGTGTCACAGGACTCATCCTAGAATTTCCGAACTATAGTCAACATTGCCATATAAACAATCCCTGAAGATGAAAACAGCAGCGTTTTCGAAACGTCGGTTTCATAAGCGAAATCACACGGCCCAACACTTTAAAAAAATCTTACATAACTGATTCGAAAAACAGCGAAGGTCTAAAAACATATTCGTGTTAATTTATACGAGTATTACAGGAAAGTATTTTCAAGGTTTTCTGTAGAAGTCTTCTTCTTGCGTCATGTCAGGTTCCTCTCGACGTCGACTATCACTTGGGCAAAGGTCTCTCTATCCTGCGCCTCATGGAATAGCTCGTGGGCTCATTTTATTCTGGTCTACTATCGAACGGTGTGGAGTCAGATTAGATATACGTTCTTCCAGCACAACGTTGAACCTCGATTTACACTTTAATTATGAGCTGCAGGACTTGGCATTTGGAACCACGCAAAACTTGTTCCAAATATGACATCTTCCTAATTTTGTTGTTAATTGGCAGCTCTCTTTTGTTGCAGACCTTAAGGACAATCATATGGCTGTCCAAGGAGTTCGAAGAATTATCTGAAGGATTCACATTTCAAACGCTTTTATTTGGTTCATGGCGTTCAATTTGTGGGTCCATGTATCTATTCCATATAACAGTACATACCTTACATAGCGTAACTAGAAATGATGTTACAAAATATATACTCGTACTTTATCAACAGCATCCCTTTTCTAATTGATGAGCAACAGTTCTCTGTCATACAATCCAGCCATCTCAACGTTATTCTTTCCACTCTCCTACGTTCCATTGAATCGCAGAATAAAGTTTTCTTTGGTTGTCATGCATGCGGTTTAAATGCCGAATCAGCGCAGTCTAGCAATTTTTCTAGCATTGATCACGCTAACTTTACCATACAGATTGCATAGCTTTTTCTCATACCTTAGCGGCCACGCGCCATTGTCATAAATTCGATCATATATTTTAAAGAGAATCTTTGTCTTAAATGTATCAAAAACTTTTTCTTACCCCTTTATACGTGTTCAACTTTCTGTCACGTAAGTTAGCGCAAGGCTTAGCAATGATTTACTAATTTGGCTTTTTATGTTACTGTAGGGGAGGTGAACCTCGAGTAAATAGATAAGGCCAAAATAGCAGCTTTATTACATCCGTAAGTGTATTTCTTTACTGGTGGTTTTGATAGTGTTTAGCAGAAGCCTTAGGAACACAAAACACACCTATTCAAAACTGTACACATCAATGGAAAGTTGGCCTTTATTTTATTATTGCACTCGTAGTTATGTGTGAACAAATTAAGAGAGCAGAGTTAAAAAATAAAAAGTAGTATCAAATACACACTAAACATATAACTATAAAAAAAATCGAAAAAATAAACAATATTAAAAAAAAGGTTGACGAGCACTTAAATGTTTCCAATTTTGCCCATTTAGTGACTTTTTATATTTATTTATTTTTCATAACTGTAAAACTAATATTATTTGCAGGATTTTCTTGTGCCAGCACATGGACCATATTATACTTAACTTAAAGAAGTAATACTTAAAATACTTAAAAATACAATAACTTATCGCCGCTACACGCGTTTCTACATCTTATCCTGATACTTATCTTCAACCGGAAATCATTATGACCTTAGTGGAATTCCTAAAAAAAATATTTTTGAGTATTCTCATGTGAAGTTCTACAAAGTTAAAGCCAAAACACTTTATAAAATAATAGTAAAATAAATAAATCCTCGCCCAAATACTTTGAGTAATAGACGATATATAATACTACCTTGATCAAAAAGTTTTAGGACCGGCCACCGTGTGGCGCTGTCAGTCACCCGATTGAAATTCTTTTGTTTTGTTAGGTTACCACATCTATCATTGACACTTCCCTTCAAATTTCAGCGTCATAGCTTGACATTTGTAAAAGTTACGCTGTACTGAGTACATCTACCTTTGTGCGTGTTTTCGATTTTTTTACAAGTTTGAAAACGGCATCAACTGTGCATCAACAAGTTTGCATTAAATTTTGTGTGAAAAACGGATTTAACGGTCCGCAGACCTTGGAAATGTTGGAGAAGTGTTTTTCGGTGGCACGAACGCTTCAGAAGTGGGCGTGAGTCGATCGAGGATGACGAACGCAGTGTCAGTCGAAAACCGATGAAAACATCGATAAAATCAAAGAAATGTTGGCCGAAAACCGCAAATTGACCATCAGAGAGCTGGCAGAGGACTTGAACATCGCTTATATAGTAGATCCGCTCAAGACATTTTGGTTAATGATTTGGGCCTCAGACGTGTCGCTGCAAAACTGGTGCCGAAAGACCTCAATTTCATGCAAAAAAAGTACCGCGTTGAAATCGCGAAAGACATGATTTCCATGAGTTTTTGACCAAAAACAACACGATTACTATCCAGCAGCCTTTGAATTCACCTGATCTGGATCCCTGCGACTTTTTCCTGTTCAACCGACTTAAAAAACCGCTTCCCGGAACGCGTTACAACGCCCGAAAGGATGTCATGAAAAAATCGAAGACGGCTCTGATGGACATACCGAAAATAGAGTACCAGCGGTGTTTCGAGGATTGTATAAGAGCTGGCGTAAGTACGTTGCAGTCGATGGGGAGTACTTTGAAGGGCACCATATCGATTTTGATGAATAAACTTGTATTTTCGATTTTATGAATAAAATCCTAAAACTTTTTGATCAAGGTAGTTTAATATAATATATACAAAAATTAGTCTTTCAAGGTTTAATGTAATATTTAAAAGGTGTTTATATACAAGTCCACTGAAGAATACTTAACAATAGCTCTAATAAAGTAGTCCCGTGTTATCCGCGAGATCTCTATTCACGGTTTCACTTATCCGCGGTTGACTTATTATATATTTTTTGTCTCATACCGAATCAAAACCGCCAGCGATAAAGGCAGGCCTACCCGAAGCCCAGTCCCTATACATCTCAAGCTGTGATTGCATCGCGCTTGGTGTTTTAATATTTGTGTTCTAATAATCCTTATTTACCATAATAATGTTTCCGAAACGCAAGAATAGTGATTATTAACTCAGACTTCCAAGATACCTAGTAAAAATACAAAACTTTATCTTAAACTAACGTGAAGATACAAATAGCAGTAGTAATAATAAATTACAGTCATTGTTTAAAATTATTTAATAATTATATGTATATTTAAGTTCAATATATGTATGTATACCACAAAATATTACCAAACTTCACCAAGCAGACTTACGTAATTGTCGAAGACTTATTTTATAGAGGTAAAGAACTCAGATTTGTTTTTAGTGGAACATCGCTTACATAGAATAAAAATTGGATTTTTTGAGAATTTTATGGACAGATTTTGAGATATAAAAAACACATGGGCTCACTTGTAGAACGAGATGCAAGTTGCTTTGCAGAATCAAAACCTTCCACATGTTGATGCAGGGTTACTCAACTCCAGAGGCAAAGTGTTGTCCTTAATGTTTCGTTTATATTAGGCTATTTATATTAATAAAGGAGAGCACAAAGTTAGTAGCTATTTCTAAATATTGTTGTGATATTCTGACGAATAACATGCATGAAATACATCCATAAACAATTTTTTTTTTAAATACAGGCTTTATGTTTGTGCTCGCTTAAAAAAACAAATTAGTTATTCCATATTTCAAAAATTAAGTTAGGTTATTCCATATTTAAAATAATTAATTAAGACAGTCCAGGTTTCCAAAATTAAGTTAGCTTATTCCCTATTTCAAAAATAAAGTTCGATTATTTAAAAAAATAAGTTAGCTTATTATATAATTTAAAAATGTGTTGGTTGGATTATTTTTGCATATACATATACATACCTCAATGTATATGGTGCAAACCCACATTTCTAACGAGCATTGTATAATATTATGACTCCAGCCGATTGCTTTTTATGATGTTTCAAAAAATTCATCAAAAGTGAAATCGGCTATTCATAGTTTATATTGCGAAGGTTCTAGATTATTAGCATTTCTATTTACTGTTTTATTGGGCTTCCTTAATAGGGCCATATAGATATTTATTAACCCTACGATGCTAGATTTTTTTTATTTCAAAAATAAAAATATATTTATGCATCAAATATAATATGTACTGGAACATGAAAAATACAATAATTTTTTTTTTGTTTTTATACAATATATTCATATTTAAAAAAAAAAGAGTATGGTTCATATATGAATCACTGCGCATTTGTAAGTTAATTATATGATATAATGATATAAATGAAATTAAATATTAAACTTCACTTATTTTACACATATGTACTAAAAAATAAAAGAAAAAAAAATAAGATTACCTTGATCACCAATAATAAAGTAATTTGATATCAAACTTGAACAAATCACAAAAGTCATCTACGCGCAACAAGTCAAACTTCAACCGCCAAATTGACCGGTAAAACAGTTTTCTATTAAACCTATGTGGTTTTAAAGCATGGAGATTATTGTATCATATTAGTAACAGCACGTGAGTCGTTGTTTATACCAGTGTTCCCCAACCGGTGGTCCGCGGCCCGGTGCCGGGCCGCAGAGACTTCCCGCCGGGCCGCAAACAGTATGTCAAATTTCAAGAAATTCGCCATGCAAAAATATTAAATATAGGATGTTTTCGCTTGTACGTTGACTTGTATTTTTAGTAATTGTTAAATAAATATAATTGGTATGATAATGCGACACGATGGTCGCTAGTTTTCTCAGAATGGACAGTCATAAATCTTCTCAGATACACTTAGGGAGAACGGAAATATTTGCTCTTGGATAGTGAACTCGGATGCGAAACCCTACCTTAATATATTTCCAAGAATTTCATAATATATAATTGTTTTCATTTTGGAATGGGCCGGTGAGAGTAACATTACATACAAGTAAAAAATGTCAGAGACAGCACTGCAGCCAAGAATATCCAATATATTAACAAAGATGCAACAGCAGGTTTCGCATTAGTTTGTTGAAAAAACCCCTTGTTTTTGTTACATTTTAATTGTATCAGACAATGTTACAATTAAAATTGTAACTCTTATATGTATATTTGTTATTTATATTGTAGTTACATACGAGCATGTCCAAATGTCACAATATAAGATTAAAAAAATATTAAATAAAAAAACCATTTTTATTTAAGTATTAGTGGTCCGCGAAAATTTTTTTCCTTTTTTTGTCTAAAAAGGTTGGGGTCACATGTCTAAAAAGGTTGGGGAACACTGGTTTATACCACTCAACACAAAAATATTTAGAAAAACTTTGGTTGATTCATATGTGCATCATTGCGCACTGTAGGGTTAAATTGGTAGCTTGGCAACATTCATAACCCCATTTTTGTTGATTTAATTAACACAAGATATTACAAACTAACTACAGTAGATTCTAGATTATATGGTAAAGAGTAAATTAAATTGGAAAGAAAAAAATCATATGCGAGCGTAATTTAAATTTACAATTTAAAGTAACGACTGAAATCTTTCGAATCTTAGGGGTTTGCATGGTGATCAATATGAGAATCACAGATATGTTTATGGATGTATTTCATAAAATTATCAGTGATTAACTTAAACCGTACATCAAAAAACCATTTCGAACCTATGAGCAGTTTGTACTTATTAAAACTCAAAAATAAATATGACTGTCAAAGAAGTGTACATTGCAGTAAATTAGCAACAAAAAAGATTAATGTTTACCTTGTCCATGAAAAACGCCTACACACCATATACGAGTTTGTCTGTAATGTATTTTCATTAAAAAACGTTTTGCAAACATATTAGCAACCAGTTAGCAAACTCAATCAAGTGATGTTAACATAATTTGAGTGTTCCAAAAAATGTATATATATATATATATATATAGAACACTGCATTATTTCTGTGGCGTTATGGCAGAAGTTGATATATCTGTTTTACCTTAGTTTACAGGAGAAGCAATATTAACTTTGATAAGCTGTTAAAATCAGTAGAAATAAGCATTTTTTAAGTTTTTCCAAACGATATATATTTTGTTTAGATAATGACTGACACACCAAAGTTTGCCACAACATGCTGATAAATATTTTCTATAAATTGGGAGAATAAACACAAAATGACAAAGTCGGACATATCAACTTCTGCCATAACGCCACAGATGTATAGTTATGGCATTAAAATTGTGGAGGTTTAAAGACATTGTAATTTGATAACAAACACTGTTTATTCCACTTTTTGTAACGGTATAACCCAACCGGTTTCAAGGCTTTCAACTCATCATCAAGGGAGCACTAAAAGTCTTGTTTGTACTACCCTAATGATGCGGTGAAAGCCTTGAAACCGGTAGGGTTATACCGTTACAAAAGTGGGATAAACAGTGTTTGATAAAACAAATTACAATGTACTCGTATATGCACTTTTACGCCGTGCTGAACTTATTGCAGAAATTTATTATACTACGTATTCTTAAGGGATGTTGCATCTTCTTCCTACCACTGAGAAGTGAGAGCCAATATTAATTAAAAAAAACAGATGCGTGAGACTCTCGCGCGGTAGATGTGAAACTTCTTAGCTCCTAGGAAAACTTGATTTTATGCATTGCTTTTTTACCATTTGTTAACGATTTTAATTAAATTTCTATAAGTAATCGTACTGATAATCGGAAATAAATAATCGGAAATAAATAATCGGAAATGATATTTATGCATTCAGCAAAGTATTCGAAAATATTGAGTAAGTTTTAGGCGTTCTTTTGAATATTTATTTTTCAAATGCCATACTTTCCTATCTTGACACAAGTCCTTCACCTCTTCTACACGTTGACATTATATGTATTCTTCTTCTTCTCCCTGGCTCCATCCCAACTCACTGTCTGCGAAGACTGTTGGAGTCAGCTCTCCTCGTCCTCAGGTTGTATGCTCTTCTGTCCCGGACTACGTCCCCCAGGCCGTGCCTCTGCATCAGGTTATCTTTTTGCACCACCCATGAATTCTTTGGTCTTCCTCTGGTTGTTATTCGAGGAAGATCCATGGAGATTGCCTGGTTCACAATGTGATCGGGTGCTCTGCGTCCAACATGCCCATACCATCTCAATCGCCTCTCCTCCATCTTACTGTTGATGTCTGTAATACCTAGGCTTCCACGAATGCGTGAATTTTTTATTTTGTCTCTTAGGGACACACCAGCTGACCATCTTAGCATGCGCATTTCAGCAGTTTCTAGTTATCTAGAGTAAGAGTTATACATCGTCCAGCATTCGGAGTCATAGAGGAGTGCGGGTCTGACAAACGTTTGGTATACTTTTCCTTTTAACTTTACTGGTCTATGTATTCTTATCAGTGCATTATTTTTTCGGCTCCTTTCAAGTTTTTTTCATTTCCATATTTCCCTTCCACACATCAAAGTTGGTTGTAACATATTACTGTGGACTATCGTTTTAAAAGGATTCCACAACTTTCTCCAATATTTCCTTCTTCACCAATATATTGCATTTACTTTATACTTTATGATCTTCAAAGCTTCAATATAAATGTTAACTCGTTCCATCAACAGGCCCTCCACCATTACACGTATTACGTTAAAATGTGCAGTTCCCATATGGTAGAATAATAAATAATCTTATTCCACACTTAGAAAGCTCTAGTAACGTTGAAAAAATTAAAATACAGCATTTCAGTTCTGAAACCAGATTTTCTAATGTCAAAGTGTTAATCGCATAGTTTTTCAATATCACTGAATTGAAGATTGCGTCTATCAGGTACAAAGGTACTAGCATATGCATTTTTTTGTTTTCTCAAATAGTTTGATTTATACGTGAATCCGTGCAATTAATGTATCTCTGAATTGAAAGTCCATACAATTGCATATTAATGTCATGGTGATATATATAAAAAGTATAGTCTTCGGTCAAGCATACTTATATCATGGTGACATATGTATGTAAAAAGCATAGGCTTAGAGCATTCGAAAGAAAGTGAGCAGATTTCCTAGATCAGGAATAGCAAACTTTTATTTTGCAAAGGCTACTTTTGAAAAATAAAGATTCAAAAGATCGCTCAAAATTTATTCAGTTTTTTATTCTTTTCAAATACTTTAAGACGAAAAATGATCACACATACATATAGTACATGCACGCGTGAATAAAAAATGAAAGGAATAAAAAAATGCTATGGAAATGCGTGCACCGATAAGAATAAATGTGGGGTTGGGAACAATTTTGACAGAATACGGAACTAAATGATCAGGGATTAATGTAAACTAAAGGCTGATGTATTGAGTGAGATATGAAGAAAAACAGTCTGAGATTGTTTGGCCATGTAGAACGGACGAATGGGGAGTAAACCAAATGGTGCTCAAAACGTTGTTTAATTCATTGATCCGTAGCAAACTAGAAAGCAATGCTTGCATTTGGAGCCCGGTGGGGGCGCAGAACTCACTCATGGTGGAGAAGGTACAAAAAAAATATCTACGATACCTCTATATGAGTGAGTTTGGTGTCTATCCATGGCTTTATCCTGTTCGAGTTTATGCTGGGCATGCTCGAGTATAACTCCTTGAGCGTAAGAAGAGATCTGCGTCTCCTGGTATACGTTGACAAACTCGTTCGAGGAGTTGTGAGCTGTCCAGCATTACTACAAAGATTAGCGTTAAGTGTTCCTAACAATTACACTAGACTGCGCCGGCTAGAACTGTTCTCAATAACATACGCAAGAACGGGTCTTCCAGCCGCTATGCCTGTTGGAAGGGCCTTAACTCTTCTGAACGACACTGCTTCGGATATTGACATATTTCATATCACATTACCAAAAGCAAAAGTAAATTATCTTCTAAGATTGAGAGCATTATGTTAGAAAGCACTCACCAACGTATTTAAGTGACTTTGAATATATGTGTATGTTTGTGTATATATATGTATGCATATACATTATTTTTTATTTTATATAATTTTTTTTGTTAACATTTTATGTATCTTTTTTGTATTTTTCAATGTAATTGAGCTAAGCGTGTTTTGAGTAAATAAATAAATAAATACATGGTGCAAATGTGAGTGAAATGTGTGGTAGAGAAATACCAAGGAAAGTATGGTTGGATGAAGATAATTATATTTTAAAATAAAGAAACGTTGAGACAGAGAAATTGGAATTGGAGTTATATGAGGACGCGTTTGAATGTAGAAAAGGCGAAATACCGTTTAGGGTTCAAGGGTGCTTTTACTACGAACTGGAATGCACCATAATTGACAGGTTAAAAATATTAATAAATAAATTTATATATTAATTGTGGGTCATAGAGTGGGTACTTCTCCGCATCTCTATATGTTTAGAAAACATATTTGGTAAGAAAGACGCAGAAAACTAACCAGGGGAAACCAACTGCAAAGATTTTTTTGTAGATCTTCCGATATGCGATAGTAATATATTCTGCTTTAGGTGTAGTGTATGTGTGTAGTATTCATACACCATCATAAATTGTGATAAAACCTGCCAAAAACGGTTGTCTTCAAGTGCGTCCTGAAGCTGTACACGCCACCTATATACACCTCTGCATTGGCAAAGTCTATGAGTTTTTATAAGCTCCTAAAATAAGAAGGGTACATAAAAACCTCATCATACTAACATTATTTTTTTACGTTTTACTAACTTTTTACTGCTTATCACAAATACTTAGTTGAACTACGATCTGTTATTGAAATTTTAAAGCTTTACAACCTTGTCCAAGAGAATAAAAATGATTGACCTCATGATATGTAAGATTATCGGTTCATAATCCAACAATCCGGAACTAATTTAGCTAATTATGGAATATCTCAATTGCATTTTTCGAATTTATGTGGGAAAGATGTCCCTTCGGAGAGGAGTAACTTTAAGGTAGATTTCTTCATAATCGAATAAATTTACTGTGCTAATCGATCTAATAGGGCGAGGAATTGTGATTGAACTTTTGCCGTTGCTGATCCTATGACGTGGAATTGTCTGACTCTAATTGTGAGAGATATGGGTTGTTTACGCAGCTTAAGAAAGAACTTGAAGACAACTCTTTTTGGAAAATCTTATCAAAATTTATGATTATATACTAAAATCTTCTTCGTCTTCTTCATCTTATTTTAGGCCTGTTGGCCTGTTATGGTCCTGCATCATTGTTTGTCTCTTGCGACGTCGACTGCCAGCTGTCTTTCCATCTTTTGGGAGGTCGTCCTGGAGGTCTGCTTGCTTGGGGGATACAGTCCCTGGCCATTTTTACGGCTCTTGGTTCCGCCATTCTGGGTCCTTTTCCTAGCTTTGGTCGTTACCTTTTTCATTACCTTGTCCGAGGTTGTGTGAGCAGGTCTGTGAGCGTATATATTGTTATCATGGGCAAGTTGCTGGCCTTACCCATGATCCCTCCTACTTTCTCATCCGGGCTTGGGACCGGCAATGGCGAAGTTAAAATCTGCAATGCGCATATTTCCATATTTATTACAAATCTTCAGTAAAATAATACTAAAAACTAAAATGTATAAACTCGAGCCCAAAAGTATCAAAATCTGCTAAGATGATAGCCTACAACAGTGTTATGGTGCCAACTTTGATGTACGGGAGTAAAACGTGGGCGTGAAAAACTGATAAATACGTGCACTGCGAAGAATAATACATAGGGTGGAAATGAAACGAAGTAATAAGGGATAAATGTAAACTTTAGGGGACTCAAATAGTTTGGGCATGTGGAATTAATTAATGAAGAAAGACTAGCAAAACAACTACACAGTGCAAACGTAAGTGGAGTGCATTGTAGAGTAAAACTAAGCAAAGTATTGTTGATTCAAGTTAATTCAATTCTATATTGTTTATAGTTAAGGCATAAACGTTGTGGAGGTTTAACGACATTGTAATTTATTTTATCAAACACTGTTTATTCCACTTCTTGTAACGGTATAATCCTACCGGTTTCAAGGCTTTCACTTCATCTTCAGGGAAGCACAAACAAGACTTGTTTATGTTCCCATGAAGATGAGGTGAAAACCTTGAAACCGGTAGGATTATACCGTTACAAAAAGTGGAATAAACCCGTGTTTGATAAAATAAATTACAATAATGATAAATTACAATAATGATATTCTTTAAGATAAATTACAATAATGATATTCTTTGAGATAAATTATTATAATGATATTCTTTAAGAAGGAAACGTAGAAAGTCTAAGAAATCGTTGGAGTTGTGTACGAAAGCGTATGGATTTAGAAGAGGCAAAATATGTATGTCGTGATATACTCGTAAAAGTCTGATGCTTTGCATTCCCTCTCTGCGTATCCTGACAGGGAAATGACGTGATTGTCTGGTATCGTGACACCAGATATTCATCTCCAATGCACATATTTCCATATTTATTACAAATCCTCAGCAAAATATTGCAAAAAAATGTTTATCCTTTTTATTCACGAAGTGGCGCGTTTACAATTCGCTCATCTGTTGATTTAAAACATTCTAATGCATTCCGTTTATTTTTTCTGTTTAGTTCAAATATTTAGATAAATCATAAAACATTTTTTATGCCTTTTATTTTTATGTTATTTAAGCTTCAAGTAAAATATCTAAAGGCGAATATTCCGTCACATCTTAAAAAAAATTATTCGGTTCAATAACTTTTAAAGTCGAGCGTCGTGAAACAGCGAAGTTAAAGAATCATTTGTGTATTCCTAGTCGTTTATTGTATAACGCAATACAAATAATTATTCGGTTCAATAACTTTTAAAGTCGAGCGTCGTGAAACAGCGAAGTTAAAGAATCATTTGTGTATTCCTAGTCGTTTATTGTATAACGCAATACAAATAATTGTTCGGTTCAATAACTTTTAAAGTCGAGCGTCGTGAAACAGCGAAGTTAAAGAATCATTTGTGTATTCCTAGTCGTTTATTGTATAACGCAATACAAATAATTATTCGGTTCAATAACTTTTAAAGTCGAGCGTCGTGAAACAGCGAAGTTAAAGAATCATTTGTGTATTCCTAGTCGTTTATTGTATAACGCAATACAAATAATTATTCGGTTCAATAACTTTTAAAGTCGAGCGTCGTGAAACAGCGAAGTTAAAGAATCATTTGTGTATTCCTAGTCGTTTATTGTATAACGCAATAAAAATAATTATTCGGTTCAATAACTTTTAAAGTCGAGCGTCGTGAAACAGCGAAGTCAAAGAATCATTTGTGTATTCCTAGTCGTTTATTGTATAACGCAATACAAATAATTATTCGGTTCAATAACTTTTAAAGTCGAGCGTCGTGAAACAGCGAAGTCAAAGAATCATTTGTGTATTCCTAGTCGTTTATTGTATAACGCAATACAAATAATTATTCGGTTCAATAACTTTTAAAGTCGAGCGTCGTGAAACAGCGAAGTTAAAGAATCATTTGTGTATTCCTAGTCGTTTATTGTATAACGCAATACAAATAATTATTCGGTTCAATAACTTTTAAAGTCGAGCGTCGTGAAACAGCGAAGTTAAAGAATCATTTGTGTATTCCTAGTCGTTTATTGTATAACGCAATACAAATAATTATTCGGTTAAATAACTTTTAAAGTCGAGCGTCGTGAAACAGCGAAGTTAAAGAATCATTTGTGTATTCCTAGTCGTTTATTGTATAACGCAATACAAATAATTATTCGGTTAAATAACTTTTAAAGTCGAGCGTCGTGAAACAGCGAAGTTAAAGAATCATTTGTGTATTCCTAGTCGTTTATTGTATAACGCAATACAAATAATTATTCGGTTCAATAACTTTTAAAGTCGAGCGTCGTGAAACAGCGAAGTTAAAGAATCATTTGTGTATTCCTAGTCGTTTATTGTATAACGCAATAAAAATAATTATTCGGTTCAATAACTTTTAAAGTCGAGCGTCGTGAAACAGCGAAGTCAAAGAATCATTTGTGTATTCCTAGTCGTTTATTGTATAACGCAATACAAATAATTATTCGGTTCAATAACTTTTAAAGTCGAGCGTCGTGAAACAGCGAAGTCAAAGAATCATTTGTGTATTCCTAGTCGTTTATTGTATAACGCAATACAAATAATTATTCGGTTCAATAACTTTTAAAGTCGAGCGTCGTGAAACAGCGAAGTTAAAGAATCATTTGTGTATTCCTAGTCGTTTATTGTATAACGCAATACAAATAATTATTCGGTTCAATAACTTTTAAAGTCGAGCGTCGTGAAACAGCGAAGTTAAAGAATCATTTGTGTATTCCTAGTCGTTTATTGTATAACGCAATACAAATAATTATTCGGTTCAATAACTTTTAAAGTCAGCGTCGTGAAACAGCGAAGTTAAAGAATCATTTGTGTATTCCTAGTCGTTTATTGTATAACGCAATAAAAATAATTATTCGGTTCAATAACTTTTAAAGTCGAGCGTCGTGAAACAGCGAAGTTAAAGAATCATTTGTGTATTCCTAGTCGTTTATTGTATAACGCAATACAAATAATTATTCGGTTAAATAACTTTTAAAGTCGAGCGTCGTGAAACAGCGAAGTTAAAGAATCATTTGTGTATTCCTAGTCGTTTATTGTATAACGCAATACAAATAATTATTCGGTTCAATAACTTTTAAAGTCGAGCGTCGTGAAACAGCGAAGTTAAAGAATCATTTGTGTATTCCTAGTCGTTTATTGTATAACGCAATACAAATGGCTTATTGTATAATACAGTAAGAATGACTTATTGTACGAATATAATACAGTACAAAGGACTGGCCATGCATCGTGAAAGAGTATGATTGTCGATCATCCTTCGAATGAAAAACGAGTCTCTGTAAAAAAATTAATAATTCAGGTGTGATAACACAAGTAAATTAAATTTAAAGGAAATTATTTAAAATGATGATGACAATGCGTGAGGGATGAGAAAATTTTTATTATTAAAGAAAGTATTATTGAAGTGTTGATGAAAGTATTATTGAAGTGTTGATGAAAGTATTATTGAAGTATTGATGAAAGAAAGAAAAAATGCGGTGGCACCAAAACCGGTATATCTTCATGAGACGCTTAAAAATATGAATGCTCAGCACAACTATGAGAAAATAGTGTCAAATCGCTTAGAACTGTTGCTAGTTATCAGGAACCCAATGGAGGAAGAAAACGCAGACAACCTATCAAGTATTGAAATTCCTTGTCCTACGAGCATAATATACGAGGGTCATCCAGAAACTAAGGTTACAAGGGCTCCTGAGGCCGGGGGAAATTTTTTGTTTCAAAGTTGGTGCACCTGGCGTATAGGGGGGATCCTAACGGTCAGTTTGTTTGATCCCGCGTGATGGTCGGTTATTTTGTTCAGTCACAGTAAATTCTTCCGATGGAGAGGTCGTCACGCGCTCCCGCCAACTCTCGTCCATGCGACACACCCGCGGTCATCAGTTTTTTGACTTTGCAGAACAAAACCGCCGCGAATATCCATCGGAAGCTCGTGGATGTTTCTGGTAGTGGTGTGATGAGTCGACAACATGTCACGAAGTGGGTTAGGTTGTTCAGAGAAGGCCGTACTGATACGACGAGGCAAGGCAGTGATTTCTGACGAATTTGTGCAAAAAATTGAAGAACAAGTGTGAAATGACCGCCGTGTGATGCTTTACGACCTTTACGAAGAATTTCCTGACATTTTTCAAAGTCTCCTTGATAATATTGTGTCGGAAAAACTTAGTTACAAGAAGTTGTGGGCGAGATGGGTGCCCAGAATGCTCACACCGGAGCACCGTCAAAATCGCGTGACCGCCGCACGTGATTTTTTTGGATCGTTATGCACAGGAGAGAGAAGCTTTTCTGGACTATATCGTAACGGGAAATGAGACGTGGGTGTGTCACTACACCCCAACAATTTTTCAATGATCAGGAGGTCGAGGAAGCTTTGAAGAAGTGGCTGAAAGAGCTGGTGGCGGAGATCCATGACACTGGCATACAAAAGCTGGTGCCCTGACTACAGAAATGTCTCGATCTCGACGGCAATTACGTTGAAAAATAGTTTAATATATTTTTGATGTATTCTGTGAATTTCAATTAAATACAAGCATTTTTCGATCCTACATAAATGTTGTAATTTTACTTTCTGGATGACCCTCGTACATGTAAGAGGATATGCCTAACACAAATTGGCTTACATGAACATCTCCGATAGCATTAACGTCAAGTACCCTGATCCCACTCTTTGTGTTATGCCTTCTATTGTACTAGTCACGGATAATGGGCATTCATTCTAACTAACCAAAAGTCTAATCTCCAAACATCTACATGATAAAGGCCTTGTAAAAAAGCAATAATTGTAACATATGTGTGTCGAAATGTTCAGTAAAATTGTGTTTTTATTTTTAAATATTAAGTGATGATGATAGTCGATCCCTCGTGACCAGCAAGATTTTCAGCTTTCCTGTGGATGAACCATCTGTATATTGGTTTATTGTGTGCAAGCTGTTGCATGGAAGATTATTTATGTAAAAGGAAAAAATAAGTAAAATAAAAAACTTATTTTATATTTGTGTGTTCACAACAGGTTTAATTTAGGTTCACAACTAGTTTCGAAGACCACCGTCTTCTTCGTCAGGTGAATATAAACGAAGTTGCTAAAATATATTCTGTACAAGTGTAAATAACCTAATATAAAAGAGGTGAGGTAGGGGAGTGAAGTGGGGAGAGATGTAATATAGAATGGTGAATGAAGCGGGGGAAAAAATATGTGAAAGTGAGTTTGAAAAACGAGTTAAGGAACATTTAAGATGCCTGAACAACAATAATTTTTCAGAATTCGCTTACCATCTAATTGAAAATAGCCATTCGTTCGATATTAATCGTGGCTTGGGGATTCTACATATAAACCGAGGGGGATTGCATCTTGACAAGTTGGAAATTCTCGAGATTAAAAAATCTATAAAATTAAGTCTAAATACTCGTATCATCAATAACCAAACCAATTTTCATAATAGCCCTCAGCTTAATATGTTTCCTATTTAAAATCCCCCCTGTCTTAAAGATTCATATTCACTTTCACATATTTTTTCCCCGACCCATTCACCATTGTATTACATCTCTCCACACTTCACTCATCCTACCTCACCTCTTTTATATTAGGTTATTTACACTTGTACAGAATATATTTTAGCAACTTAGTTTATATTCACCTGACGAAGAAGACGGTGTTCTTCGAAACTAGCTGTGAACTTAAATTAAACCTGTGGTGAACGTAAAAATATAAAATAAGATTTTTATTTTACTTATTTTTTCCTTTTATGTAAAAAATGGCACCACAAAGTGAAACTATAGTCTTTTCGAAGATTCAAGAGATTATTTATGTATTCATATGGTTCCCTTCAACACATTATAATAAGTGATTTCGGATCCAGAGAAGGGTAGATCAACCCCTAATTTAAGTTAACGTTCTCTTTTTTATTCATTCTTATATTACTGCTGTATATATTTTCAAGTTTCGTATTATAGTTCATATGTATGGACATCATTTTTCTATTTGTGATATTATTATGAAAAAAAATTGTACTCAGCTTTTCTCTTTTTTCACTGACAGTTAATCTGAGATGGTATTTGTGGCTTTACTTTTTTATTTTTTCAGTAATTTATTAACTGTTTTTTTCTTAATCTACACGTACAATTGTGATGGCTGAAAAATATTTGATGTCCTCACGACCGGGCTCGTCCTATATTGGTGGAGTGTATCTCGACCAGGGGGAAGGTGGGTATTATAAGATGACCACAGACCTTTTGATAGCATCTATCTTAAATATATTTTCTGCTATTTATCTTGAGATATATGAGCGAACCTATATTTATTTATTTATTATGTAAGTTCCGAAGGGAATGATATGAAAGATCCAAAAGGATCGAAAGGTTAGATCTGGTACTGACTTTGATTTGACAGATTTGAATAGCGCTATTTTATTTTGGTTAACCTTTTCCTTCCTGTGCTAATAAAAATCCGCGCGTTCCGGTGCTGTGTATTCAATACACATGTAAAAATGAGTGATTTAAAATCGAAAAAATAAGAATATTCATAGCCAATAGCTTAAATTAATTAAATTGAAGTCAAAAATGATAAAAATTGAAATTTAATTGCTGAAACCATGAAAAAACATTCGCCGACGTTCACAAAACAGATACAGAAACCACCTCGTATAAAAACCCACTAGCTACTGAGACGGAACACTAACACTGTGTATGTTATACCTCGAAGGAAGAAACAACTGCGAACTGAGATTCTATTTCTTGCGTTCCCATATACCGAAGCAGAGTGAAAGTGAGACGTCAAAAGCGTCGCTTCCTCGTTCATAGCGGTTTTTAGAATGAATATATTTACGTCACACACTGACACACGTTTGATTGCATTGGTGAATTTATTCCCGATTTTCACAAAATATCTCTGATGTGACCGTTAAGTGCTAATTATTATTAATATTATTTTTTCATTCAATGCGTAAATGTACGAGTACTATGCGTATCCAGAAAGTAAGTGTACTGAGGCTCTCACGACCGGATGGATTTTATGGTCAGGCTACACTTCCGTGTAGCCTGACCCTTTCCCTCCGCAACGAGACCGGTTCGAGGTCAGTACGTTGAGAAGTGTCGACGCGACAACACGTTTCGTGAAAAATGTCAATCCAATCTCCCGCCAAGTGCGAAATACGCGGCGTCATCCGTTATCTCGTTTGGAAGGGAAAACCTCCGGTTGAGGTTTATAATGAGGTGAAAACTGCATATTGTGATAAAGCTATGAATCGTACGAGTGTGTACAAGTGGTGTCGCGAGTTTAAAAACGGTCGTACGTCTGTGCATGGTGGTCAGAAAAGTTCAAAACCACAATTTCAGCCAAGAAAATCATGGCATCCGTGTTTTGGGACTGTCAAGGCATAATTTTAATTGAATATATGCCTCAAGGGGAGACCATCAGCTCTGCAAGATTCTGTGAGACCCTAAAAAAATTGCGGAGGGCGATTCAGAACAAGAGGAGAGGCATGCTGACAAAGGGAGTCTGCCTGCTGCACGACAATGCCAGACCACACACGGCCAACATTAAATGGGATGTCTTGAACCATCTCGCGCATCTTCTGACCTAGCACCTTCAGATTACTATCTCTTTACCTCCCTGAAGCTACATATGGGTGGATAAAGGTTTTCAACCGACGAGGAGGTAAAGGAGGAGGTGGAGAAGTGGACGGAGGGGTTGGCGGGAAACTACTTCGAGGAAGGCATCAAAAAGTTGATACCCCGCTTCACCACCTGCATTGAGAGGAATGGCGACTATGTCGAAAAATAGCTTACATATGTACTACGGTAACCACGTAATTTTTTTGTTTAAATAAAAAAAATTGTAACCTACAAAAATTCAGTATACTTACTTTCTGGATATGCCTCGTATTGCGGAGGAACACCTAAAATTTGAACCCAGTATTTATTATATTTATAGAGATATTAAAGTTTTTAGAAGAAATGTGTACTAGTTACACATCACAGGGAAGGAAGGGTTAATAACGCTTTAAGTATTTATGACATGTAAAGGTGTTTTACAAGCTATAGAAAAAACATAAATTCTGATATATTCTCGTCTAAGAAAAAAAAAAGTATGGAAGGAAATCCGCTATGAATCGAAAAGCCCACTTACGAGTACTTATCGTGAATGCTAACCGCTAGACTACGGCCACTGACACTAGAAAAATATATATGCAAAGCACGTGTCTTCTGAGAGGCGTGGTCAACTGAGATCTCATAGTATGAACCGCTTAATTGACATAGAACTAGTTAACAGTTATATCGAAAAGTCTCCCTGAGTAACGTGCATGAAGTACACCACATAAGAAACGTTACATTCATACGCCTCATCACGTATATACACCATGTTGTCATGTAAACTTTCTCATAATTAAGTCATGTCACGTTTTTTAGGTCTTTCCAAAATTCTTTTACCTTATTTTTACAACTACTACATATTATTTAAGATCCATCATTTATTCTTCCTAGGTGCGAAACCATTTAAATGCTCCTCTTTTCATTTTACGTACTGTATCCTCCTTTCCAATCATGGATTAGCGCTACGCTCAAACAGAGATTGTCTATTGGCCTTTCCAGTTGACCCTCATTTTTTACGTCGTCCTTTACTGTCCATGCAGTGAGACTCTGGCATCAGTTACAAACCAATATAAGAGTCGCTCCGTCTTTGGCATGCTTTAAGAAGCGACTGAAAAAAACTCTTATTTTCTAGTCAGTAAAATAACGTGTTTTATTCCTGATTTCTCTTTTCCTTTCCTCTCCACCATCCCTTCCTTTCCTTTTGATTGATGATATCTCACTTTATATGAAAAAGAATGTTCGGGTGTTTGTCCATCTTTGTGGGGTTCGTGGGCATGTGCTCACGTATGTGTTTATGGATTTCGTGGGGATGGATAGTCATTTGAATGTTTTATGCGACCACGTAACTTGCTACATTTACTTTTGTCTGGTTGGTTGAAAGAGTGTTAAATAAAATATCTTCTTTCAATCCACATTTTTTATTAATGTTCCTTTCTTAGTCAGTCATACATTATTTTTCCACGAATTCTACGTAACACTCTACTTTCAACCATCTTGTTTCGTCTCATTTTTGCCAAGTTCCATTATGAGTAACTTATGTTAAGACTCCGCAGCCGGAAGTGACGACGCACGGAATTCAACCGTAAATACAAACTTGCTTATTAAGCCAGCAAACCGTTATACCAGAGGTACTGATAGCACGTTAAAAATAACGTTAACAAAAACCCACAAAGTGCACTAACACTTTGGAATCCATTCAATCAATCAATGGCACTTCAGGCCATTGTGGGCCCCGGCCTCCTCCAGCAGTCGTCGCCATTCCCTCCTATCCTGGGATGCATTCCTCCAGCCCCTGATGCTAATCACGCTTGTATCACTCTGCACCCCATCCATCCACCTGAGCTTTGGTCTACCCACGCTACGTCTTCCTTGGGGTTTGGAAAAGAGTACCTTTTTACGCATTCTCTCTTCTCCCATTCTTGCTACATGCCCCGCCCAACGTAGACTCCCAATTTTGATATATTTTATAATGTTGGGCTCTTTGTATATGCTGTATAACTCCTCATTATATCTCACGCTCCAAGATCCATTTTCCTGTATGGGTCCGAATATTTTTCTGAGTATTTTCCTTTCAAACATTAGAAGGGAAGATTCGTCCTTCTTACTCAATACCCAGCATTCAGACTCATATGTAAGGACAAGTCGTAGCAGTGTCTTATAAATGGTAAGTTTTGTTTTTCTGGACAACAACCGAGATATACAAGTAAGTGTTTTCTCAGACCAAAGAAGCATCTATTTGCCATGAATATTCGACGTTTAATCTCGATAAATGCATCATTAACACTTGTCACTATGGATCCCAGGTAGGTGAAGGTGTTTACACGTTCTATTACAGAGGTTCCCAACCTCGTGCCCGCGGGCACCATGGCGCCCGCAGAACGATTCGTATGTGCCCGCCACTATTCAACAGAGACATATTTTTTTCATAAACATTAATTAAAAATGTGAATTATTTTTATTTATTTGTTAGAAATTTAATTTTTTTGAGTGCCTAGGTTTATTAAATACGTTCGTATGTTTGCGATATTGTATGTATGAGTGGTTCCTTTGCTGACAGTACTTGTCGCAACTTGTCTAGCGGTGAGCCAGACTGTACTCTTCACGCTAGCCTGGAACGGGGAGTGCTATTTGCACATCACTCCTTGTATACGCAGAAAACCCGAAGTGAACGAACGCCACGAACTGAGCCGATGAACGCCGAAGGCGCCAAAACACATGGCACATGACTCTGACAGCTCTGTCTGTCAGTGAAAGCAATAAGCATGGCCCCGACAGCCAAACTGACAATAGTCACGGGCTCGTACCGTCCCGATTGCTTCGGCGATCATCGGCTCACTTCGGGTTTTCGGCGTGTACAAGGAGCGATGTGCAAATAGCATTCCTCGCCTGGAACCGCGTTGTTGTCATTGTGATTGCGATTGCTGCCCCGTTCGGGTCGCGACAGTTAGCTAGGAGACATCTTCGTCTGACGAAACACGAATTAGGATTTTTGATATTCCTTCTGAAAATGTTTAACGGGCTAAAAGCAAGGTGCGTAATCTATTATATTAATAAGCGATAATCTATTATGATTGTAGGGATAGTTATAGTCCTTGTTATAATACATTTATGCATATAATGTAGAAGAGACGTGCGCTATAACATTGATATTATAGTGTAGTTCAATTACTATTTATTTTTTATTTTTTTAGTCCTAAAATGAGTGGACCGAGTAAAAGACAACGAACCTATAATTTTAACACTGACTGGGAGGAATCATATTGTTTCGTTAATTTGAAAAATAAATGTGTTTGTTTGTTGTGTGGTAGTAGTATTGCAGTGCTGAAAAAACATAATGTTGAACGACATTTTCAGACAATTTATGCCACTTTTGATGTGAATTATCCACTTAAATCTGAAGTAAGAAAGAAAAAAATATGTCAACTAAAATCAAGCCTAACTGCAAAACAGACTGTTTTCACTATACATGTGGAAAATTCTAAAAAGGCCACCATTGCTTCTTTCAAAATTTCTCACATGCTCGCAAAAAAGAAGAAACCTTTCATTGATGGTGAGTTGTTTAAAGAACTATTTTTGACTGGTGCCGATTGTTTGTTTGATGGATTTTCTAACAAATGTGAGATTGTCTCAGCAATACAAGACTTACAGTTGTCAAATAACACCGTCACAAGAAGAATACATGCAATTTCAACAGACATACAAACTCAGTTAAAGACTGACTTGGAAATATGTGACTGGTTCTCGCTATAATTTGACGAGTCAACAGATATATCAGACACCGCACAGTTAGCAGTTATGGTGAGAATGGTATTTAGTAACTTCACAGTAAAAGAGGATATATTGCAAATATTACCTATGAAAGGACAGACAAGGGGTGAGGATATTTATAATACATTCAGAACATACGCCAAGTCAATAAATATGCCTTTGCATAAGCTATCTGCGATAACCACCGATGGGGCACCAGCAATGGTAGGTAAAAACAAAGGATTTATTGCCCTCTCCAAGAAGGATGAATCATTTTCAAACTTTATGTCCTACCACTGTATTATCCACCAGGAAGCTCTGTGTTGTAAAATATTGCCATTTGAACACGTTATGAAAATAGTTATAAAAATAATCAATTCTATTCGAGCAGCTCCTTTGCAACACCGACTTTTCAAGGCCCTGTTAGAAGATTGATTGATTAACATGATCTTATTCTGCATACTGAAGTACGTTGGCTCAGTAAAGGAAAGGTTCTTACAAGATTTGTGAGTTTAATTGAAGAAATAAAAACATTTATAAACGATAAAAAGGGAAATTATGATGAACTAGCACTCTCGCTGGCTGATTGATTTGGGATTTCTCACAGACATCATGGAAAAATTGAATTCTTTAAATTTGGAGTTGCAGGGGAAAGACAAAAACATAGCTGAAATGATAAGCTTTTCATTTAAAGCTAAATTGGATTTGTTGATATCACATCTGCAGATCAATTATCTCGTGCATTTCCCACATATGAAGAAAATGCTAGGTAACAATGAATTAAACGGGTCATTATTTATTAAGCATCTTCAAGTGTTAAAAAAACAGTTTGAAGAGAGATTTTTGCAGTTTACACATATCGAGCCAAGTGTTTCCTTCTGTATCAATTCTTTTACTTGCCAAATAAGTGTAATGGAAATGGCCGTACGTATTGCAGATTTTGTTCAAGGTAAGACAGAAGAACTAGAGTTAGAAATTTTGGACCTTAATAATGATATTTTGCTAAAATCGTTAATATCAGAGGACTTTTGGAATACAGTGGACAGAGAAAAGTTCCCATTTTTGAAAAAAGCGGCATATAAAATAGAATAATTTTTCGGTTCGACATATTTATGCTACACATTGTTTTCAAACATGAACTGAATAAAATCAAGATATAGATCTCGACTCACCGATGAGCATCTTTATGATTGTTTGCTAACAGGATTATCTGCTATCGTCATACTCTCCTAATTATGAGTATGAGGCACTGGCTAATGCCAATGATATGTAATGCCAAAGATCACATTGACTTTATTGATATTATATTTTTTTATAAAATGTTTTCTTTGTATTTGTGTTTTTTGTTTACTTTGTTTACGTTTTGTAAATACATTTCTCTGTGTGTATGCAATTTGAATAATAATTTTATTATTTTGAAACATTTTTGTTTATTATTTATTTATGAATTATGAATATAAGAAAATAAATTATGGGACAATGAGAAGTTATGGAAGGAGTTTGTCGATTAAAAATAGGTGGTGCCCGCCACCCTACCGATATTTTAGAATGTGCTCTAGAGTACAAAAAGGTTGGGAACCCCTGTTCTATTGTATGAGAACTAATATTAATTGTGGTAGATGTCTGGTTATTATGGGGTGCTTTAGTGGCTACCATATATTTGGTCTTATCGGAGTTGATGCGAAGTCCAACTCAACAAATGTCTCCATCATCACTTGTGGGGATCTACCAATAATGTCAATATCATCCCCGTAGCCCAGTATTTGACTTGATTTATAGAAAATTGACCCATTTGTCTATACTCCGGATTCTCTTACACACTTCTCTAGAGCCATATTAAAAAGAAGACAAGCTAGTGCGTCTCCTTGACGCAGTCCATTCATTGTGTAAATATATGGATTTATAGATACAGTCGTAGCCCTGCTCTTATGTATGTGTGAGAAGAGGGTTATAAAACAGTGCACCTCTTGACTAGCTACTGCGGCTATACTCGTATTCCTCTAATTTTGAAGGATCATTGTGTGATGGATTTTAAACCGAAGTGGCATCTCTATTACTCTGTGCGCAAACCATGGAGTCATTTTATATTTTTATTTTTCACACCCATGACGTAGAATTGACGTTTTTTTTAAAGACATGCTTCATCTGTTTACTTTAGAATAACTTGAAACGCACAATAATATGACATCATTATTTTGAGAGTTGTCATAAAGTGTATATTGAAATTGGAAAAATACACCAAGTCACCGTGGTTATTTGTTTTCCTCGAGTATTTGTAAAGCTAACGTCATCTGTTCTGATCGAGTCGTTGATTCAAACAGTGATAGTAAATGCATAAGTTATAATAAATTGCCATTATTATTCAATATTTAGTCAAATTAGTCAAATGCTACGTTTGGGCAGTTTTATTGCATGGACCGTGGAATCATGAACCCTCAAAGTAAGTAGTATGATCCGACTGGAAGCATTCGAAATGTGGATACACCGGAGAATGCTACGGATACGCTGGACGGATATGGTCAGCGACACAAGGGTTCTTCAAAGAGCCAAAGTTGATCGAGAGTTGCTGACACTAGTAAAATCCGAAAGGTGTCCTACTTGGGTCATGTACTTAGAGGAGCAAAGTACAAATTACTGCACTTGATCATCTAAGGCAAAATAGAGGGTCGAAGAGGTGTTGGCAGGAGGAAAATCTCCTGACTCCGGAATTTATGTGATTGGACTGGCATTCTTCGGGCTGCCGGGGACAAATATATCTACTATCAAGTGATATTCAACGTTGGGGAACCTGACATGACACTGAGAAGAAGAAGATGAAGAAGATTCAATATTTATGTTTGGCTCAACCAGATAATAATAAATCGATTTTCGCAGCACCATGACTTCATAAAATATCACCTCAAGAACATTGTAGCATATTATATTAAATTAATAAAAGACCGTTTATTGTTTTATGTTGTATTGTGTATGGTTCTACTCCCCTAGAATAAAACAGGCATTTATAAGGATACCTGTACCTTCGGTCATATCCATTATTTTGAAGAAAAAAAAAAGGAAATAACATGCCGGTGTGCTCCGATCATCTATCTCACTTCGGTGTGCCATCAGATCCAACATTGCAGTGTGGACGGTGAGTTTGCTGGAGTACAGTTGCTCACTTACTTAAAGAGGAGAAAAGAAGAAAGAATAAAAAAAGTCGACTGACTTGACGTTGGAATGGTGAGGAGATCCATGACTACGAGACCCAGCAACGACGATGATTGTATTGTACTATATTGTATTGCGTTTGACTGTATTGTATTGTTTAATATTGTTTAATCCTCTTTCTTTACGTCGTCCTTTACTGTCAATGTAGTAAGACTCTGGAATCAGTTACAAACCAATATATTATAAGACTCGCTCCGTCCGTGGCATGCTTTAAGAAGCGACTGAAAAAACTCTTAATTTCTAGTTAGTAAAATAACGTGTTTCATTCCTGAATTTTCTTTCCTTTCCTCTCCACCATCCCTTCCTTTCCTTTTGATTGATGATATCTCACTTTATATGAAAAAGAATGTTCGGGGGATTGTCTGTCTTTGTGGGGTTCGTGGGTATATGCTCACGTATATGTTTATGGATTTCGTGGGGATGGATAGTCATTTGAATGATTTATGCGACCATGTAACTTGCTTAATTTACTTTTGTCTGGTTGGTTGGAAGAGATTGCCGCCTGGCAATAAGTCCGCAAGATTGTATTTGCAATAAAAGTGTTAAATAAATAAATAAATAATATTTTATTGTGTTTCAATGCATTGTATTGGATTTGATTGAATTGTTCGTTGTATACAATACAACCAAGAGGTTTTGGGTTCAATTAGCGTTTAAATCCAGATATTTTAACAGGGGTCCGAGTGAGGTTTTCACTTAAGGTCTCATATGAGATCTATATGGTTGGTTGCAAAAGATTGCCATATTGCGATAAGCACGCCAGGTTGTGATATATTCAACGAAAGTGTAATGCAACGCAACATAACGTGATGAACTAACTATGCGATAATTTCTCCCAAACAACCAAAAAGATAAAATCAAAGTAAATAACAGAGTAAAACCGTTTAAAAAATTACTACTATACTAGAGAAAATGTAGCATGGTCCCTGTGACAGTTCACAAATTGACCCCAATACAACCTTGTAACGACGTTCAGTAATTTTAATTATTTTATCAACTTTAATATAAGCCTCGATTCTAATAAATAGCAAGTTGTTTAAGTAAAAACATTGACATAAAACTAACAATAATGACAAATTAATAGATCTTGTTACAAATTACCAAAAATGTGGCAGTTTGTTAAAATCAAATAATATTTGGTGACGTTTGTCAAAAGTCACTACGTTAATCTGCATTGGCTAGGGATGGGGTATACGATAATTGGATTTTCGATTTTTTTATACTTAAAATTAAATGTTCGTAATTAGTATTAACCCATAATGGATCTTGGCCTATTTAAAGATAGACAAAAAAAACAACATTAGAAAGTCTATTTATCATTGCGTAGTATTTAATGAATTAAGGAATTTAATTTTTTGTTAAAAATCGTACTGTTTAGTAATATTTCAATTGAATCGATTTTTTGTTAACAAATTGTTCCGAAACGACCCAATAGGGCGGGGTATTATGATAGAGATGTTATCGTTGCTGATCTTGTCGTTTACTTCTATGTATGAGATATTATTGCCAGATATTTTATGAATTGGTGATTTTATTTTAAAATAACGTTCGTTGGCACTATAAGTATTAATTTGTCTGCTTCAAACTATCAGAGATATGAGTGGCATTGCAGCTTTAAGAAATACTTGAAAACAACCGTTTTTAGGAAGCCTTATCGAAGTTTATGATAATTAATGAACACTACACACAAACGCCACACTCTACCTAAAGCCGAATGTGTTACTATCAAATATTAGATGAAATGTGTTACTATCAAATATTACAAAGGTTTATGTGTAGTTCGTTTTAATAGACCTATGCAGCTGCGGGGAAATTCCTAATCTAATAACCGCAGCCATCACCTTCCTATTCTTACACTAAACCGTTTACTTTTTCGAACATTTTGAATCTACCAATAATAGTGGGTAGCTAAAGCGCCCTGAGCTAAAGCGCCCTTGAGACTTTGTCTGCTTTGTACAATAAATGGTGTTATATAAATTCTCCTTTTATTATTAATATTATCATTGACAATGTCAAGGTTCACAAGAGTGGACGTTGATTACCGTTGCGTTGGTGTGATCACATGAAAAGAGTTACAGGCCTGCTTTTGCAACAAGCTCTGCGAACAGTGGATTGCCGAGAGGACTGGCGGAGATTGTGCGCGACATACAGCAATTGCAGTTTGTCACATCTCTCAGCATTGAGGTCATGACGCAAAAGAAGAATGACGAAGGACAATAAATCGAATTTACGAAGGCACCTGCTAAACTAGAAAATATTTCTTTAAAGTTAAAGATTCCTGTGATAGAAAAAAACTTTTTCTTTCCTTTAATATATCCGAATTGGCAAATTGGCACATATTGAAGACCGTGGCTGCGAGACAAAATTACGTTCGGCCCCAATAATCGTGCCATCGGCTTAGAAACCGCTGGAATAAGTAAATAATTCTAAATATACTGAACACGTGGATAATAACAACACTCACATACCTCCAGCGCGTTCTTTTTAACCAAACAGGTGTCCTTTTTACGCAACAAACTCTTTAAACAGACACGTGTCCTGTTTACGCGTGTTAAAATATTATACTCGTAACCAAAAACACTCATCCACACTTGGTTTTTTTGGAAGTCGTCGAGAACCAAACACGGAATGCTTGAGTAGAAGTCAAAGAGGAAAAAATTATATTTTAGACATAATTGATTTCATCGTCACCTGACGAGCAAAACGGAGGTCTTTGAAATCGGTAGTGAATTCAAACAAAAGAGTGGTGAATACAAAATAACTTTTATAAATATTTTATTTAAAATGCATAATTATTTTATTAAGAATAACACCACACAGTGAAAGAAGCGTCTTCTTTAAGATTCGAGAAATAAGTTCAAATATCTCACATATAATATATAGTAATGGAAACTTGCATGAGAGCTGTTCTAAAATCTGAATTTTATTGTTATATAAAGCTTTAAATCACCTAAAAGTTTATTTCATCACATCATTTTAATTTATGACGATCTCCTTGGTGTACTTGGTAGATACTTAACTTCCACGCAGAGGTTTCGGTTTGATTCCCGATGGTACCCAAAAAAAGTCAATTTAAAAATCTGTAACAGTGTTTGTCAAGTAACAGTGCTGCATGCGCTAAACGTGTTTGAGTACTGTTACTCTGTCCAGTACTATTTCTAGCAAGTGCGATAGTCAACTATAAGGCCGAGGCCACACCAAAGTGCTTCGTTAGGTGCTAAGCTAGATTTTACGTGACTCATATACTAGGTGACTTCATGCTTGGCTACACCAAAGTGCTTCGCACAAATTCATTTGATATTTGGAAGCGGTTGAGTCAACAAACGATGCCACTCTCAAAACTAACCAATTTCATTACAACTTAACATCTTTATTTACTTCCTGTGCAACTTCATTCCAAAGGGATTTTATTACAGGTACATTTTTGGTATAATTTGCTCGATGGGTTCCACAAGAGGCTCCCTTTTATACACAGCTGTTATTAAAACTTCCGCCATCTTATAAAATCCCTTGGTGGACAATAACATTAACCAACACGTCTGTTCACTAGAAGATTAACTCGGTGACTAATCGTCATGTAGTGTGGCGCGAAACGTGCAATGTGGCCATTGCGATAGTATGCGGTGCGTTAATTCGCTAGGATATGTCGCCTAAAGGCCGAGGCCTAAATGACTTGGCTATTCCACTAG